>CM061138.1:72032225-72459280 GCA_030789695.1 Scilla litardierei | reverse complement strand
TCATAATATAACAAATTTTTTAATTTTTTTTTTAAAACTCTTCATCCCCCCCGGGGACGGGGGGGCCCCCAATGGCGCGCCGCCCCTCGGAAGGGGGGACCCTCTGGCCGCGCCCTCGCTGACCGGGGAGCTCCAGGCTCCTCAGCCCCCCCCCCCCCCCCCCCCCCCCCCCCCCCCCCCCCCCCCCCGCCGCCGGACGGGGGGGATCCTCTGTCGCCCCCCCCCCCCCCCCCCCCCCCCCCCCCCTCCGCCGGACGGGGGGATCCTCTGTCGCCCCCCCCCCCCCCCCCCCCCCCCCCCTACGGGGGGATCCTCTGTCGGCCGCCGTGTCCCCTGACAGGGGGATCCTCTATCAGCCGCCGCCCTTTGGGGGGGGCTCCTCTATGGCGCCGGCCCTCGCCGGTCGTTTTTCATAGTTAGGGGAGGAGGGGGAAACGATCTGTAAGATGAAGGGTTAGGAGCTTTTACACTTCTTAACAAGAACCCTAAATTTTGTTTTAGGGTTAGTGTACTTTTAAGGTTGTTTTACTTCTTTTGGGCATTTTATTTTGTAATTTTAAAATACAATTGCAGCCCATGGGCTGCAGTCCAAAACTGAATTATAAATAAATTATTTTGGCTATTTTTGGGCCTGGAGCCCGCTCATAATCCCAAATATACTTAAACATTAATTTAGAACTTTAGAACTGATTTTTAAATTGGTCTTTTTTTACTAAAAATTCCTTATTATTAACGGAAAAATCCAGAAAAATTCTGGAAAATTCTTTAAAAAAATTTTGTTAACAATTTAGGGAAATTCCTATATATTATTTTTGACAACTTTTTAGTTGTTATTAACTATTTGCTACATATTACGTCATATTCCACAAACATGCAAACTTTATAAAAATTTGGATTTATTTTTAATCCTTCACGATTTAGAAATTACAAAGACCCTGAGACCGCTCTATCTTTAGTTACCTAACATAAAGATGAATGACGTTTTTCCGTGGTTCAAGTAATTTTTAAACCGTAATTTTTATTGCCATATATGTTGTAAATGTATCTTTTGCGTGCGTAATTGCGTCAATTGATTTATGTTGCATGTAGCACTTATTAACTGCGTGGATGTTTAAATAAGACAAAATGTGTTTTTTGGGATCGGCCAGTATTGATATCCTATTATTAATTTCCTTAGCTTTGTATTTTCCTTTTTTGAGAGAAATTGTAGTGAGGTTTTTATGTATATATGTCAAAGACCGGTGTTACTACTTATGACGACGGAGTTGAAACTTGCATCTATCTGGGACCCCAATGGGTTTCCAATTTGTATTTTTCTTTATTTCTGCTTTATGGACTGTAATACGGACTTTGGACATTGTATGTTTTGGGTATCTAGCCGATCCCCGCATTTTTTCTTATTTATTTCTTTAAAATGAGCATGATTTTAAATCACTTATTATTAATTTATGGTTATTTAATTGCATAGATATAAATGGTAGAATTGGCTATGGTCGATTTCGAAGTACTTGACGCGACATGAAAGAACTATCTTAACTGGCGAGTGGACCTGAAGTTCCACTTGCCTTCTATGGCCCTCCTTCACTAAATTTTGGCCCTCGCAGCGGCCGTGACAACTGCTAACAATGCATTAGAAGCGGCACAACCATCTAGCAGTTCTCCTACCGTAGTCTCCGATATGGATAAGACGAAAGCCATTATTTATATCAGGAGACACATAGATCGGACCTTAAAAGCCGAATATTTAACGGTAGAAGACCTTCTTGAGTTGTGGACATCACTTGAGGTACGTTATAGGCATCAAATAGATGTTATATTGCCACGTGCCAGTTATGAGTGGAAAACCCTCCGTCTTCAAGACTATAAGTCCGTTGCTGAGTACAACTCAGCACTTCATAATATCACCTCACGTATGAAGTTGTGTGGTGAAGAAGTCTCGGAGCACCGCATGTTGGAAAAGACATTTATCTCGTTCCACGAGAAAGATGCCATCCTCATGCAACAGTACCGTGAACGCAACTTTACGAAGTTCTCTGATTTGCTATCTTGCCTCCTTAAGGCAGAGCAGAATAGTGACTTACTACTGGCCACTCATAATCTGCGCCCTTTTGGTGCTGCACCTCTCCCAGAAGCCCACCATATTTCTCCCCAGAAGTGGAAAAATAAGAAGAAGGCTAGACAGAACAAAGGGAAAGCTGCAATGAAGCAAGCAAGAGCACCACCCAGAGCAACAATAACCAGAGAAAGAAAAACTACACATGGAAGCGTAAGAACAATGGTCCAGTGTCAATTCCTAAGAAGAACTGGGAGGATAAATGCCATAGATGTGGTATGACATTGGACACCGCACTCCTCGCCACCTCCAGGATCTGTATCAGGTGAGCCAGAAGCCACCGACTGAAACAAACTTGACAACTATTCAACAGCCAACCAAGTTCACTGCAAAAGACTTCGAGAATGACGATCTGCTCAATTGAGCCCTATCTTTATATCTATGCATTTAAATTCCATGTAGCTTCATCGATAGTTTGTTTTGAACGTTTTTCTATTTGAATGACAGTTTTTCATTTACTTAAATAAACTTTCAATTTGCTTATATATAGATGAAGTCTGAGTGCCTTGTGGACAGTGCCTCAACGCACACTATCCTTCGCGAACCATTCTATTTTTATAGTTTAAACAAATATGACGGTCATGTTATCACCATTTCGGGACTGTCCAACATCATAGAAGGATCTGAAGAAGTAATCAAATTGCTCCCACATACAACGAGACTAAAAGATGCATATTCCTCTCCTAAATCATAGAGGATTCTCCCAAAGTTTTCAGGATATTTCGTTTAAACGAACATAACTTAGAAACTATGGATAATAAATAGTGAATATCTTTATGTAACTCGTCAAAAGGATGGCCAGAAGACCGTCTACGCACGATTTGTAGGACCCCCGTCGGGCCCCTATCATTACAGATATTCATCCTATAGAAAGCCAACTTGACTGAGTACTAGAAGTGCCTTTCATTGCCAAAGTTTTAAACTCTTGCACAATAAACTTGGTCATCCTGGATCAGCGATGATGGATGCATCATCAAATGAATCCCTTGAAGACCCTGAAGATTCTTCAAAAGGTTGAGTTTCCTTGTCCCCTTTGTCATAATGGAAAACTTATAGAAAGACCTTCCCTCCTGAAAGTGGGATTAGAGTCTCCTGGCTTCATTGAGAGAATACATGGTGACCTTTGCGGGCCTATTTACCCCGCAAGTGGCCCATTTCGGTACTTCATTGTACTGATAGATGCATCTACTAGATGATCTTATGTATGCCTTTTTGTTCACCCGCAACCTAGCTTTCTCAAAAGTTGATAAGGTGGGTGAATTCACTACACATGTCTTTCAAGACTACTGCCAAGCAACTGGCATTGAAATTGAACATCATGTAGCATGTTCATACTCAGAATGGGTTATCAGAGTCTCTGATAAAGAGACTCTAATGGATTTCACGTCCATTGTTAAATCCCAGTTGCATGTGGATTTTTAGGGATACGCCATACTTCATTCCGCATCGCTTATCACGATACGGCCCTCTTGTGGCCATATCTTATTGCTGATGCCGCTTGCTTATGGTTCACCACCAAACACATCTCATTTGAGATTGTTTGGATGTGCTAATATATGTCTCCTTATCACCACGTCTTGATAACTGTGAATTTGATGAGCAAAGTCTCATTATAATAGGCACGCAGTCTAAAGAAGCATGAAACTTCTGAGACCATATCATGGGACACAAAAGTCCTAATCTCGTTATGATCCGCATACTATTTCTGTGTAAAGATGAGATCCAGAAGATCCTTCACATTCAGACTAAAGTACATCAATTGGCGAATAAATTCACGGACAACCATAAGATTATTCGTTCACACGTCCCTGCTGCCAACACGCCAGCTAGGATTGACATCCCCATAGGTGGATGCAATCCACCGGCGGCAGAATTGGCTATACCTCAACTGAAAAGAGGACGCCCGCCAGGTTCAAAAGATAAAGTTCCTCGAAAGAGGAAGATTCCCGGAGATATTAAAATGATCCCTCCACAGGATGCTGAGCTCAGACCAGCGACCTCTCCCCTCCTGATTTTACATTCAGAGGAAACAATAGGAGAAACATCATTATATTATGTACGTACTGGAGAGGTACTGGACAAATATAACACAGCCGACGACGACGATTTTGCTTTCGCTATTGCCGTTCATGTCGCTGAATACGACGATGACGTTCAACCCATTTTTCTATAGCGTATACGCATAGATTGGCCAAAGTGGGACGGGGCAATAAGAGTAGAGCTGTACTCACTCTTGGAAAACAAAGTCTTTGGACCAGTAGTCCCAACACCTGAATGTGTAAAACCTGTGGAATATAAGTTGGGTCTTCATAAGAATAAGAAATGAAGGAAATGTGATCATTTTCCTATTTCATACTAAGCCTAAACGTCTCTGGAAAAGCCAAGAAATGCATCTCATGGACGTTGTGACTGCATATCTATACAGTAATATAGATATAGAGATCTATATGAAACTTTCAGAATGATATACTCTACCCCCAGAGATGATGTCTCGGCTAACAGATTAAACACATTCGTAGCGGAATCCTTGTATACCTATCATATTCTTCATACACCATGAGTTTATGAAGATAGATATCCATTTGCGATCCATTAAAAATGGATGCTTTCTTTATTGAAGCCTTCCAGTTGCTGGAAGAGGAGGAGGACATCGTAGGTCCTGAACAGCCTAGCTCTAGTGTACTAGTTACAATCCTTTATCTGGCCAACTGCATGTGTCTTTATAGAACGTCTGCAATAAAACTGTTAGCCAGATACAGTGCTGCCCTGTAGAGCATCATTGGACCAAGGATAAGCTGCTTCTGCGCAACTTCCGAGGGTCAAGGAACAACATCCAAGGAATTTATATCGCATATGCAGGTTTACATAGCATCGCGATGACTAAGCACAAATAGCCGGCCACCTCCTAAAGATCTACGAGACATTATCCTCCAAAAGTCTACATCTTCTGAGATGCTCATCGTCCAAAAAGCAAGTCTAGAATACGCTCGTCCAGGTCCAACAGTACCTTGTAGACACAGTGAAGACTGAGTAAAAGAATACATTCGAAGAGTCATTTACCAACTTCGAAGAGCGTACCACTCTAGAGCGTCATTGTTTTCCGAATATCTGCTAGATATGAGTGAAACTTGTATAAATGAGTGATGATTGTATTTGCTTTTAGAACATGATGGATGTATAGACTAATAGGAAATGATTGTATAGATACATATGAGATCTGCAAGCCTCAAACTTGTACAGAACATGGGGAGTTGATAGTAGAGTTGTACTCTTTTTCCTTAGCTGTGAGTTTTTCCAGTGGGTTTTCCATAGCCAAAGGTTTTAATGAGGCAACCTTATTTAACTCAGAACCCTGAAGTGTCCACCTCTAATGAAGCTGAAAGACCTACAAGCATAAGGCTTGTATGGATCTGGGAGATTAACCTGTGTGTTGCACTCTTTTTCCTTAAGATGTTGATTTTCCCCACTGGGTTTTCCACAGCTAAGATTTTAACGAGGCAAACACGATTACTCCGAATCCAGAAGTATCCACCCCTTAGCATTTACACTAAGACCAAAGTAATGGGTGGATAAGGGGGAGTGTTATGAATCAGGGAGGCCTTTGGCCTCACCTCATCTTTATCCCCCCATTACTCCCATTATACCTACTGATGGGGACCTTTGGTATCCCATGGCCTTTGGGCTTCTATGATTTTAATAAATAGAGAACCATGGTTTTGTGCCATGGTTACTCATTTTTCTGGATTATTCAACACTAATGCATTTAAATGATATGCTTCTTTATTCCCGTCACAAAGTTCACGGTTTTGTTGTTATCCAACTTTCTACATCTGATATATGAACAAGCAAGTTAAAATGTTCTCATGTTCATTTGTGATATTATTCATGTTTTAAAATCTCAAAATTATAAGTATCTACTAAATCCATTCGTTTATCCACTTGTTACAAATTTAACGGTTTTAAACCATGAAGGTTAAATTGAACAGGGTCTATTCGTTTAAAACAGAAATAGGCCATTGACTTTTCAACGAAAGGCAAAGAAGGATTTCTTACTTGGTTAGCGTATATAGTTTGCTTTTGATATAGCTGGATATAATTAATTGCCACTCCTTGGCATCTAATTCAAGGCCAATGTTTGTTGCATCTAGCATTCGATTGTTTTTGCAGTTCGGCTTCGAGAGGCCCATATGCATCTAAAGGCCCTGCTGGAAATGATGAACCAAAAAAGATTCTAGAGGTGATATCTTAGGGGCACGTTAAAAATCATTTGATATAAATTGATGAGATTTTATAACCAAAATTTTGGGTATCAGCGGTGACGGTGTTTCAATGAACCGAAGGTATAAAACAGTTACCATTAGACAATAGGGGTTACATTAGATGCGAACCAAGAAGGAAAAGTTTCTCAATAATAGCTTTTTTGTCATTTTTGACATAAATGTCACATGATGTGAGTATGGACGTAACATTCTGGTGTGATTTTTTAAACCAAAAGTGGCCAAAATACTAAATACACCTTACCCTTGTCAATTTGCATGTAGGAAGAGAATAAACCCCATACCCCGCACGAGAGAAAAAACGAGACAAAAACATCGCGAAGAGCATACATCAAAAATGATTTAAAATCACATAAATTGTGCCCGCAGATGATAACAGCACGGCCCACGCTTAAATCGTTCATTCACGCTTGAGCAATGAATTTCTATATGGGGGCCCGGCCCTGAGCCCTGCTTGGTCGAAGTATTTAAAAAAACAATTCTTGTTTCTGCGCGGTATAAAGTATGCCACGTGATTAGATCGGGGTTCTCAAATATCACTCATCTTCATGTATTGCAGGAACGGTTGATAAAAAGTATTCATCCGTCAGTAATGTAGGCTGTTAGCATCTTAAAAATAGTAATTTATATAACAATAACAAATAAAGACGATAATAAAAGGAATAACGGATACGGCCTTGGGCCGACCCACGCTCAGCTCATTTTTGAAGTGGAAAAGCCCAATAAATTCCACGACTTCTGCCCAACAACCCAGAGACCCCCCGAATGTGGCCAACCATCTCTACATTTAAAGCGAAAGTCAAGCTGACTGTTGGGCTCCTTCTTCAATACCGATCGTTAATCTATTCATCAATGTGGGCATTCAATGACTTACTGTTCAATTTGTCATCAATGTTGACGGTTCAGACTAAAAGCGATAAAGCGTCATAAGGGCTCAGACGTTGCCCTCAAACGTCCGCTGCTTATAAGTAGTCTCTCGGACAATGAGAGAAAGGGGGACTTCTGGGACATTCTCATTCTTTGATAACCACCAAAGTCATGTAATTCTATCTCGGTATCTGCTCCACATAAACTCAACATTTCATACATAAGCTTGGCGCGATAGCTATTGGTTCATCTCCCAACAGATCGGTCATAGTTACCACGAGCCTCATTGAGTCACTGACTTACTTAAGCATCAGAGGGGATTACATCGGACTCCCCCAAATCCGACCCTCCCTAACAAGCTCTTCGTGTTGCAGGACGCCGACGGCAGCCCGTAAATAGCTCGGACGTGGCTCCAACAGTTCGAACTGAGTCCTGTTCGGCCTAAGGTTAGCTGCCCAGTACCAAGTCTTCTACCATCATCATCTTTTGCCCGCTGTTGCAACAGACCTATCTTTCGACAATATCAGCGGTGAGAAAATACTCGTAAAACTCTGGCGCCATATGCGGGAATCGAGTCGGCATCCCCGTCTTCAACCACAGACGATGGCTCGACCCACCAATCAATGCAATACGTGCGCATCCACATTCGAATCCCCACACTTATTATTAAATGAATATGGCCATAAAACTTTATTAGATCATTGCATCTAGGTCCTTAATTCATATTCAGTAATAAATATGTGATAATTAATGCAATACGTGTACATCAACATGCCCAAATGCATACACAAGTGTATATATACATAATATGACGTCCATAATTCCAACATTGGGATGTGCCAACTTGATTCGTTGTCCATATGTTGATGGTGCGAGTTGGGAAGCCTTAACTCGTCGTGAGTTGGGGTCATGCCTGATTGATCTAACTCGTAATTTTGCAGGGTACTGGTCCAACACGGCTCGTGGTCCCTACCAGGAGGAGGCAGCTTGGGTGGATTAGCTCGCGGGCCAACCTGCATCCGCCCCGCCCCAGCCCGCAACCCGCCCCGTCCCGGCCTGTAGATGGGTCGGGGCAAGCTAGTTAAATACCCATCCCGACCCGCAATATTTCCATTCCTAAGTGGATTAGCTCGCGGACGAACCTGCATTCTTTTTTTCTTCAAATTCTTTTCTATTTAGGTTTTTAATTTTGTAAATATTCATTAATATTAATATCAGAAAAATATTAATAACACAAACACCAACTAACACAAAAAATTAATAAATTTTGATATGTTGTGAATGGATAATACCAAAGTTGGTTAGGATCACGACTATCTTATAGATATGCACATATCTTCTGTATCCTATCTATGTACGCTCATCTATATGCTATAAATAAAGAGCTGTGGGTTTCTTCCCCAGATGATGATTCATAATGCGTTATTAGTACGAGCCTCTAAACAAATTTTCCACGTAAAATCGATCGTTGCTAAAGCGAAGAAAGGCGGGAGATCCACGCGCGCGGTGTCAAGCTTCATCAAACAAGCATCGTCATTCGGGTAGGATTCGTTCAACGTCGTTATATCTGGCGAACGGATATAGAGGTAAATCTCGCTAAAAATGTCGTTTTTATCATACGTATGATTTTTTTCCATAGATCTCGCTAGATTGAAGTAGAATCTGGACTAATCGCCCAAAAATCATGTTTTTAACATGTTTTAAAATCTGAAAATAATTGAAAAATAGGGGTTTTACCCCTATCCTAGCCCCGCCAACGGCTCACCCGCCTGTCCCCCCTTGCGAGTCCCCCCCTGAAGCGATGGGGGGTCGCCGTCGACGCTTCGAGAACCGCAACCCCCCGAAAGGGGGGCACTTCCATTTGCCACCCGCCCGAAGGGGGAGCACTGTCGTTCCCCCTGAAGGGGGGGCGGCGTTACAGGGCGCCGCCGGCCGTTCCCCCCTCTTGAAGGGGGTCGGCATTACAGGGCGCCGCCGATCGTTTCCCCACCCCCCCCCCCCAAAGGGGGCAGCGTTACAGAGCGCTGCTGTTCCCCCAAGAAGGGGGCGGCGTTACAGGGCGTCGCTTCCACCCCCCGGGGGCGACCTTATGGGTCGCCGTCCCTTTTCTCCCCCGAAAGGAGGCCGCAACCGCCCCCGCACCCCCTCGCTCTGGCGAGAGGGGGCTGTCGATAGCGCCCCCCTCTGGCGAGGCGGGGCGCTGCCGACCGTACGGCGGCGGTAGGCGCACTTGGGCCTGAAGCCCATTAATGAAAAAAAACTATTTCTGCCTTGTGGGCCTCAGGCTCGCAGGCCCGCAGGTCATATTTCCTTGGGGAAAAACATAATGTTAAAATAGGGGATTTGTGGGCTAAAAATTGATTAAAAATGGCGTTTGAGGGCCTAATAATTCATGAAAAATCACGTTAAATTATGGGGCAATAAAGGGACCTTTTGTGACATTTGAGGATAAATTGGGGATAATTGTAAAAGGAAAATTTCTTCCTTTTATGAAGAGCACGTTATATTTTGGGCTCTTTTTCAATCTCTTTGAATAAACCCAACTAGCACAACCATTGCATTAAATGATACTTTTGTAGGATCATAAATATATGCTTCGCATCATTTTGGCTTATTCTGTGGATAAACTATGTTTGGTTGTGTAAATATTAAAACGTAATAATTAGGAAGATCATGCGATCGCTCTTACGTTAGTTAGCTAATCTAATGGTGTAAGACGTTGCCCGGTGGTCCAATAATTATTAAATAATTAAATTTGTTTATCCCTTTCTGTGAATATAAATGCATGTGATGCCTGTGATGAAAATGTCTGCTGAAAATATTTAATGAGTACAAATTTTTGTATGGATGGCTAATTACGGGGTTTGGATCGGCTGTTTAAGTCCAACATTTTATTTCCTGCACTTTTCTTTTACTTTTGAGAGAAACTGTAGTAAGGAATTTATGTAACTTTCCAAGACAGAAGACCACTTTCCATGGAGATGGAGGCCACAATTGAAGCTGAAGATCTTATATGGGACCCACGGGGTTTCCAAAGTTGTAATTTCTTTTTTAAGCTCTCATTTGTGTAATATGGACTGTAATGGACTTTGGACTTTTTATTTATGTGGGACTGGCCGATCCACGCAATTAGCTCTTCATATAAAAATTGCCTCCGCATGAAAATGTTTATTGTTTAAATTATTAATTCATGCAAATTTGTGCTCCGCTAGATAAAATGGCTAAAATCGCAAGTGTCGATTTCGAAGTGCTGGATGCATCAGAAAGAAACTATCTGAGCTGGCAGCTCGATGTGAAGTTTCATTTGCGGACTAAGTCCCTCATTTCTACTTTGACTAATAATGAAAATGTAAGCGATATAGAAAGGACGCAAGCCATTATCTATATTTTCCGCCATGTGGACAAGACCCTAAAGGCCGAATACCTTACGGTCAAGATCTATTTGAGCTGTGGACTACCCTTGAGGATAGGTATAAACATAAAAAAGATGTTATACTACCAAGGGTATAATATGAGTGGGAGAACCTGAGACTACAGGACTTTAAGTCTATAGCTGAGTACAACTCAGCTCTCTTTAGCATCATCTCACGCCTGAAGTTGTGTGGTGAAAAGTCTCAGAAGATCACATGCCGGAAAAGTCGTACATGTCTTTCCATGAGAAATATGCGATACTAATGCAGCAATACCGTGAATGCAAATTCACCAAGTATTCTGAGCTGCTCTTATGTTTACTCATGGCTAAACAGAACAGAGAGCTTCTCCTTGCCACTCACAACATGCGCCCCTGCAACTGCCCCTTACCAGAAGCTCACAATGCTTCTTCTTTTTTAAAAAGAAGAGAGACAATAAACGAAAAGAAAGACCACATAAAGGGGGGACAGAACAAAGGGCCAGGGGCCACGTCCATCAACAAAGAAATGAAGGGAGTCGGAAGATCACTTGGCACAGAAATGACAAAAATAGAAATGATGCACCCCACCCAAGAGGGGTTGGGAAGACCAGTGCCATATCTGTGGCATGAAAGGCCACTGGTCCAGAGTGTGCCGAACTCCGCAGCATCTCCAGAATTTGTATAAAGAAAACAAGAAAAATAAAGCTGAAACAAACCTGGTGACCTCTGATGCTCTAGTCAAGTTTACAGCTGACAACTTCGAAAATGAAGACCTGCTTGATTAGCCTTCTATTTTTATCTTAGCTACTTGTTTTAAGAACATTTCACGTTATGCGAGCTTTTTGAATTATGTAATTTGATTTTGAATGAAAATGTTTCTCTGAAAATGTGCCTATATGATTCATCTTTTAATAGATGAACTGCTCTCATAACTGATTAGTAGACAAGAAATAAACACATACGATCCTTCAATACAAAGCCCAATATCAGGGCCATATTGAAGGTTCTGGAAACGCTACATTGTTGCTCCCAAATGACACAAAAATAAAGGATGCACTAATCTCTCCGAATTCCAACCAAATTTACTAAGTTTCAAGGACATCCGTTTCAACGGATTTCGTTTGGAAACAGTAAATGTAAATGAAAAAGAATTACTGTATGTAACGTCTCAAGAAAAAAGGAGTAAAATCCATACTTGAACGTATTGATAGCCTTTTAGACCTCTACCATACAAAGATTCGGAGAGAGGAAGTGAATTTAACGGAGCACCTGAAGTGCCCGACATCAGCCAAGTTTTTTACTTTGGCATGATAGATTTGTCCACCCTGGATCAGTGATGATGCACGCATCTTATCCTATGGGTATGATTTGAAGAACCAGAAGATTCTTTAGAAGGGAGAATTCCTTCGCATCCCTTGCTATAAGGGAAAACAAATTACAAGGCCATCTCTACTAAAAGTTGACAAAGAATCTCCAAGCTTCCTCAAAAAGAATATAAGGAGATAGATGTGGACAAATCCACCCCCTAGTGGGCTATTTCGGTACTTTATTGTACTGATAATTGCATCCTCAAAATATTCGTTTATATGTATACTATCGACTCGCAACCTAGCTTTTCCAGAGCTATTGGCACAAATAATAAATGTTGCAGGCACATTTTCCAGACCATCAAATAAAGAAAATAAGTCTGGTTAATGTTGGGGAATTTACCTCCCGGTCATTTCAAGAGTACTGCCAAGCAACAAAAATAGAAAATAAACATACAGTGCCGCATGTTCATACCCAAAATGGGTCGGCAAAGTCACTGATAAATAGACTCCAATGGATTGCACGTCAATTATTAATGAAATCCCGATTGCTGGTGGATGCATGGGGACATGCAAATTCTGCATGATGCATCGTAAATGAAAATAAGACCCTCTAAATGTCAGAGTCTCCAATGCAACTTGTATATGGAATGCCACCGAACATTTCTCACTGGAGAATCTTCGGTCGTGCAGTTTAAATCCCCATCGCACCACCACAAAGGACAAAAATGGGTCCTCAATGTCGCTTAGATATCTATGTAGGGTTTGACTCACCCTCAATTGTAAAATACCTAGAACCCCAAACAGGGGACGTATTTAAGGCACATATTGAAGACTGTGATGAGACGAGTTTTCCCAAAATCGGCCCACATACTGAAAAATCTGGCGCAAATCCAATTATAACGTGGGATACAAAAAGTTTGACCCACTATGATCCGGTAACAATACAATGTAAAGATGAGATCCTGAAGATCCTCTCCCATACAGAACACTGTTCACCAATTACCGAAATCATTTACTGACAACCAGAAGATTGTCAGAGCACACATCCCTGCTGCAAATACTCCATCTAGGATTGACATCCCCGAGAAAGGATGCAATCCACCAGCAGCAGAACTGGCTGATCCTCAACAGAAAAGAGGCAGACCACTAGGCTCCAAGGACAGAAATCTAAGAAAAAGAATAATACCTGGAGACCTTGAGACAATACTTCCACAGGACAATGAGCTCATGTCCATAACCTCAGCCTTCCTGGAATACACTACAGAGGAACTCTGGGAAAAACTGAAATGAAAGTAAATGTTGTACGTACTGGGGAGGTGTTGGACAGAAAGAATATAATTGTCGACAATGTATTCCTGTATCTTATTGTCATATACTTTGCAAAAGCAATGACATTTATATAATATCGTTCCATACTCCGTTGCTAAAATGCAAACGTAGAGATCGGTCAAATATAGAACACGGCAATAAAAGATGAGCTGGACTTACTTATGAAACGTGAAATGTTCGGACCTGAAGTCTAGACACCAAAAGGTGTCAAACCTGTGGGTAAAATAAGTATTGCGCACATAAGAAAAATAAATACAAGATCGTATGCTATAAGGTACAATCTATAGTCCAAGGAAAATTTCGCTGAAACTAGGGAATGAACAAATTAAAATGAGCATGACTCATAAATGATGCATCAGATTTTCTAAGTTATTAAATACGAATACCTTACGATTTGGCAAAGGAAATTTTGGATATGCTGTTATTGGATGTTGTGACGGCATACCTTTGTGGATATCTTGGTAAAGATAAATTCTATATTTCCTTAAATGCATGAATAGACTTCGGGACGTCTATTCTATTGAAGAAAAACAATAACAATAATAAATAATGTACAACCAAGAGAATCACTTGACAAAGCAATGATTCCTACTGAGGGTTGTCTTTGCATCTAAGCAAAGAACATGATTTGAGATCATAATTGTAAACAACTTAAATCTCATCTGATCCTGAAGAGAAAACCGAAATATCTGTTCAAGCCTGAATATTAAACATGAAATAAAAGACCTATGCAAAAATAGATTGAGTCATGGCTCACAGATTTATTATCTTAATAGAATCCTGTTACATACGCCCAGAAGTGTGTTGAAGAAATTAAAAGGTCCATTGTCATCCAAAGTACACCTATGGTAGTACACTTTATGGATGTACAAAAAGACCCCTTCCGATCGCTGGAAGATGGGGATGATATAATTGGTCCTAAAGTCCCTTATCTAAGTGCAATCAGACACTCCTGGCTAACTGCATGCGTCCCGATATAGCAGTTGTAGTAAACTCATTAGACATGGATAATTAGGTACCTAAAAGGGCCATTAGACCGGAGTTAATAATCTTCTGCGCTTCCTGCAAGGCTCGAAAGATTTGGGCTTACATTAGAAGGTATCATCCTCCATGTTTATGCAAATGTTGGTTAATAGGTCTGATCCCTACACTGAGAAATCACAGACTAGGTACCCACAGTGGGATGGCGATCTACTGCAGATCTGCAAAGCAAATTATGAAGGCAACATCATCCTATCATTCGAAGATCCTCACCACACCAACGGTGTATTTGAGGGCGCCTAATGGTGCACCACATCCCAGTGACGATTGGGATAGAGGCTGATATTGTGGAGCTGACTACATAGTCTGCAGACCACATCAGAGGCGACGAAACTTAGCACACCTCTCCAGAGTTTTTAGATTCAGCAGCTACTTAATGGTGATAATATTTCTAATCTGTGTATATCTTCGGAATGTTGTAAATAGGAGTGATGAGATGAGCCTAAGAGATCTGAAAGCCTAAGGGCTTTTACAGATCAGGTGGAGTTGAGGGAATTTGTACTCTTTTCCCTAAGCTATGGTTTTTTCCACATGGTTTTCCATAGCCAAAGATTTTAACGAGACAAATCACATCAACTCTGGATCCTGAAGTATCCACCCCTTCGTGACGCTCAGAATCCCGAAGTGTTTATGAACATAGTCGCTTGTACAAATCGGGGGGAGTTAGAGAGCATCTGTACTCTTTTTCCTTAACTATGGTTTCTCCCACATGGTTTTTCATAGCTAAAGGTTTTAACGAGGCAAACCTCACCAACTCAAAATCCTGAAGTATCCACCCCACGTTAAACTCCTACTACGCTCAGAATCCTGAAGTATTCATGAGCAGAGTCCACATCTATGGCTGGATAAGGGGGAGTGTTGTGAATGGATAATACCAGAGTTGGTTAGGATCACGGCTATCTTATAGATAGGCCCATATCTTCTGTATCTTATCTATGAACGCTCCTCTATATGCTATAAATAAACAGCTGTGAGTTCCTCCCCTAGATGATGATTCATAACATGATAATAGTATTAAGATCAAAAATTGTTTTTTACATTATAAACAACATCTATTTGGCCTCCTAACACGTCTCTCAAAATTACAAATTACAGATTTTAAAGGACATTGTTTTTTACAATTTTATACCAATAAGCTAATACTATTTTTCATCATCGTTGCCATTGTAGATGTGTGATGCATGTTATACGGCACCCCATGAATCCTATAGTATAACATCCAAGTTATTATGTCTTGCTTCTTTATTTTTGCTAGATCCCTTCTTGAGGTGGGTTTAGATATCCAAAGTTGTTATTTAGTGGTAATGTTTCAATCAATAAATGTTTGCAGTTTAATACGATTACTATTATATTATGATAGGTTGAGCACTTTTTGCATATATATTTATAGTTAGCTTAACTATTTGTAGTCAGTTTAAATTTACTCATTTTGCTTTATATCATCATTCTGCCGTTTAGAAGTCCCCTAAATATTTATCTCCTCATTGTTATTTAATTAATTACCTAGTTTTTTTGTATTTTTAGGTAACGATAATATTAAACCAACAAATATCTAAACTATTCGAATTTAAAATTTATACAATTGTTGTAAACTTGGTGGCTACAGAACCCGTAGCCATATATTTATAGTAATAGGGTTACATAATGGGTGGATACCCAATACACAGTTGGGCCTCCAAAAGCACGTTTATAACATTCCCCTTATCCATCCATTGTTGTAAGCCGTAATGAGCGCTTCAGGGTTCATTGAGCTTATCTGACCATGGGGCTATGGATACTTCTGGATCCCGAGTTAAGAGTTCTTGCCTCATTAAAACCTTTGCTATGGAAAACCCAGTGGGAAAAACCAGTGGCTAAGGGAAAAGAGTACAAGTCTCTGTAACTTCCACTGATCGATGGATATCATCAGAGGTGGATACTTCTGGATCCTAAGTTAGGGATAACTGCCTCGTTAAAACCTTTAGCTATGGAAAACCCGATGGGAAAAACCAATAGCCAAGGAAAAAGAGTACAGTTTCCGTAACTTCCCCTGATTAGTGGAAGTATTTAGGGGGTGGATACTTCTGGATCCAGAGTGAATGAGGTTGCCTCGTTAAAATCTTTAGCTATGGAAAACCCAGTGGGAAAAACCAATAGCCAAGGGAAAAGAGTACAACACTACATTTGACTTTCCCTGATCTGTACAAGCTGCAGGCTTGCAGATCTCCTAGGCAACTATACATCAATCTCTTACAGTGTTCCGATAATAAGTACAAAGTACAAGGCATCGCTCACCTATACAAGACATCGCTCATCTATACAAGTATCGCTCATCTATGGCAGCTACTGAATTTGAGGGAGCTCTTCTGAAGAGGAGTGGTCTGCAGACTCGGTAGGTAGCACCACGTCTCTGACCCAGTCGTCACTGTGTCTGCGAGGTACTGCAGGACCTGGCTGTGCGTACTTATGATTTGCTTCTTGGATTGATGAGCCTCTCGGGATGGTGGGATTGATGTTGCCTTGGAAGCATGCTTTGCTGGTCTCCAGGAGTTGGTCGTACCTTTGTTGTAGTCATCGCGATGATCTGTAACCTGTATCTGCAAATACATTTAACATGTTGGATGATCCTTGACCCTTGGAGATAGCGCAGAAGCTGCATATCTCTGGTCCAGTGGTGCACTGCAGGCGCTGCACTGTATCTGGTTAAAGGGTTTACTGCCAGATAAAGGAGTGTACAAAAAGACATTTGAGTAAGTCACTTCAGGACCTAGGATATCCTTCCCCTCTTCCAGCGAACGGAAGGGGTCATAATGTGCATCCATACAACCAGTAGGTGTATTGGTGGATTGCAATTTTCCATGTTTCTTCATCGACTGGATGATAATTTCATCTTCTGGATGGTAATTCATCTGCTGGATGATTATTCATCTTCAGGATGAAGGTTTCATCTTCGGGACGATTATTCATCTTCGGGATGATGGTTTCATCTTCAGGATGATTATTCATCTTCAGGATGAAGGTTTCATCTTCAGGATGATAATTCATCTTCAGGATGATTATTCATAAGGGTATGTTGTCACATCATCCATAGCAACATAGCCTACAATTATCTTTGCTAATCGCATGGGTTTCGCAATCATGACCAGGGAGCCTGATGCATCAGTTTGATTAATTTTTGTAAGTGAGTGAAACTCATCTTACATGGTTACTTCCTGGTTTCTGCGAAATAAACCTCTAAGGCTATAGCGTTTTGCTTATAGCATACGATTTTATTTATTTATACAATACTCGGTAGCCCACAGGTTTGATATCTTTTGATATCAGGACTTCAGGTCCAAACACTTCACATTTCATAAGTGAGTCCAGCTCAACTTATTATTGCCTCGTTCCACATAATTTGGCCAAATTTCTGCGTTTGCTTCAGGAAACGGAGATTGTGAACGATATCAATGGAAAAATGAAATGTGAGTAATTGTCGACAAGTGTGTTTTATCCAAATACCTCTCCGTGTACTTACATTATTCAATTTATTCCAGTTTTATCTCTTCTGGAGGTTCTGGACAGGGAGAGGATATGGAGGTGAGCTCACTTTCCTATGGTGGTATTGTTTTAGGGTCTCGTGGTATGTCCTCTCATCCATTGAGGATATCCACTTCTAATACTGGTAGATTGCATCCATTATAGTTGGTATGTTAATCCTAGCTGGATTTTTAGTAGCATGGATGTGTGAATTTGACAATATTTATATTGTCAGTAGCTATGTCTGATAACTGTTTAACAGTTTCATAAGTGTGGTTCTTCAGGATCTCATCACTATTCATGATAATCAGATCATAGGTATTAATGTTTTAAATGGTCCATAGTGGTGATATGGGAATGTATACTCATCATGACTCCATCGATAAGATGTGCACTAAACGCTTCCCCCGTTAGGGGTTCTCGGAAACTGTTTATATGAGGTGATCAGGCTCATATAAATAGTTTCTAAGGAGGCGTT
Source organism: Scilla litardierei (assembly GCA_030789695.1). NCBI lineage: Eukaryota > Viridiplantae > Streptophyta > Magnoliopsida > Asparagales > Asparagaceae > Scilla > Scilla litardierei. Next base: position 72,440,976 of record CM061138.1, on the reverse strand, counting down.
CTGATGGTTTGCATGTTCCCACATAGTCACCTACAACTGGATTTCCAGTGGATAAGTAATCCGTTTAAATCATTTTAATGATTTACATATAACCCATTTCTGGGTGTGAACACAAAGCTTCAGGGTGTTCAATTTTCTTCCAGTTGTTAAATTGATTTCCTAGTGTTATCCCCAAAATCCGCAATAAGCTCGACTTCAATGAAGTTGAGAATAGAACTAGGGATATGAGCCCGTCAAGGCTCCATCTATAAGATGTGCTCTAATGCCTCCCCCGTTTGGAGATCTCGGAACATATTCATCTAGGAGGGTTAGTCCCGATGAATAAGTTCCACTGCGGCATTTTTGAGGGTGGTATGAGGGTAAGTAAAAGCCCAACCAATATCCCAGTAATGTAATATGTCTGTTGTGATTAATAATAATCTGGACTGCGGTTGGATAACAAGGTTTTGATTATGACCATTTTAAAAGGATATATATATGAGTACTCTAAGGTACATCATCAGCCATATGTAGGGAGTGTGTGAGTCCACTTTTATCCCTCAAATACTCTCAAGAGGCCTAAAGGTCTCATTCTTCTAATGATAGTATATCATCTTAAATTCGTTTGAGGAAGTGAGGAGAGTCAATGTCCACGTGAATGGAGATGATCTCGTAATCATTTTTCCCTTTTGAATGGGATAATGAGAGTTTCACCCTTTTTTGAAGAATCTTCGGGTTCGTCTGGTTTATGATGTCTTGCATCATCAATCCAGGGTGACATCGATCCAAAGTTGGTCGATTCTGGACACTTCTAGTGTTCCAAATTAATTCCTCTGTTCGAATTTATGTGGGACTTTTGAACGTCCATTAAAATGCTCAAGTTAATTTTGTCCGGTAATAGGTGAACTCTGTTCAAACTGTGAAGGATTACATCTTCACAATGACTATTATGCGGATCATAGTTGGATAAAGCTTCAGGCTTTATTGGTTTCTTGAGTCATTAGGGATATCATTTTGACGAAAATCCTTTGAAACTTTATAAGTTTCAGAGAGTACATGGCATCCTCGTTTTTAGGAGTATTCAGGATGACAAATCATTTACAGTAAAATAAAATGCGTAAAAAGCACATATATACTGCAAGAGAATACTACTAATAATTATGTTAGAACAACAAGTTTCATAGTATGATGTGGGTTCTATAAAATATACGTCCACAATTGTGCTCATTTTAGACTCATATTATGACAACAGATCAAATTTATTTTCAAAATTTATTTGTCCTCGGGGAGTAGCGAAATATACATACAGTCAATTTGACTTTCGTCGTTTAGACTAGATATGTATATATTTTTATATGGCATAGATTAATGCCCATTCATTTTGCAAAAAGCATTATGGGTCTTGTCAGAACTTCTGGTCTGATATTGGGTTGCCATTGCATACTCCATATCGAGGTACATCATATCTTCCCTTTCTCATTTTTATTCAAGACTTCCCCTGTTTTCAGTCGTCCTTATTGTCGTTTATAAGGAAGAATGATTATTGGTCTTACAAAGTAGACATATACAAGGGAAATGAGTTAGTTTCTATATTTCCACTTTTCTAGTTTATGATAGACTTTTAAAAGTCTATTTGAAAACTCAAGTATGGTCTTCAGGCCATTTCTATTGAGTCGTTCAAGTATTGTGTGGATATAGAATCATGCTCTAGGGGAAACAATTACGTGGGTACGAAATTTATAATTTCTCACTTATCTATTAAGCCACGACTTCGGGCGTACGCTTAAAAAATAAGGTTAGATTCAAAAATCATACCTTGTAAAGTGAGATTACTCAAAAGAGTTTGGCGGTGTTATGACAACTGCTGGTGTCAATATTGGTTTATAAAACCATAGATCTGAGAGATCTATTTACCGTGAAATGCGTATTTCTAAAAGAAATCGCATAAATGTTTTTCGTATAAGCCATCGTACTTGTTAATTTTTATTAGTGTGAAAGGTTGTTGACTTTTGATTTGATTTTGAACTTCAGGTTCATTTTTATTTTGAACTCCTGGTTCATTTTGTCAAAAAGGATATGATATTAAACTTTTTGAAATCATTATTGGTTTGTTGTCATAAAATATCGTCATGTCATGAGCACATCATACATATAATGTAATGTAATACTTGTAAACTAAAAGTTGTGCTCAATTAACCTGAATTGAAACAAGTATGGTATACACATGCTATTTATATGCTACAGGCATTTAAATAATCTCATCGCAGACATACAGTTTTGCTACATGCATTAAACTATGTCATAGTGATTTTAGCATGCTAAGAAAAATGTACACCACAGAATCATTAAATATGCGGCTGGCATATAATTTTCTACACATACATTTAATCATCACAGAAATTTTATAATGGAAATGAAAATTTTTCGTTTAATAATTATTGGACCACTGGGCAACGTCATACACCGTTAGGTTAGTTAACTAACGGCAGAGCGGTCGCAGGATCTTCCTAATTATTAAACGTGTAATAATCAAATAATCCAAGAAAAAATTGCGATGATTTATAAAGCATTAATCAGATTATAGGGAAGGAAAATCGAATTTAAATCTGAAAATCGTTTGAAAATAGTGAATTTTTGGGGTGAAACCTTAGTTAGGGTTTTTGGTCGCGCGGATTGCCGCTTCAGGCGGCTAGGGTTTCCGGACATGAGCGCGCACTGGGGGGGCCCGATACGAGCGGCCGCCTGGGGGGGCCCGCCGCTGCGGACGACGGGGCCCGCCGCTGCAGGCGGGGGGGGGGGGGGGGGGGGGGGGGGGGGGGGGGGCGCCGCAGCGGGCGGCGGGGAGCCCGCCGCTGCGGGCGGCGTGGGTGCCCCCGCCGCTGCTGGCGGCGGGTCTGGCCCGCCGCTTGCAGCGGGGGGGTCGCCCGCCGCTGCTGGCGGCGGGGCGGGCCCTCCGTCTGCAGCGGCGGGCGGGCGGGGGGGTTTGCCGCAAGCCGAAGGGGGGTTCGGCGGCGGCGGCGCGAGTTTTTGGTGGGGGTTTCGCATTCCGGCGAAAAGATCCCCTCTAGGGTTTCAAGATTTGGGGAAGAAGATCATAAAAATAGGATTTTTATTTAAAAAGAACTATTTTTAGTCTTCAAAACAACGTTTTTCATCGTAAAAATTTGATTTTTGTTGATAAAAACGTCGAGTTATCATTGAAAAATTGATTTAGCATTTAGATCTAAGTTAAAACTCCGATCTAAATTAATCAAAAATAGATCTAAGCATCTAGATCTAATCGTATGCGCATAAAAGTTTAGATCTAGGGAGAAAATTACCTCTTGATCCTACCCGCCGGATCTAGCGACGTTCGGTGAAGGAAGCCCGTTCACGTCTCGTTCGTCCGTCGGCAGAGGTTCCGCTCAGCCTCGAGCGTGCTGATAACGTGTTGTAAACTTGGTGGCTACGGAACCCGTAGCCCTGTATTTATAATAATATGGTTACATAATGAGTGGATACCTAATACAGAGTTGGGCCTCCAAAAACCCGTTTATAACAATCATCAAATAATTAAACTAACAGTTATTTTTTCATTCACAAACCCATACGAAGAAAGGCCGAGCCAGCCGAGAAAAACATAAGGAATTGTCTGGGTTGACAGGCCAACCCGCGGGTCAACTCGATATGCCGAACCATCAATCTGGGGACTCCAAAATATACCGGCCCAACTCTGCTCTTCGACCCACATGCGACGGGTTGGGCCAATATCTGGCCCATAAAATGCTGATCCAGGCTCGTTCCATGGTGGGCTGGATTGGCGACACACACCAAAAAACAAACAAAATTCCATTTCCTCTCATTTAGCCGTAAAAGCAAATCAATTCTTGACTTATTCGGAATCTAAGAAATAGCCAATTTAGTTAAAGATCTCGTTGTACCCCAAACTCTAGTGTACATTTAAAAAAAAAATTTCTTCCATGATTTTTCCCCAAGGAGTGAATGCAGAGATCATCAATGCAGGTTTAACGTTACTAACGGTCCCCCCTTGTTCCATCACATGGGCTGTGGGCGCTCAGCAAAAAAAAAGTTCGAAAAAATGATTGGTCCTCAGTCAAGGTTTGGTTTGTTGGTAGCCGTAGCTTTCTTCATCAATGGTTTTTGGCTGCTCGCAAGTTATTTCAAGAATCATGTATGTTCCCGCCACCTTAAGTTCCCACACCCTCCCCTGGTCCCATATGACGTTATATTTTTCGATGGGTGGTTCGAGTGTGGAATAGAAAGATCGTTGGCTGTTAGGTGTTACTCTTTTTTGTGCACATCCTCACTCGAAACAAGTACATGTAGTTGTAAAAGTAAGTTTCCCCAAACACAGACGGATTGTTTGTAGTTAGAATAGCCATGTAGTTGGGACTACAAACAACCAAACACGCCCTAACAAATATAACGCAAAGTTCTTGGGTTGGCTCGTGGACTCAGACTTGGCTGTCTAGCTAAATTCTAACCATCTAATTCAAAAGTAAGGCCACTTCATTTGTCCTATTAAGATTGATTTCTTGGGGGGGTTTTTTTTTGAATGCATCCACTTCTCATTCTAAATTCTCATTTCATCACAGCGTTCTAAGACAATTAGTCAACTTATAATCCATCCACGTTTCAGCTGTTAGGGATAGATCTGACTTTCTATCACAAAAATGCATGAAACATCTATATTAAACCATTGAGAATATACTGAAAATATGTGGAACCGTACTTGTATACATGCTGATTAAATCCTTAAGAATGCTGTGGTTAGCCTTTCATATTAACACGAATCTCCTTAGAGAATCACTTTGGTTTTCTCCAAGTTATAGAATAGAAACATTCGTTCGTGTGATCTGGAGACCCTGGCCACTATATATATATATATACTAGTCATAACCCGTGCCCGCGGGCACTGTTCATTTCAGATTTTCACCCGTGAAATCTTTGTTCTCAAACATTATTTACACAGTCAAATTTGTGCGAAACAACAAATTCGGCGTAGAACAATAAATTCGGTGAGGGCGCCATTGAGTCGGAACAACAAATTAGCGTTAAAAAATTTAGCGGGCGCCTTCGACGCGAAGGGTGGAAGTGCATAAGTGCGTGTGTGTGTATGGTATGTGGGTAAAAAGTGAAATGATAGGGTTTTTTTAGCAAAAAATGAGAAATAAGTGGTATTCTGCGCAAATGTAATGATTGTAGGGGGTTTGAATACAAAAAGAAAAAAGTGGTGGGTTTTCCAAACACTCATCTCAACCCTTCTTTTACCAAGATTAAATCCTAGCCATTCTTCTATCAACCTCTTTATATATCATCATGACATCAGCTTGTCCCAGTCAGCCCTAAAATTCAAAAACCTTTATGTTTTAATATATAGATATATAGGCAGTAATCATGTTATAATTGGGATTCTGTTATGAATGAGGGAGGCCTTTGGCCTCCCCTCCTTCATTACCCATTCATTAGGTCCCCCATTACTTAGAGTAATGGGGACCCTTGGTCTACTAGAGGCTTTTGGCCTCCACACTATGAGATAAATAAATAGAGCACCATGGCTCTTAGCTATGGTTACTCATTCTTAGCAATGAAATGATCTCTCTCTCTCTCTCTTCTCTCTCTCTCTCTCTCGAGTTTATTTTCATCCAACACGTTATCAGCACGTGTTCTCCATTCTTGAGCAAAAATCTTCATCTAAATTCATCCCTACGCGCAAGGAATCTAACGTTGCTGCGGCGGTTCGTTGGAGCGTTGCAGCATCCTCAAAGCGTTCGGGAGCTTGGATTATTATTTCTACGGATCATCGTCGTGTTCTTCCCTAGATCATTGATCTAGAGGTAAAACCCTATAATCCTGTAGATAAAATTAGACTAAATAATTTTTACATTGTTTTAATATACAAGTAAAAAAAATTTAGTCTAATAAAAGAAAAAAATTTATCCATATTACAAAGTTTTTTCTCTGAAAATTTCCTTTTGCCATTAAAATTCTTCGGTGGGAAGAAGAACCGGAATGAAATCCTCCCCTCCCCCCTGACGGAGGAGGGGGCCTTCCCACAGCGCTGCCGCCCCCCCCCCCCCCCCCCCCCCCCCCCGCTGCAGGGGGGCGGCCCGAGGCCGATCCCCCCTGCAGCGGGGGGGCCTTCCGCGCCGCCGCCCCCCGCTGCAGGGGGCGGCCCGAGGCCGATCCCCCCCTGCAGCGGGGGGGGGGGGGCTTCCACGCCGCCGCCCCCGAGGCCGATCCCCCCTGCAGCGGGGGGCCTTCCGAGCCGCCGCCCCCCGCTGCAGGGGGGCGGCCCGAGGCCGATCCCCCACTGCAGGGGGGGCCTTCCGCGCCGCCGCCCCCCGCTGCAGGGGCCCGAGGCCGAGGCCGAGGCCCGAGGCCCGAGGCCGAGGCCGAGGCCGAGGCCCGAGCCCGAGCCTTACGCCGAGGCCGAGGCCCGAGCCCGAGGCCGAGGCCGAATGCCGAGGCAAATGCCGAGGCCGAGCCCGAGGCCCGAGGCCGAGGCCGAGGCCGAGCCCGAGGCCCGAGGCCCGAGGCCGAGGCCGAGGCCGAGCCCGAGGCCCGAGGCCGAGCCCAAGGCCGAGGCTAATAGCTTATTTTTGGCCCGAAGCCATAATAATTGCGGCAAATAACTTTGCAGAACTGCGGAACGGGCCACAAGCGCTTATACTAAAAAATAATTTTTGGCCCGAAGCCACAAAATTCTACACAAATTCGGATTCTTCATAATTTTAAAGAAGAATGAAATTTGCAAATTGAAATTTATGAGAAAAACTTTGTAAATCAATAATTACATTTATATGTTCCTCTATTTATTTAAATATCTCTCTTGCAAATTATTATGTATGGTTTACTAGAATTTAAAAAAAAATATAATCATCTCAGAGATCCTGAGACCGCTCTGCCGTTAGTTAACTAAACTAACGGTGTATGACGTTTCCATGTGGTCTACGAGATAATTATATTTTCTAGTTTACTTTTTCCATATTTTTTTGTGTTTGAGATATATGCGTGGTTGTTTAATTTATGCCTGTAGCATATAAACTGCGTGGATGTTTAAAATAAGTAAAAATGTGTCTTTCTGGATCGGCCATTGCATACCTATTTACATTTCCAGCACTTTTTCCTTTTTTTTGAGAGAATTTGTAAGTGAGGAAATTGTATAAATAGCCAAGGCTCGGTGCAACAGCATAAGAAGACGGATGCAGAAATAGGGACCCACCCGGGGTTTCCAAAGTTGTATTTTTCATTCTCTTTTCTTTGGACTGTAATCGGACTTTAGACTGTGTATTATTTTGGGTATCTGGCCGATCCCCGCATTTTTACTTATTAATTTCTTTATGCATGGATTGTTGAATTTATTTTAATTCATGCTTATCTTTAAATTGCATAGATAAAATGGCTAAATTGGCAAGCGTCGATTTCGAGGTGCTCGATGCAGCTGGCAAGAATTACTTGAGCTGGCGAGTGGACCTGAAGTTCCACTTGCGCTCCATGGCGCTCCTGCACTCCATCCTGGCCCCCACAGTGGCCCAATCATCGGCTCCCGCAGCATCCGATGCATCTGCTAGCAAAGCCCCAGAAGCGGCCCCTTCAGCTGGCAGTACCTCTACCACTGTCTCTGACATGGATAAGGCGAAAGCCATTATCTATATCAGACGACACATAGATCGGACCCTGAAGGCCGAATACTTGACAGTAGAGGACCCTCTGGAGTTATGGACAGCGTTAGAGGCACGCTACAGACATCAAATTGATGTCATACTCCCGCGTGCCAGCTATGAGTGGGAGAACCTCTGACTTCAGGACTACAAGTTCGTTGTTGAGTACAACTCAGCACTTCACAACATCACCTCACGCCTGAAGTTGTGTGGTGAAGAAGTCTCGGAGCACCGCATGTTGGAAAAGACATTTACCTCGTTTCACGAGAAAGATGCTATCCTCATGCAGCAGTATCGTGAACGCAATTTCACGAAGTTCTCTGACCTTCTCTCTTGCCTCCTGAGGGCAGAGCAGAATAGAGACCTTTTACTGGCCACTCATAACCAGCGCCCGGCAGGCTCAGCTCCTATTCCCGAAGCCCACAGTGTTCACCCCCCGAAGTGGAAGAACAAGAAGAGGGGCAGAAAGAACAAAGGAAATGCCCCTATGAAACCAGCCAATGCTCCTCCCCAAAACAAGAATAACAAAGGAAAGAAAAACTTCACTTGGAAGCGTAAGAACACTGATACAGTGTCAAATCCAAAGAAGACATGTGAGGACAAATGTCATCGTTGTGGCATGACTGGACATTGGTCCAGAAACTGTCGCACACCTCGCCACTTCCAAGAACTGTATCAGGCGAGCCAGAAGCCTCCGCCTGAAACAAACATGGCAAATGTGGAAAATCCGACGAAGTTCACTTCCAAGGATTTCGAAAATGACGACCTGCTCGATTGAGCCTTATCTTTATCTATGCTTTTCAAAGAATAAATTGTAGCTTCATCTCTAGTATGCTTAATAAAGACGATCTTTTATTTTGAATGTATGCATTTTACATTTCCATCAATAAATTATCGTTTTTTTGCTTATATAGATGATGTATGAGTGCCTAGTGGACAGTGCCTCGACGCACACTATCCTTCGCGATGAATGCTATTTCAATAGCATAAGTAAATATGACAGTCCTGTCATTACAATTTCAGGACTGTCCAAAATAATCGAAGGATCTGGTGATGCAATATTATTGCTCCCAAATAACACAAGACTAAAAATCAATAATGCACTATTTTCTCCAAGATCAAATAGAAATATCATAAGCTTCAAGGACATCCGTTTAAACGGATATCACTTAGAAACTAGAGATGAAAATAAGGTTGAATACATGTATGTCACTCTTCGTAAAGATGGCCAGAAGACCATCTGCGAAATATTTAAGGGACTCCCGTCGGGTCTCTACCAAACATACATTCAACCAGTTGAAGCCAATATGACTGAGCACCAGACGTGCCAGCCAATGCCACCATTTCAACTATGGCATAACAGACTTGGTCACCTTGGATCCATTCTGATGCGACGCATCTTATCTGAATCCCGCGGACATGATTTGAAGAACCAGAAGATTCTTCAGAAGGGTGAATTTCCTTGTCCCCCTTGTTTCAAGGGGAAACTAATAACGAGACCATCGCCCCTAAAAGTGGGTTTAGAGTCTACTGGCTTCCTTGAGAGGATACATGGTGACATTTGTGGGCCTATTCAACCCGCAAGTGGCCCATTTCGGTACTTCATGGTACTAATAGATGCATCCACAAAATGGTCTTATGTATGCCTCTTGTCCACCCGTAACCTAGCTTTTCCAAAGCTGTTGGCACAGATAATTAGGTTACGTGCTCATTTCCCCGATAACCATATCAAGAAACTACGTCTTGATAATGCGGGCGAATTCACATCTCAAGTCTTCGAAGACTATTGCCAGGCAACGGGTATAGAAGTTGAACATCCAGTAGCTCATGTTCACACCCAGAATGGATTAGCAGAGTCTCTTATAAAGAGACTCTAATGGATTGCACGTCCATTGCTTATGCAATCCCAATTGCCGGTGGATGCTTGGGGGCATGCTATTCTACATGCCGCATCTCTTATCAGGATACGCCCCTCTGGAGGCAATACATTATCCCCGATGCAACTAGCATACGGCTCAACTCTAGATATATCTCATTTGAGAATATTTGGTTGTGCGGTCTATGTTCCAATAGCACCACCTCAGAGGACCAAAATGGGTCCTCAACGTCGTCTAGGAATCTATATTGGTTTTGATTCACCCTCGATTATTAGATACCTAGAACCCCTAACGGGGGACGCATTTAAGGCACGTCTTGCGGATTGTGAATTCGATGAGAAAACTTTTCCAAAGTTGGGCAAACATTCCAAGAAGCCTGAAGCTTCGGAGACCATTAATTGGGAAAATAAGTCTTTGTCCTTTTATGATCCGCGTACAAATATGTGTGAAGATGAGATCCTGAAGATCCTTCACCTCCAGAATACAGTACACCAATTGCCGGATAAATTCACGGACAGCCAGAAGATTGTCCGTTCACACGTCCCTGCTGCTAACACTCCAGCTAGGATTGACATCCCTATAAATGGATGCAATCCACCCGCAGCAGAAATGGCTGTACCTCAATTGAAAAGAGGACGGCCACCAGGTTCAAAAGATAAAGTTCCTCAAAGGAGGAAGATTCCTGGTGAAAATAAGATTATCCCTCCACAGGATACTGAGCTCAGGACAGCTACCTCTCCCCTCCTAATTTCCCCTGCAGAGGAAACATTAGGAGAAACATCATTAAACTTTTTACGTACTGGGGAGGTACTGGACCGACATAGCACAGTCGTCGACGATGATTTTGCGTTCACTATTGCCGTTCACGTCGCTGAATACGACGATGACGTCGAACCACTTTCTCTAGCGGATTGTAAACGCAGAGATGATTGGCCAAAGTGGGACGAGGCGATAAGAGTAGAGCTGGACTCACTCTCGAAACGCAAAGTCTTTGGACCTGTAGTCCAAACACCAGTAGGTGTTAGACCTGTGGGATATAAGTGGGTTTTCATTAGAAAAAGAAATGAAGAAAATCTGATCGTCCGCTACAAGTCGCGTCTTGTAGCAAAGGGGTTTTCCCAAAGACCGGGTATCGATTATGAAGATACATACTCCCCGGTAATGGACGCTAATACATTCAGATTCTTAATAAGCCTATCATCTCTGGCAAGCCTAGAAATGCAGCTCATGGACGTTGTGACTGCATATCTTTATGGCGATTTAGATAAAAAGATCTATATGAAACTACCAGATGGGTTTAACTTACCCATAGAGATGAAAGAGATACCTCGGGACGTATTCTCTGTTAGACTACATAGATCCTTGTATGGACTAAAACAGTCGGGCAAAATGTGGTATAACAGACTAAGTAATTTTCTTGCACAACAAGGATTCACTAATAACGAAGTCTGCCTGTGCATCTTTATCAAAAGAACGGGAAAAGGATTCGTCATCATAGCAGTTTACGTTGATGACTTAAATCTCATAGGCTCTCCAGCAGAGATTAATGAGATATCTGCAAGGCTAAAGCACACCTTTGAAATGAAAGACCTAGGCAAAACGAAGTATTGCCTTAGCTTGCAGATTGAACACCTACAAGGTGGAATCCTTCTACATCAATCCAATTATACCAGGAAGCTTTTAAATAAGTTCCAAATGGATAAATGTCATCCTTTATGTACCCCTATGGTCGTGAGATCATTAGACGTACAAAAGGACCCCCTTCCGGCCTCTGGAAGAGGGGGAGGAGATACTGGGTCCAGAAGTACCCTACCTAAGTGCCATTGGTGCACTTCTCTATCTGGCTAACTGCACGCGTCCCGATATAGCGTTTGCAGTCAATCTCCTAGCCAGACACAGTGCAGCGCCTACAAAGCGCCACTGGAATGGAGTAAAGCATCTTCTGCGATACCTCCAGGGTTCCGTAGACCTTGGACTTTACTACCAGAGAGGTGCCTCCTCCCAGTTACTTGGTTATGCCGATGCAGGCTATCTTTCAGATCCGCATACGGCAAAATCACAGACTGGTTTTGTCTTTACCTACGGAGGAACTGCTATCTCCTGGAGATCGGTAAAACAAACCACTACTGCTACATCTTCCAACCATGCAGAGCTCATCGCGATCCATGAAGCGAGCAGAGAATGTTTTTGGCTACGCTCCGTCGTCCAACACATCCTCCAATCCACTGGCCTGAAGACCGGTGATCTGGAGCCTACTGCCCTATTCGAAGACAACGCCGCGTGCATTGCTCAGCTTCAGAAGGGCTACATCAAAGGCGACAGGACAAAGCACATTTCTCCCAAGTTTTTCTGGACGCACGAGCAGAAGAACGACAAGCAGATTGAAGTTCGACAGATCCAGTCATGCAACAACTTAGCTGATCTTTTTACTAAGGCATTGCCTAAATGTACTTTTGTAAAGCTTGTAAAGAACATTGGTATGCGACAGTTGAAAGACCTGCAAGCCTGAAGCTTGTACGGATCAGGGGGAGTAACCTGTGGGTTGCACTCTTTTTCCTTAAGCTGTTGGGTTTTCCCACTGGGTTTTCCACAGCTAAGGTTTTAACGAGGCAAACACACTTACTCTGGATCCAGAAGTATCCACCCCTTGCCTCAGTAGCTGAGACCGAAGTGATGAATGTGTAAGGGGGAGTGTTATGAATGAGGGAGGCCTTTGGCCTCCCCTCCTTCATTACCCATTCATTAGGTCCCCCATTACTTAGAGTAATGGGGACCCTTGGTCTACTAGAGGCTTTTGGCCTCCACACTATGAGATAAATAAATAGAGCACCATGGCTCTTAGCTATGGTTACTCATTCTTAGCAATGAAATGATCTCTCTCTCTCTCTTGAGTTTATTTTCATCCAACAGATTCCTATTTTTAGCCCATCATAAAAATAGAAATACTCATTAAGTCTCTACACATTTAATGCCAACAACTCACTAGATAAATTAAATCCCAAATACCTAAAACCTTAGCTTATCGCTTTTAGTTTGGCTTAATTTTATACGATGACCTGCAATACAAAATTATTTTATATATAAGCCCAATGTTGGATTAATGATCCAACAATCCATGGCTTTGGCTCTATGTGTAACCTTATAGTTATGCTTTTGCAAAAGTAGCCGACTGATTAGCTCAACTTTGCCGTCATTATCGAAATTAATGTATTTATAAACCAATCTGATCCATCAAACATATCAATATGGATCGAAGTAGCATTCGTTACATCTAACGTAACTTGACCAATCAATGGTCACGTATGTATGTCAATACAACTGAATGACATGGATCATGATGCGGATGTGTAGCATGTAAATTTCATGTAATGTGATCTTTAACATGCATATTTCCAATTGTTCCTCCCTTAATACCTAGTGAGATCAAACCATACCAAAATCGGAATGTAAAGAAACCAAAACTTTATTTATGCAAAAAAAACATTATAATTTTCTTAAAGTGAAGTAACTAAAAATGTCTATATCATATGAGCACCAGAAGAACAAACTCCCACTAAAACTGAATATCTGTAATTGACATGACACATATACAAGCAATGTCCTTATAAAATCTTTTTGGGTGGCAATCTCTTAGTAAGTGGATCTGCAGTCATCTAGTTTATTCTGATATACTCTAGAAACAACCGTTCATTCCGAACCCTTTATTTAACAACTAGAAACTTGATGTCAATATGTTTTGGCTTTGTCAAACTCATGTTGTTATTGGTAGATAAAGTACAGACCTTATTGTCACAAAATAATCTGAGTGGTCTTCCAAGATCATACACTATCTAAAACCATGTGACAAAATTTCACAGTCATATTCCATGATTAGATGCCTCATAACATGCTATGAACTCAACAATTAGGGTGAAAGAGTCCATATACGAGGCTGTTTAGACCTCTTCCCAGAGATGGCATCTCCAGATAGCAGATAAATATAGTCTGATGTAGATTCCATACCATCTTGGCATCCAACAAAATTGGAGTCAATATACCCAATGATCTCAAATGTTTTCGACCTTGAATATGTGAGCATGTAGTCTATTGTTCTCTGTATCTACGGTAAGACTTGTTTGGCTACTATCCAATGGACTACTCCTGGATTTGCTAAAGTATCTACCCAACATTTCTATAATTTATTTAATATCTAAACGCATGCAAACCTGAGCATACATTAGACTCCCTACTGTTGTGGCATAAGAAATCTTCTGCATTTCTTGTTTCTCAAAGTCATTCTTATAGCACTTATTGAGACTAAACTTGACTCCTTTAGCCACAAAGGTATCACCAAAAATGCTTGCTCCCACAAAACTTGTGGTATATACAATCATTGATCAAATTCATCTCAAAATCGAATGATATGATCACTTGATGAAACTTAAGATACCATTGTTGATAAAATATGCCACAAATGCCATTATAATCCTGAAAGAGTATTTCGAACTCATCCCATAGTGATAGATGTTGGGAAAAATTACCTATCAAACCACAATCAAGTCCAACCTGTGTGATCATTCTTTCAGCGGAAGCATCAACAAACACAGTGGATATATGGATAGAAAATATAGTAAGAATAAGAACCAAGCACCACATAAGCAATAAATAAATTCAATCAAAGTATGTAAGATACGAGCAACTTACCCATGTTTAGTCTCACCAAAGTGATGAGACCTACCTCCAGCCTTCCATCGTCAACGGTAATCCACCAGATTAGAGATGAATCGTTTGCAAGTTGATTTCACCCGATGCCTTTAGATCTCCTTCAACAAAAGTACAACTATCTTGATATTTGAGTCTAGCACTCTAGATCTCAAACTATCTCACACTCACTCAATGAAAGAATCTCTCAAAATCCTAGAAACAAAACTATCTCTCTCTAGAATTGTAGCCGTCGCCGAATCTTCTTGCCGCACCAAAAGCCATGTGTATCTACTCAGGAATCCATCATTAGGGTTATAGATGACGTTTTAAGTCGTGGCCGTATGATTTGATTACGTATCACATCAACGACTCAAAACAAAACATGTTTCAAGTCGAAACTCGTTTGACACGATCGTGTCAACTGTGCTGCTCAGAATCCAGGTGCTTCTGCCAACAATACACGATCATGCCAACCATAGTGCAAATTTGGCACGATTGTGTCACTGGCCCAGAAATCCCTGCCATGTCTGCACGGTCGTGCGGCTCCTTAGCTGGGCTTGACACGGTCGTGGCGTGCCCTGTAGACATATTTTGAAGCTTTGAAGCATAAATTTAACGATAGATTGGGTCCGTCTGTAATCCGTCACGAGCCAAGCTGGACCCATCACATGATGGGTCGAGCCGGACTCGATCCGTCCTGACCCGGTCTATCGTTCGCCCCTCCATGCGACCCTAAAAAAGAATAAAAAGAAATTAATGAAAACAAAAAAATGGAACTACTGTTGTGAACGGTTTTAAACCGGATTGGTTGAGATTCTGGGCTATCCTAGAGATAGGCCCATATCTTTGTAAACCCATTTTGTATTCTCCCTTTTACCTATAAATACAGAGTTGGGGGCTCCTCCCCAAACAGTTGATTCATAACACGTTATCAGCACGAGCCTCTAAATTTTTCTTTTCCACAAAATTTTTTCCGTTCGTTGCGAAGGCGAAGGCGAAGGCGAGACGGGAGATCCACGTGCGCGGTGCAAGGCTTCCTCAATCGAGCGTCTTCATCCGTGTAGGGCTTCGCTCAACCGTCGCTATATCCGGAGGACGGATATAGAGGTAAAACACACGAAAAACGATGTTTTTAATCATACGTATGATTGTCCCTCCCCTAGATCTCGCAAGATCGATATGGGGACTATTTGTCGCCATGAAAACGACGGATTGTTCATCCCAAAAATACAATTTTTAGGGGGTTAACCCTAACTTTTAGCCCGCTGACGGCTAGCTGCCGGCCCTACCCCCCCCCCTCGCCTCCCCCCGCCCGTAGCGGAGGGAGTGGCCGCTGCACCGCCCGAGAGGGCGGCCGCCGCCGCCCACGACCCGCGACGCCCCCCCCCCCCCCCCCCCGCGCCCCCGCCCTGACGCCCCCCCCCCCCGCCCGTCGCGGGGGGGGGGGCGCCCCCGCCCTAACGCCCCCCCCGCCCGCAGTGGGGGGCCGCCCCCGCCCTGACGCCCCCCGCCCGCAGCGGGGGGGCCGCCGTTCCCCCCTGCCCGCAGCGGGGGGGCCGCCCTGACGCCCCCCCCCGCAGCGGGGGGCCGCCCCCCCCCCCCCCCCCCGCGGCGAGGGGGGCCGCCCCTTCGCCCCCCATCAGGGGCCCGCCGTCAGTGACTACGAAGGAGGCAGCGGCGGCGGCCAAAACCCTAGCCGCCGCCCCCCCCTCCCACCCCAAGCCCAATTGGGCTTTTCTGCGGCCCGAACAAAAAAAATAAAAATAACTGCGGGCCGAAGCCCGCAGGCCGGCTGCGGGCTTCGGCCCGCAGGCCGGTTAATTTTTAAATATATATATATATATGTAACTGCGGACCGAAGCCTGCAGCCCGGCTGCGGGCTTCGGCCCGCAGGCCGGTTACATTTCAAAAAAAAGAGAGAGAAGCCCGCAGGCCGAAGTTCAAAAAAGGGGGGGGGGATGGGCAAAGGCTTCAAATAAGCCTTAAAAGAAATTTTTAGGCCAAAAATCAATTTTAAAAAGGCATTTGAAGGCCAATAAATTCGTGAAAAATCACGGTAAATTATAGGGCGATTACCTGGCAGATTAGGGCTTTTTGGGGATTTTTGGGGGATTTTTGGGATGATTCAAAAGGAAAAACATTTTTCCTTCTTCAACGAAAATGTTTATTTTGGGCTCTTAATCAATTTGATTGATTACACCCAATTTACTTTACAACCCATGCATCGTAATTTTTCTTTTACATGCTGTACATCTCTGACAAATTATGTGGATATTATATGTGTGGTTGTGCATCATATTTAAAACTTAATAATTAGGAAGAACCTGCGACCGCTCTGCCGTTAGTCACCTAACCTAACGGTGCATGACGTTGCCCAGTGGTCCAATAATTATTAAGTAATTAAATATTTTTATCCTCATGTGAATATAACTGACTGTGATGTTTGAAAATGTTGATGAGCACAATATTTCTGCATGAATTGCTAAATGTGGTTTTTGGATCGGCCGTTTAGTCCCACAGTTTATTTCCTGCAATTTTCTTTTATTTTTGAGAGAAATTGTAGTGCGGAACCTATGTAAATGTCAAAGAAAGAAGACCAACTTCCATGGAGTCGGAGGCCACGCTTGAAGCTGGAGATCTCTTATGGGACCCACGGGGTTTACAAAGTTGTATTTTCATTTTTAAAGCTGCAAATTTGTATAATTTGGACTGTGGACTTTTTGGACTCTTTCTTGTGGGACTGGCCGATCCACACATTTAGCCTTTCGTTAAATATTGCCTCCGCATGAAAATGTTTTTCTGTGATTAATTATTAATTCATGCATGTTTGTGCTCTACTAGATAAATGGCTAAAATTACAAGCGTTGACTTCGAAGTGCTGGATGCATCAGGTAGAAACTATCTAAGCTGGCAGCTAGATGTAAAGTTTCACCTGCGGGCTAAGTCCCTCATCACTGTTGTGACTGAAAAAGAAAATGTTAGCGATATAGAGAAGGCGCAAGCCATCATCTATATTTGCCACCACGTGGACAAGACCTTAAAGGCTGAGTACCTTACGGTCGAAGATTCACTGGAGCTACGGACCGCCCTTGAGGATAGGTATAAACATCAGAAAGATGTTATACTCATAAGGGCGAGATACGAGTGGGAGTACCTGAGACTACAGGACTTTAAGTCCATTGCTGAGTACAACTCAGCACTTTTTAGCATCACCTCACGCTTGAAGTTGTGTGGTGAAAAAGTCTCAGAAGATCGCATGCTGGAAAAGATGTATACGTCTTTCCATGAAAAGGATGTGATACTCATGCAGCAATACCGTGAACGTAAGTTTACTAAGTATTCAGAGCTGCTGTCCTGTTTGCTCATGGCCGAGCAAAACAGAGAGCTTCTCCTCGCCACTCACAACATGCGCCCTCTCGGCACTGCCCCCTACCAGAAGCTCACCATGCCTCTTCCTCAAAAAGGAAGAGGGACAATAAAAGAAAAGAAAGACCACAGAAAGGGGGACAACAGAAAAGAGCCAAGGGCCCACCACAGCAGAGAAAGAATGAAGGGAAGCGCAAGTTCACCTGGCGCAGGAATGATAATAAGAAAAATGATGCACCCCACCCAAGAGGGATTGGGAAGATCAGTGTCACAGCTGTTGCATGAAAGGCCACTGGTCCAGAGTGTGCAGGACCCCAGTGCATCTCCAGGAGCTTTATAAACAAAGCAAGAAAAAGAATGCTGAATCAAACCTGGTGGCTGCGAACAATGCAGTCAAGTTCACAGCCAAAGACTTCGAGTCGATGATATGCTTGATTAGCCTGTTTTCATTTATCTTAGCATTTTATTGTATGAACAATCTATTTTATGAGAGCTTTTATGTATTTTGAATTCTGTTGAATAAAATTTAGTTCTTCTAAATGCAAATGTTTACACATCTTTTTAGATGGGATGCTCTCATGACTGCTTAGTAGACAGCGCGTCGACACATACCATCCTTCAGCACAAATGCTATTTTCATAGCATTACTCCGTATAAGAGCCCTGTAAACACAATTTCAGGGCCATCGGACATACTTGAAGGTTCTGGGAATGCAACCTTGTTGCTCCCCAATGGAACAGAAATAATAATTAAAGATGCACTTTACTCTCCGAATTCCAAGAGAAACTTACTAAGTTTCAAAGATATCCGTCTTAACGGATTCCACTTGGAAACAGCAAATGTAAAAGAAAATGAATTACTGTATGTAACGTCTCAAGAAAATGGAGTTAAAACCATACTTGAACGTTTTGAGAGCCTCTCATCAGGCCTCTACCATACAAAAATTTGGAGAGAGGAAGCAAACCTGACGGAGCACCTGAAGTGCCCGACATCGGCCAAATTCTTACTTTGGCACGATAGACTTGGCCACCCCGGATCTGTGATGATGCACCGCATTATATCACAAACCCACGAGCATAACCTGAAGAACCGAAAGATTCTTCAGAAGGGAGAATTCCCTTGTGTACCCTGCTTTAAGGGAAAATTAATAACAAGGCCATCACCACTTAAAGTGGATATCGAGTCTCCTAGCTTCCTTGAAAGAATACATGGAGACATATGTGGACCTATCCACCCCCCTAGTGGGCCCTTTCGGTACTTTATGGTACTAATTGATGCATCTTCGAAATACTCGTATGTGTGTCTACTTTCAACCCGCAACTTAGCTTTTCCAAAGCTTTTGGCACAAATAATAAAGTTGCGGGCGCATTTTCCAGACAACCAAATCAAGAAAATACGTCTGGACAATGGGGGGAATTTACCTCTCAGTCATTTCAAGAATATTGCCAGGCAACGGGAATTGAAATTGAACATCCAGTGCCGCATGTTCACACCCAGAATGGGTTAGCTGAGTCGCTAATTAAAAGACTCCAATGGATCGCACGTCCATTGCTAATGAAATCCCAGTTGCCGGTGGATGCATGGGGACATGCAATCTTGCATGCTGCATCACTAATAAAAATAAGACCCTCATGAGGTCAGAGTCTATCTCCAATGCAACTTGCATATGAAACGCCGCCGAACATCTCTCACTTGAGAACCTTCGGCTGCACAGTTTATATCCCCATTGCACCACCCCAGAGGACCAAGATGGGCCCTCAACGTCGCCTAGGTATCTATGTAGGGTATGACTCGCCCTCCATTATAAGATACCTAGAATCCCAAACGGGGGACGCTTTTAAGGCACGCCTTGAAGACTGCGACTTTGATGAGACGTATTTCCCCAAAATGGGCCTAGACATTGAAAAGTCTAGGTCAAAGCAAATGTTAACGTGGGATACAAAAACTCTGACCCAATACGATCCAGTAACAAAACAATGTGATGATGAGATCCGGAAGATTTTGCACATCCAGGACACAGTCCATAGACTACCGGATTCGTTTACTGACAACCAGAAGATTGTCAGATCACACATCCCTGCTGCGAATACTCCAGCTAGGATTGACATCCCAAAGGATGGATGCAATCCACCAGCAGCAGAAGTGGCTGCACCTCAACAGAAAAGAGGCAGACCACCAGGCTCCAAGGATAAAAATCCAAGAAAAAGAAAAATATCCGGAGACCTTGGGACTATACCCCCACAGAGAAACGAGCTCGTGTCCATACCCTCTCCCCTCCCGGAATCCACTGCAGAGGAACTGTCGGGAGAAACGGAAATATCATTGAATTATGTACGTACAGGGGAGGTATTGGACAGAAAGAGTACAGTCGTCGATGATGACTTCGCGTTTCACATTGCCATTCACGTCGCCGGAAGCGACGATGATTATGAACCATACTCCGTTGCTGAATGCAAACGTAGAGATGATTGGCCAAAGTGGAATCAGACAATAGAAGCCGAGCTGGACTCGCTTCAGAAACGAAAAGTCTTTGGGCAAATAGTCCAGACACCTACTGGTGTCAAACCTGTGGGATATAAATGGGTAATCGTCATAAAAAGAAACGAAAATAATGAGATCGCACGCTACAAAGCTAGACTTGTAGCGCAAGGATTTTCCCAAAGACCGGGAATAGACTATGACGAAACATACTCCCCGGTCATGGATGCGATCACTTTCAGATTCCTGATAAGCTTTACAGCAAAGGAAGGCCTAGATATGCAGCTAATGGATGTTGTGACTGCATACCTATACGGCAATCTCGACAAGGAGATATACATGAAACTTCCTGATGGCTTCTCTATGCCTGCTGAACTAAAAGATAGACCTCGGGACGTCTATTCTGTTAAGCTACAAAGATCATTGTATGGTCCCAAACAATCAGGAAGAATGTGGTATAACGGACTCAGTGAGTTCCTTGTTCAACAAGGATTCACAAACAATGAAGTCTGCCCTTGTATCTTCATAAGAACAAAGGGAAAAGGACTCGTAAGAATTGCTGTCTACGTAGACGATCTGAATCTCATAGGATCTCCTGAAGAGATCACTGAGATCTCTGTAAGCCTAACAAAAGAATTTGAAATGAAAGACCTAGGCAAAACAAAATTCTGCCTGGGCTTACAGATTGAACATCTAAAAGATGGAATCCTCCTACATCAGACCACATACACGAAGAAAATGTTGCAAAGATTCCATATGGACCAATGTCATCCACTAAGTACACCTATGGTGGTACGCTCTCTGGATGCACATAAAGACCTCTTCCGGCCGCTGGAAGAGGGGGAGTATATACTTGGTCCAGAAGTTCCATATCTGAGTGCCATCGGAGCACTACTATATCTGGAAAACTGCACGCGTCCCGACATAGCGTTCGCAGTAAATTTGCTAGCCAGATACAGTGCAGCGCCCACACAGCGCCACTGGACCGGGGTAAAGCACCTTCTTCGCTACCTCCAAGGGTCTACAGATTTGGGACTCTTCTACAAAAATGGAATATCCTCTACACTTGCAGGTTATGCTGATGCAGGCTACTTGTCTGATCCCCACAAAGCGAAGTCACAGACTGGGTACGTGTTTACCTACGGAGGGACAGCCATTTCCTGGAGATCCATCAAGCAAACCTTGACGGCAACCTCATCCAATCACTCTGAGATCATTGCCATCCATGAAGCGAGCAGAGAATGCGTTTGGCTACGCTCAGTTGTCCACCACATCTTGTCTACCACCGGACTGAAGACTGGAGATCTCGAACCTACTACAATGTTCGAGGACAATGCTGCTTGCATAGCTCAGTTACGAGGTGGCTTCATCAAAGGTGACAGAACGAAGCACATTTCACCAAAGTTCTTCTGGACACACGAGCTACAGAGAGATGGCAAGATCGACATCAGACAAGTACAATCATGTGACAATCTGGCAGATTTGTTCACCAAAGCCCTTCCTACTGCCACTTTTAGGAAACTTGTACATAGGATTGGAATGAGACGTCTAAGATATCTGCAAGCTTTAGGGCTTGTACAGATCAGGGGGAGTTTGGCAGAGTTTGTACTCTTTTTCCTCAACTATTGTTTTTCCCACTGGGTTTTCCATAGCTAAAGGTTTTAACGAGGCAAATCTCACCAACTCAGGATCCTGAAGTATCCACCCCATGTGAGACTCTCCTAAGCTCGGAATCCTGAAGCATTCACGAGCAGAGTCCACACCTATGGCTGGATAAGGGGGAGTGTTGTGAACGGTTTTAAACCGGGTTGATTGAGATTCTGGGCTATCTTAGAGATAGGCACATATCTTTGTAAACTCATTTTGTATTCTCCCTTTTGCCTATAAATACAGAGTTGGGGGCTCATCCCCATACAGTTGGTTCATAACAACTACAACTACCCCATAAGAGTCGCAAGTGGTACATTAAGAAAACATTCCTAGTACACCTGTCAGCATTATACATTCTAATACCTCTGCCACAGTCGAAGGAAGGTTTCATCCTCGCACGCCAAGTACACTTAAAATAAATCAATTAATTAACTACAGCAAAAGCAAAGCAAATGCCAATGGACGACCACCCACCTGTAGAAAACTGTTAGCCAAAGCTTTAAACATCCACATGCAGTCCATTACAACATTATAACATCCTCATGCTCATTGCTTATGCTAGTGCGAGTATTGCTTAGCTTATCCCTGGCCCCACCGAAAGGCACGCAAGCCTTGCTGTTGTCTGCAACTTGACCAAGCTTATGGTTGTCAGCGTTCCCTCATCGCTTCGTTCTGACACGTCATCCGAATAGCGTCGGCCTGCGTTGTGGAGGTCTCTCTCTCGTCCTTCCCCAGCTAATTTATTTGCGTTCATGGGGGTTGTCACTGGTCCATAGGAATGGATATGTAGTTTGACTTGAGACAGATTCCAAACCTAGAGAGAGAGAGATCTTTAGATTGACAAACTGTAGATGAGTGTGATGATGTGAGATGATCAATGCCAAGTGGAACAATTTGTTTGATCTGACAAATGTCTGACCATATCATATGTGTTTGTGGCGTATGCGCAATGTACACATGTCCTCTTAGGGCCTGTTCTTTTGTAAAGAAAGTAGTCAGGATTCCACAAATTTTTACTATTCATCCACTATTCACCAGCTTTCCTACCCAACTTTCTCATTTCGTGTTCTTTTGGCTCTTTCGAAATCCTGGAAAGTTTGCCTACGTGGAGTTCCAATTGGGATTCCCGAGGCACTTTTGTAATCCTCTAATTTTGTTGGGAAAGCTTGGGAAAGCTTGGATTTGTGGGGCCCACTTTGTTATCTCTCTCTATCTCTCTCATCCACCTCACCAACTTTCCACTATCTCATTCCAACTTTCCAAACCCAAAAGAACACAAGAAAGGAGAGTGGACCCCACTTTACTTTCTCAACCCCACTTTCCATACAACTTTCCAAGCAAAAGAACACAAAACTCAAATTTCTCTCTCCTCAGATTCCACAAATCCCCAACTTTCCCATTTCTACTTTCTTGCAAAAGAACAGGCCCTTATCTGCCATCTCAGTAGTCAACAGTTTAGTTCATCGATCATCACTCTATGAAAACTTTTGTATAAAAGATTATACCTTTTTCTCTTTATTGATAAAAAAACTTTTGTCATATTAATAATAAAACCGTCGCGTGTCTTTCCCATTATTTTTCTATGTTCTTTTCTTGCACCACGAACAGAAAATTTTTGACACCACGTTTTCCTGTAGATTGTCTCAATATTTTTAAAAATAAGGCCCAAAAACACATTTGATGAGCTTTCCAAAAATTTTAGACAACGATTTTTCACAAGATATTGGAGAGAGAAAAATGTAGAAATTTTTTGAGAGAACGGCCTAGGTTTTTTTCCCCAAGTGGAAGCGGGCAATTAGTTGACAACCCTGATCAATGCTTCTGAGTTTGAGAATGAAGTGCACTTTGGTTTTTTATGCCACAATGTGATTTGCATTCTTAGTTTACACCCGAGTTGGTCTCATGTCCACCTAAAATCCCTGTCAGTGTACCAAACTTTGAAGTCACAAAAACAATGTATGAAAATATTTTTTTATCTATCTTAGAATTGAGGCGATGATTTGACATTTGTTCCACAAGGCACTAAGGGAAGATGGGTGCCACATCATCATGGGTGGACACACTTGGTGTGGGTGTGGGGATGGTTTCGGGTGATGTTGTGGAGCACCCATAGAAAAGCCACCCACATTCCACTTATTTGCAAGCTTGACATTGCTTTTTCATAAAACATAAATGGCCATCGCTTTTCCCCATATTTATGGGGTTTCCATCTGTATTTTTTCACTTTAGGGTGAGGCAATCGTCGGTATCATGACCATGATGCCGGTGGTATCGACAATACTTCTGGAGATCTCGCCTCGCCGGGTTCGACTTCAATTCTCTAGGTGGGTCCGGTAGCAGCCCGGCCCTTGTCGTCGCGGCCAACACCTCTATCATTGGGCCCTTGAGCTGCGTTATTGGACCCGCAGGGGTCCATCCAACCTCAGGATCGCCCCGCGGGTTCTCTGGCGGGGGCGAATTCTCGCACTGGACCAAGACGATCTTGCGGGCGATGCCCCACTGGGTCGCGTCTTGGCTGGGCCAGCTGGTCGCGGCCCCGGGCCCTATCTTCTTGCCTCGGCCTGGGATAGGACCGAGGCTCGCCATGGGACGCCCCCGCCCGGGCGACCTGCTTCTTTGCGCCGAGAGCCTCCTCGCTCAGCGTGTACCTTTCCGCCTGGGGGACTAGCGCGTCGTAGTCGGCAGGCGGGTCTCGGAGCAAGGACTTGTGGAGGCTTCGGATCGTCAGTCCCGCATTGAAGGTCATCATGACCACCTCGTCATCGCAGGCCACCACACCCAGCTTCTCGTCCCGGAAGCGACGCAAATACTTTTCGATCGTCTCCCCTTCCTTTTGGATAATCGTGAAGAGGTAGTCTGTAGGCTTCTTCCCGGTACGCCCGGCCCGGAACTGCTGGCAGAACTTGTGAGATAGTTCACCAAAGTTCTGGATGGACCTCGCAGGCAAACCGTGATACCATTCCAGGGCTGAGTTCTGCAGACTCTGCTGGAACCCCCGGCAAAGGAACGTGTCGTCCACGTCCTGCATCTCCATCGCCCCTCGGTACTGCTGCACGTGCGTGAGGGGATCGCCTCTCCCGTTGTAGGTCGCTAAATGGGGGCCTTGAACCTCGCGGGTCTCGGCGCCGAAGTTATCCATCGCGCCAGTGGTGTGGCCTCTTCCAGGTAAGCGGGACGCTCGGGGGTGTGCTCCCTTCGCCTCTCTGGGGTTCGGCTTCGGTATCACCCTGGTTGTCGACGGTCATCATGTCCCGGGGAGGGAGGAGGTGGGCGTCGTGGGGGGGATCCTTCCCCGCGGCGGGGATCCGACGAGCCGTGGGCTACGTGCGTTCCCACGCCGTTGGCCCGAGGTTGACGCCTCAGGGATCTCCTGGTACTTACTGTTCCCCCGCCGGAGCCTCTCGCGCTCTGCGGCGAGGAAGCAGAACTATTGACTGATGACTTCCTCGTCGAAGCGATCTGGGGTGCGGCTTCGGTCCCGGCCTTGTTGGCGACGATCTCCCCTCTCCGGCGAGGAGAGGGGCCGTCGTAGAGGGCTCCTCCCTCGAGGAAAGGTCCCGACGGACGTCGGGCTACGTGCATTCCGACGCTGTTGGCCCGAGGTCGACATCTCTGGGATCTCCCGGTTCCCCTTCTCCCGCCGGAGCCTCTCGCGCTCCGCGATGATGAAATGGAGCTGGCGATGAGCGGCTTCCTCGTCGAGGCGGGTTTGCTGGTCGGCCTCGACTGCTTCATCTAGGCGTCTTTGAGCCGTAGTCACTTCTTCCTGGTGCCTGCGCTGCCGTGCAGCCTCCACCTCTTCGTCCAAGAGCCTTTGTTGGGCCGCTATCTCCTCGGCGAGCCCTCTCTGCCCACTTCTTCATCGAACTGAGGATGAAGATTTCGCCTCATGTTCGGGGGCTCAAAGGGACTGGGGGATGCTTCAGTCCTGGTTGCCGCGAAGCCTTCCATCATCTTGGTGAAGGCCTCGAAGCTATGCTGCACAGCGCAAGCCGAGGCCTGGACGGTTTCAACCACCGCCTCGGGGGGAGATTGGTTGCAGGAGTTCTTGGGTGAGAATTGTTGGATATGGATGACGTTTGTAAACCCTTGTAGGGGATGTACGAGGGAACACGGACCTCGAACGTCGCACACACAAAGTCGTGTGCAAAGGGAATCTGTTCCCTTGCGGAGAGGATCTCTAGATTAATGGGAAAGTCGCATTATATGTGCATAAGTGCATGCGACATATGGCTAATAAAGGGGTAATATCTTAAGCTTATGTTGTACCATGCATATGGTACAACTTAAGCTTATAATGTGCCATGTATGATGGTACACCTTAGTTAAATTGTTCCAAGGGAACAATTACTCCTAAAATAACTACCTTGGGGGCTATAAATAAGACCCAAGGGTTAGCCATTTCCTTACACTTTTGCATGGTATTCTTGCCTTGCATTTCATTCTAGCGAAGCTCTGCCGAAATCCTTCCTCTCTCTCTATCCAAGTTCTTAATCTAAAAGTAGAGATTTAGATTGTGGATTTAGTAGCCTTACTCCGTTCGTGAGAAGACTCGATCCGTCGTGGCGAATCCGAAGGCGAAGTTCTGTGACTACCGTGCCACATACGCAAGCGTAAGTCTCAACTTCATTTATCGATCCTAACTCTGTTTTGACAGGATCCTACATTGGTATCAGAGCTATACGGGTTCGCCCCGGTCAAACCTCCGCCCACGTCGAACCGATGAACGAGGCGTTGTCTTTTTCACGAATGGGTATCCTACCATTACGGATATGGTAGGAACGCTTCGTGACGGAGAGAACGCAGCGGTTGTTCTTTTCACGTTAGGGTCTTCTGTCATTACGGATATGGCAGGAACTCTCCGTGACGGGAAGAACCGACCGTTCACATCGTCAAGCTCGCACTCTTCATGGATGCCGAGTCTCCATTCATAGGGAATGTGAACTCTCTTCATGTGGAGCGTGTAGTTTACGAACTTTAAAGTATGTTAATTTTCATTTTTGGCACACGGCCATTAGAAAATAACTACTTTCTCGACGAACGGGTGCTTCATCGACGAACGGGTGCTTCATCGAGGAAGATGATGGTAGTTATCTCCATCGGAGAAGATGAATTTTGGTGCATGTGCACCATGGCCAAATGGGCTATGAAGACCATGCACCCCCCTCCCCATGCGGAGGGGGTTGGCTACGGCCAATAACCACCACGGCAACCCCCTCCGGCGGGGGTGTGCGGCCACCCCACACAAGGGGAGGCCGGCCATGGCCAAAGGGCCATGGCCGGCCAAGGCCAAAATGGCCTTGGCCTTGACCGGCCATGGCCAAGCCATGGCCGGCCATGGCCAGGCCGGCAGTGGCCGGCCCCGGCCAGGGCCAAGGGGCCCTGGCCGTGGCCAAGGCCAGGCCTACTGCCAGGGCCGGCCAGGCCGGCCCCTGGCCGGCCCTGGCCTCGGCCAGGGCCGGCGCCCTGGCCTCGGCCAGGGCCTGGCCGGCCCTGGCCGGCCTCGGCCAGGGCCCCTGGCCGGCCAATTTTTTAAAAAAATTTTAAAAAATTTTTTGTTTTTAAAAGAGGCTCTACTCCTTGAAGATTAGCCGTTGTGCTCTACTTCATGTGAGACTAGCCATGACATTGTGCTCTACTCTACGGAGATTAGCCAATGTATTTCAAATGTTTTTTGAAAAAGATGTTTTCAAATAGGTAATGTCCCGTCCTTAATCGGGATAGCGCAATTTAGAATTCCAAGTCCTACCACGATCCGGCCATGGTTATCTAACCCATGGGTGTGTAGAACAGGTCTCGTGGCTTGGCAATTGTTGCGCTAAAATTCTTTGCGCAAACTCTCACCTATTCCATTTTGAAAGATATGTTTTTCAAAAGTATTTTTCCGCTGCTGGTACCATTCGGGTATCATTTCTGATTCCTTTTTACATGAGATAAGTAAGAGGGATACTTTGAAAGTTACTTCTAGATGGTAGTTGGGAACGTAGTGAACTTCTCGATTCTAGAGTAACATTTCAGCTTATCCAAGGAACTTATCAAGTGTTTAAAGAATCGAAACTTTATGCACAGAATTTTGATCGTGTTTTTCGTTTTCTTTGCAGTTTTTTGATTCGAATATGTCTACCGCTTCTAAGAACATTGTCGCCGAGCTTAACAAAGGTGAGAAGCTCAACGGCGACAATTATAAACTTTGGTCAATGAAAATCCAATATGTTTTGGAGGAGCAAGATGTGCTTGAAACACTCCAAAACATAATGGAAGAACCTGAGTTGGGTAATACGGCCCAACACAAGAGGGACCGAAAAGCTTATGAGACTTGGACTCGAAAGAACAAAATAGCACGTATTACGTTACTGTCTGCAATGGACAATGACATAATGCGTCTATTTCGGGAATTCGACCTAGCCAAAGACATATGGTCTGGGCTAGAAATAAAGTTTGGTGGAACTTCCGTAACCAAACTCCGCTCCTTAAATATTCAATTTGACTCGTACAAAATGCGACGAGATCAATCTATGAAAAAGCATCTTCGCCACATGGCGAATCTCATAGCTGAATTGAAGGATGCGGGTCTTACGCTGTCTGACGAGCAGTAGATCCAAGCAGTCATTCGTTCACTCCCAGATAGCTGGGATAACATGAAAATGCACCTCACTCATAATGAGTGCATTAAAACTTTAAGTGATGTATCCAAACACCTCGAACTCGAGGAAGAGCGGATTCAAGCCGCAAAACCTAGTGCAGAAGTGCATATGGCCGCTAGTTCCTCACATGGAGGAAAGAAGCGAAAGGATAAACGCTTAAGGTTTGTGAACGAACGAAAGCAAGAACCGAAAACCTCAAAGAAGACTAAGAACAAAAAGTGGCAAAAGAATGTGCACTCAAAGAAGAAAAACTTGAAGAAGATCAAGTGCTTTAAGTGCAACAAGTACGGTCACTTCGCCCGTACATGTACGGATGGAAGTGATAAGGTAACTTGTAGGACTAGTTACATATGTGTTTCTAGTTCCATGTTTCTTGGTGAATCTAACTATTTTTGGTTGATTGATTCAGGGGCCACAGACCACGTAGCGAAGGACAGAAGGTTCTTCGTAGAGTATCGAAGGATAACTCAAGGAACAAAGTGGATATACGTCGGCAACAACACTCGTGTTGAAGTCAAAGGCGTCGGAACATGCAAGCTAGTTCTCGACAACGGCCGGACTCTATTATTGCACGACGTCCTCTTTGCTCCAGATATTAGAAGGAATATCGTATCCGTGGTCATGTTAATGTCTTTAGGTTATGAATGGAGGTTCTATGAACAAAATGTTGACCTTGTTTGTAATAGTTCTTTAATTGGTTCGGGTAATGTTTGTAATGGATTGATTGTTTTAAACACTATGTATGATGATTCTTCTTCTATTAATGAAAGTTTCCATTTGACAAATGCTTCTAATTCTGAATCTGAGATCATTTGTTGGCATGCAAGACTTGGTCACATTGGACCAACTAGAATGGATAGACTTGCCAAAAGTGGCTTGCTATCTAATGTTTCAAAAGTTGAAATGTCAACTTGCGAACATTGTCTTGTAGGGAAAACTTGTCGCAAGCCGTTTGGAACTGGCACAAGGGCCGAAGTTCCATTACAGCTTATCCATTCGGACATTTGCGGTCCAATGAATGTTAAGACAAGACGCGGGAAGTCCTATTTCATCACCTTCATTGATGACTTCACCCGTTTCGGTCACATTTTTTTGATTTCCCACAAACATGAAGCTTTATCTTGCTTCAAAAACTATATGAGTTTAGTGGAAAATCAACTAGATCGCAAGATAAAGGTCTTGCGAACCGATCGAGGTGGAGAGTATCAATCAACGAGTTTTAAGGAACTCTGTGATGAAAAAGGCATAGTTCATCAAATAACTATGCCTTATACTCCGCAACAAAACGGTGTTACGGAAAGAAGAAATAGGACATTGATGGAAATGGTCCGATCAATGATGTCTCAGGCAAATTTGCATATCACCTTTTGGGGTGATGCATTATTGACGGCAGCATTCATCTTAAACCGTGTACCCTCGAAGTCGGTAAGTTCTACTCCTTATGAGTTGTGGAACAATAGAACTCCAGACTTAAGCATTCTAAAACCTTGGGGTTGTGCCTCTTACGCACATTTATCCTCTCACAAATATGGCAAACTTGGGCCACATGGGAGGAAGTGTATCTTCATCCGATACGCTGAAAACTCCAAAGGATATGTTTTCGTCAGTCAAGAGGACAATGGGGGTCTAATAGAATTCGAATCGAGGGATGTTTTCTTCTTGGAAAGCGAGTTTCCAAGACAGGGTGAGATAAGTCAAGACTTATCCTTGTTTGAGACTTGGGATCAAGAAGGATCGGAACGTTCGAGTGGGAGAATTCTTGGTGAAGAGGAAAATGACCCTCATACTTCACCTATGGATGATACGAACGATACCAATCCTATTCCGAGTGGGAGTGATGTTATTCCAAGTGGGAGTGATGTCATTCCAAGTGGGAGTGATCAAACTCAAGCAAGACGTAGTAATCGAACGAGGCTAACACCTCTGAGATTTGAGGATGAATTTCCTCAAACATTTATGACATTACTACAAGATGATGACGAACCTGCAAATTTCAAACAGGCCGTCACATGCCCTGCTAAAGATAAATGGATAGCGACGATGGAAGAAGAACTTCAATCCATGAAAACAAACCAAGTCTGGGACTTGGTTGATTTACCTAAGGGACGTAGAGCCATTGGGAACAAGTGGGTTCTCAAAATCAAGCATAAGGCTGATGGCTCCATCGAGAAATATAAAGCTCGCCTTGTTGCGAAAGGTTTCACGCAATAGGAAGGAATAGACTACGAAGAGACTTTCTCTCCTGTCGTGCGTTTTACCTCCATTCGCTTAATTCTGGCAATGGTGGCTTGTTTGGACCTCGAGTTACATCAGATGGATGTAAAGACTGCTTTTCTTAACGGAGAACTAGATGAGGCGATCTACATGGAACAACCAAACGGGTTCGTACAAGAAGAAAACAAACATAAGGTTTGTAAACTTCGTAAATCCATATATGGTCTTAAACAATCCTCAAGGCAGTGGTATATGCGCTTTCAAGAAGTCGTTTTATCGTATGGTTTCTCCATGCTCGACGAAGACAACTGCGTATACATTAAGAGGATTAAGAACAAGTATGTAATTATGTCTCTTTATGTAGATGACATACTTATAGCCGGAAATGATAAGCGTCTTATCATGGATATCAAAGCTTGGCTTTCATCCGTCTTTGAAATGAAAGACATGGGTGAAGCTGCATATATCCTTGGGGTTAAGATCTCAAGGAATCGTTCCAAGAAACTTCTTTCTCTCTCTCAAGAGACATATATAAAGAAAGTTTTAGAACGGTTTAATATGCAGGACTGCAAGCCAATTGATACTCCAATAAGCAAAGGCGAGGGTCTATGTTTGGAAATGTGTCCCAAAGATCCAAAAGAAAAGAAAGCTATGGAAAAGGTTCCATACTCCAGTGCTGTTGGGAGTCTGATGTACGCCATGATGTGTACCAGACCGGAAATTTGCTATACTGTTGGTATGGTAAGCCGTTACCAATCCAACCCAGGACAAGCACACTGGAAAGCGGTGAAGAGGATATTAAGGTACCTCAAAGGGACTGCGGACTATGCGTTGTGCTATCAAGCTAACACCTTGAGACTCGAAGGCTATACCGATGCTGATTGGGCAGGTGATCTCGACGAGCGAAGATCTACCTCAGGCTTTGTTTTCTTACTCAGGAATGGTGCAATATCCTGGAGCAGCAAGAAGCAAACCTGCATCGCCCTATCAACCATGGAAGCCGAATTTGTAGCATTCAGCATGGCGGTCCAAGAAGCTGTTTGGCTTAGGAAATTCTTAGACAGGCTGATGGATGCCACTGACTCAAGCACTGTTCCTATATACAGTGATAGTCAAGCTTCGATTGCATATGTCAAAGATCCTAAATTTCATTGTAAGACCAAACACATTGATATTCGATTCAAGTTTGCAAAGGACTATGACAAACGGAAGGAAGTAGACATAGGATACATATCCACGCATGAGATGATAGCGGATCCCCTTACTAAGGCGATCCCCAGAGATGTGTTCTTCAAACACTTAGCATCTATGGGAATGCGTAGGTGCTGAGCTGTATCATGTAATATTTCCCATGTCTATAGAAGATCAAGTTTAATAAAAGGAAGAAGTTCTTTTATATATTGCATACAAGTTTCTTACAAATGATTTTATACATTTGTGTTTAAGTCTCAGCTATTTTATTGTGTGTATGTCAGACAGATTAAGGTTGGCTCTCTCACATGAGCAACCGCCTTATCTTATCAGATGGATAAGATAGAGATGAGACTAGTTTAAAGTCAAAATCATTAGACAAATGATTTAGAGTCGTGACTTAAACAAGATAGTCGAATGAAAGATCTGCATCATATGGATGCTTACAAAAGATCTGAGATCTGTATCACAAGGATATTTAAAAGAGATCTCATAGGATTTTTTAATCCTATCTGTCTTATGCAGGATGAGAGTCCGGGAATATTTCATGGGTAGTAAGGGGACTCAAAAAGATAGGCACTGTGGTGTCTGATCTTTCATCCGTACAACATCATTAAGACATACTCTCCCTGGGAAAGGAGTGATGTTGTAATACGTGTTCATACCACGTATGCATTTCGACCACTGAGTTAGTAGCAATAGAATTTGCTATTATGTGAGACTTAAAGGCCATATGGGTCTTAACTCTTACCCTCAAGGACTCCAATTGGTTCCTTTAGATTTGATGAGATGATCGCTATCTTAGCGTGTTGCTAATGGGCTATGATAATTCGGCTCGGCGGGGCACGTTAGAAAAGCGAATCAAGTCAAGATCAGAAGGTTTGCAAGAAGAGGAAGATTGATTTCATATTCGCATTTGGACTTTAATAATTCAAAGCTGGCCAGCCAATTGTGATCCAGATGAGACTCAATTGTTGAATATAAAGTATAAGAAATGTGAAGAAATAATCTAGGGTAAAGCATGCGTTGAACTACTCAACTTTGCACCTTCGAGGTCGTTGTGTATCTCTAACAAGTGCACAACAACAGACTCTACGCGCATGACGGTCGCACGGTCTATTTCTCGGTATGATAGATGAAAGAACTAAGAGAAAGACGTTCTCTTACAATCCCCTCAAGTGTGAGTGGGAGATGTTGGATATGGATGACGTTTGTACACCCTTGTAGGGGATGTACGAGGGAACACGGACCTCGAACGTCGCACACACAAAGTCGTGTGCAAAGGGAATCTGTTCTCTTGCGGAGAGGATCTCTAGATTAATGGGAAAGTCGCATTATATGTGCATAAGTGCATGTGACATATGGCTAATAAAGGGGTAATATCTTAAGCTTATGTTGTACCATGCATATGGTACAACTTAAGCTTATAATGTGCCATGTATGATGGTACACCTTAGTTAAATTGTTCCAAGGGAACAATTACTCCTAAAATAACTACATTGGGGGCTATAAATAAGACCCAAGTGTTAGCCATTTCTTTACACTTTTGCATGGTATTCTTGCCTTGCATTTCATTCTAGCGAAGCTCTGCCGAAATCCTTCCTCTCTCTCTATCCAAGTTCTTAATCTAAAAGTAGAGATTTAGATTATGGATTTAGTAGCCTTACTCCGTTCGTGAGAAGACTCGATCCGTCGTGGCGAATCCGAAGGCGAAGTTCTGTGACTACCGTGCCGCATACGCAAGCGTAAGTCTCAACTTCATTTATCGACCCTAACTCTGTTTTGACAGGATCCTACATTGTCATTCTTGATCCATGGGGTCTTTGCCGTGGTCGGGGTTCCGGTTGATGGGTATGGAGTTTGACATAGGTGTGACCCTTCGTTCCTACAGACGGCGCTAATTGTTCCGGGGTAAAACTCGCGTACAATGAATTTGTATTAAGGGGAACCAAGGGCACGGTGGTTATGATTGGGATGTGGTTAGGGTAGGCTAATTGATAGGTAATGAGCGTAGTGACGAGGCTGATCGCACTACGAAGGCCGACCACGGAATCGATTCCGCAAGGACTCTGCCCCACGACCGCACCGCTGGAGGTGGGAGTTGAGCATGACTTGTGGAGACGAGCTCGCCTGAACAGGGAGCAGCTTGTCAGAAAGGCCGGGATGGGGTCCAACCCTTAGCTCTCCGATTCCTAAGTTAGTATTATGGCTTAAAAGCGGGGGCTGGGCACGCAGGTCGGACTAAGAATGAGTCGACCCTACGTGACGAGCTATCAGTTGTGGACGAATAAAGATATGGAAGACCTTTGCTCTTGTGTGTGAGTAATCAGATTCAGAGTTAATTTGCCAACCTCCTTCCCCGACGGAAGTGAAGGGGTATTTATACCTGATGGAGGCGGTTAGGTGAGGCTGACCTGGCATGCAGACTCGACATACTGAGCTGGCCCATCTGTCAGCGGAAGCTTCGAACGAGGATGTCAGGGTCTGGCATGTCAGCCATACTTTTGTCAGACGGTGCAACGGCCCGGTGTGCTTTTGTTAATGTGTCAGATCTGAAAGCACCAAGGGTCAGGGGGCAGCGGCCAAGGGGCACTTTGTCAGACTGTCGAGCGGCGGAAGTGTCAGTGACGTCCTTGTATTAGGTTGTTTGTCGTGTCTGATGTGCCAAAGAGTCGTCGGAGTGCGTTTGAGGGGCTTGGCCGCAGATGAGTCGCCAGGTCGCTCCTGATCAGCGACGGGCGATACGGCCGTACGTCTGGCGAGCTACACATGGCGAACTCGGAGGGGAGCGAGCGCGCAACTGGCAGGGTTCGTTGCGGAATGCACCCTTTCCACTAGTCGCGGAGTGCGCCCTTCCCACTGTCGTGTTGGACCTTATGGTCGACCGGTGCCTAGCGGACCTGGGGGAACAATTGAGCATCCTACGAAGTCAGGGCAAAGAGCGCCCTACTACTGGATATAGGTGGCCTTCGTGAAGGAGGGGCGAGCCGGCCGCGTATCCGGTGTGCTTGGATGATATGTCAGACTATCACGATCTTTAGATCGTAACACCACATAAAACATCCTTCTCATTTTTACGATAGATTATACATTTTTCTCTCTATTCAAAAAAAACTTTTGTCTTATGAGATCCCGGGTTCGAAACCCCTTGTCCCTCTCTCCCTTTGTGTTATCCCCCCTAGTGTAGCTAGTGTAACGGCTCCCCCGAGCTCTTGCACCAGGCTGCCAATCGGCCTTCGGACACGGTTTCCTGCTTTCCGATGAATAAAAAAAAATCTTTTGTCTTATTAATAATAAAACAATCGCATGTCTTTCCTATTATTTTTCTATGTTCTTTTCCTGCACCACAAACAGAAAATTTTTGACACCACGTTGTCCGGTAGATTGTCTCAATATTTTTAAAAATAAGGCCCCAAAACACATTTATGAGCTTACCAAAAAATTTAGACAACGATTTTTCACAAGCAAAGCAAACCCCTTGAAGGCTAAAAACGAGATATTGGAAAGAGAAAAAGGTAGATGTTATGAATAGGACCCATTGGGCCTGTTAGGTATCCACCCACATGAGTAACCATTATGAATACTATATAAAGTAGGCTAGGGGTTTCCTAGCCTCAACCTTCTCCAAACCTGTTTCTCGTCCACAACACGTTATCAGCACGATCACGCTCATTGGAAAAGGCGGCGACGCTCGAGGAAGGAGATCCATCAACCGCTCAGTTTTAAGAAGATCGTGATCTTCTCAACGGGGAGCGAAAAGGGAATCCTTCACCAACCGTCGTCTAGATTCCCTTGTCGAATCTAGAGGTAATCTCAAAACTTTTTAGATCTAAACTTGTGTTTCCCGTAGATCTGCATGTTTTATGATCAAAAAGTTTAAAAACATGGTAAAAATCACATTTTTATTTAGATCCACATGTCTAAAAACAATAAAAATCAGTTTTTAGAGATCTAAATGCTTGAAAAATCGGTTTTTTTTACCCCCAACCTTGATCCATACCCCGCACGCCCGAAGGGCAAAACGGCGGCGCTCCACAAGCGCCGCCGGCGGTATGCGCCGCGGCGGCCACACTGCCGCGGCCCGCCGCCACAGCGGCCACGGCCCGTAGCCGCGGCCCGCCGTCGCGGCGGTGCGCCACGCGGGCCCCCTAGAGTTTTTCGGAAACCCTAGCCCTTAACGGGCCAATTTTTTTAGAGGAGGCCCAATTAACCATAATGGGTTGTTTTCATAGCCCAAAAGCCTGAAAATTAACCCATTTACCCTTAATTTTTCCTTTTTTTATTTTTGGCCCCAAAAGCCCAAAATAATTAAAGAAATTTTTAATAAGGGTTAAAGCGGAAAATAAAATATTAAAAATATGGATCAAAGGTAAAAAGTTTTTCAAAATAATTTTTACCGCATCACACACTATTTAGATTATTTATTAATCTTTACATGCCTGTGATATGATTATCTGCGTGGTTGTATATCTTTAATATATTATCTGCGTGGATGTGCTAATTAGGCAATGATTTTATTAATCTTGTCTTTTCCTGATTAATTATCTGCGTAAACCATCACCGCATTTCGTTTGGATTATTTGATTAGTATCAAATTCTCTCCATTTTTTATGCTAGTGATGTTGCATACATTTCATTGCCCATTGCATGATTTAACATTTAAAATTATTACATGTCTGTGATAATTAAATGCATGTATAGAAAGTTATATGCATGCTGCATATTTAATGATTTCTGTGATGTACGTTTTATTTAGCATGCTAAATTCACTATGATATAGTTTAATGCCTGTAGCAAAACTATATATCTGCGATGAGATTATTTAAATGCCTGCAGCATATAAATAGCATGTGTATACATCATACTTGTTTTCACTTTAGGTTAATTGAGCATAACTTTTTAGTTTACAAGCTTTATATTATATGTATGATGGGCTCATGATATGACGATATTTATGACAATAAGCCAATTATGATTTCAAAAAGTTTAACACCATATCCTCTGTGAAAAAATGAACCTTAAGTTCAAAATCAAATCAAAATTCAACACCCTTTCACCCTAATAAAATAAATATTAACAAATACGATGGACTATGCGAAAACTATTTATGCGATCTTTTAAAGATACGCATTTTGCGGTATATAGACCTCTCACACTTATTGTCTATATAATCAAATATTGACACCAGCAGTTGTCATAACACCGCTAAACTCTTTTAGAGTCATCTCACTTTACAATGTATGATTCTTGAATCTACCCCTTACTTTTAAGTGTACGCCCGAAGTCGTGACTTAATAGATAAGTGAGAAATTATAAATTTCGTAGCCACGTATTTGTTTTCCACTCTGAGCATGGTAAACTATCCACATAAAATTTGAACGACTCAAGAAAATGGCTTGAAGCTATACTCGAGCATTCAAATAGACTTTTAAAAGTCTCTAATTAATTAGAAAAGTGGAAGTATAAAATAATTTGCTCAAACCCCTACTTATGTCTCCTTAGCAAGACTAATTTTCATTGTCCTTTATAAATAAGGAATATTGAAATCAGTGGAAGTTCAGGATCAAACATGACCTGAAATAAAAATAAGGAAAACTTAAAACGGGGGAAGTCTTGAATTAAATGAGAAAGGGAAGATATGATATACCTCAACATGGAGTAAGCAATGGCAAACCAATATCAGACTAGAAGTTCTGATAAGAGCCATAATGTTTTTGCAAACATGAATGTGCATTAACTTATGCCATATAAAAATACATATTTAGTCTAAACAACAAAAGTCAAATTGACCTTATGTATATTTAGCTACTCCCCGAGGACAAATAAACTTTGAAATCAAATTTAATCTGTTGTCATAACATAAGTCTTACTAAGCATAATTATAGTTGTATGTTTTCAAGAGCACACATCACACTATGTCACTTGTTGACTTAACAAAATTATCAGTATTATTCTCTTGCGTTTTAATACATTTTATTTTACTGTGAATAATTTGATATCTTGAATACCCCTAAAAATAAATTGAGGATGACATATACTCTCTGAAACTTATACAGTTTCAAAGGATATTCGTCAAAACGAAATCCCTAATGACTCAAGAAATAAATGAAGCCTGAAGCTTTGTCCCATAATGATCCGCACAATAGTCAATGTGAAGATGTAATCCTTCACAGTTTGAACACAGTTCAACTATTACCTGACAAAATTAACTTGAGCATTTTAATGGACTTTTCAAAAGTCCCACATAAATTCAAAAAGAGGAATTAATTTGGAACACCTGAAGTGTTCAGAATCGACCAACTTTGGATCGATATCACCCTGCATTGATGATGCAAGACATCATCAACCAAACGAACCCGAAGATTCTTCTAAAAAGGGTGAAACTTTCATTGTCCCATTCAAAAGGGAAAAATGATTATGAGATCAATTCCATTCACATGGACATTGACTCCCCCCACTTCCTCAAACGAATTTAAGATGCTATACTCTCATCATTAAAGATAACGAAGACCTTTAGGTCTCTTGAGAGTATTTAAGGGATATAATTAGGTTTTGTACACTCCCTTAATATGACTGATGATGTACCTTTTGTGTACTCATCAATATATCCTCTAAAAATGGTCATTATCCAACCACATTTTTTTAAAATGGTGGTATCTTTGGATAAAAATAGGAAATCATAAATAATTAGCAACAATGGTTGCGTACACTCAGCTAAACACACCATTAGAATCTTTTTATATGATTCTGATCAACTCCATATAAACATTTTCTAAGAATGGGTTTAGAGCACATCTTAAAGATGGTACGTTCGCAACGCTGTGTATGTGTTCCTGAAGCAACACTACATAAACCGTCATGATGCCATAAAGAGAACACATCCATCAGGACTAACCAACTTTGATGAATAGATTCCAAAATCTCGTATGAGTAAGGCAATAGTACACATCTTAAGATTGTGTGTTGATGGTAATAAGGATCCTGAAGATCCTTTAATTCCCTATTTGGTTCAAATCATCTATGAGCCTGAAGCTCAAATTGACCATTTAAAAAGCAAATACATATGATCTGATTATAATCAGACCGATAATTTAAATATTGTCAAAACTTTCACATCCCTGCTACTAAAAATCCAGCTAGAATTGACATGCCAAATATAATGGATGCAATCCACCAGTAGCAGAAGTGGATGTCTTTAAGAGATGAGAGGACATACCACTAGGCTCCAAAGAGAGAAATCTACTCCTGGAGACCAAAAAAGCAATACCACCACAGGAAAGTGAGCTCAAATCCAGAACCTTATTGTCACGCCCCGCTTCCCTAAAATGGAGGCGAGACGTGAAAAGGTCCGCACGAGAGTGGAGCTGTGAAGCCCCAAACCCGATAAGCGTCAATAAAACATAAGCAGGTCCCTGTAACCACAAACGGAACAACAATAATAACACAAGGAGAGACAGAAATAAAATCTCAAATCTCAGAATTTGTCCAACATTAAAATTAAGTTCAACATCCAGAAAAGCCACCAGGCTAAAAGAAAGAGTCTAAAGGCCCAGAACAAGGCCAACAAGGACAAACATAACAAAGTATAGGTGCTGCGCACCGACAACTACAGCAGTCTAAAACAAAAGGGGAAAGCTCAACGAAGACACTAGGACTGGTCCCCAGTGTCCACGTACTCCTCGCCAAACATAGGCTCGGGCTCGGCGTCAGCAAACACCTCGTCCTCAATAATGGACTCAGGCTCAGGATCTAACATGTGACACCCAAAAGAGTAAAGGGGCACATGTCAGCAAGTCTAAATGACTTGGGCAAGGAAACTGAAAGTAAGGTAAACTAACACCCTAACAGTTATAGTATGATGCATGACATGGCGAGTAAAGTAAGGAAGTGACAAGTAAAGGAAAGTACAAGTAGCAAGTATGTCATGGATAACAAGTTTTACAAGTAAAACCCGGACAAGTACAAGTCAAGTAGTTCACGTCAAGTGAACACGTCAAGTAAACACGTCAAGTAACAAGTTGTGCACAGAGATTCCGCCTGTTGGCTAGAGTGGCTGATCGGGCCAACTCCTAAGCTCAAGTAACCGTTTATCTCTACCCCTCCACGTGTATCGAGCCAGGGCATTACCCCGAACACGGAATGCTCGCTTCTGGAACACGAGCCAGGAAGTGTATTTACCACGTATAGCGTAGGGTTATGCTTGCAACGCAGGTGCCTAGCCGGAAACAAGTAGATCGGGCATTGGCTATCAACCAACTCACGTAGCCCGCTTCTGGAACACGAGCCAGGAAACACAAGTATTGTAGCGTGTGCTATGAATGCGACATTCAACATGGATAGCATGGATGACAATTAATTCGCGTACCGTTAATTTAAAATTAAACATGACATGGTAGTTGTGCAACATGGAAAATGACGGATCTAGCTTCGTTGTCAAGCTAGTTCCTAAAATTGCGCCTAGGCGAGTATCATTTCGTCACCTAGCCTCTTTTACGCCTACAGCAAGCAATTGGCCCAAGTCATGGCCCAAAACCCTAAATGGCAAGTTTCACTTGCCTAGCACCGAGGATGACGATCAACGAGGCCGTCACGCAAATGCTAACTACGGCGATGAGATTGCTGCCATGGCAAAAAAATATTAGAACAACATCCAATCTAGTTTTATTAGGGTTTCACAAAAACACAATGGGTTATGAAAACATTAAGAGATCGATTTATTACCGTATCGGAAGCGGAAGAACGATGCCGAGCAAGCGCGGCGACGGAAGAAACGATCCGGAGAACCCTACGGTTCAGATCTGGAAATGGATGGAGAAGTTTGGAGAAATGGGGTTTTGGGGGTTGGAGATGGCCTAGGGCATGGTGGTAGGCCAAAATGGAGAGGGAAACTCCAAGGGAGGAAGGAATGGCTTGGGGAAATGTTGGAGGGTGATTTGGGGGAGAAAATGGCTCAGAAGAATGAAAGAGGAATGAAAGAAATCGTGGGTTTGGTTTAAATAGGGAGTGCTGGCGGCTACCCAGAAATTAGGGTTTCGACACTGATTAGTCGGTCAAAGAACAACCACTGACTGACTAGTTTGGGAACTAGTCGGTCGATTGACCAACGCAGACCGACTAAGTCCAAACAGTAACTCCTGTACAAAAATAGGATTTAGATTTAGTCGGTCAAAGAACAACTACTGACCGACTAGTTTCTCATCTAGTCGGTCGATGAACGTTCTTAGACCGACTACGAATGAATAGTACTTGGTATCAAAAATGATCATAGAGCTAGTCGGTTAAAGAACAATTGCTGACCGACTAGTTTGCAACCTAGTCGGTCAACAAATGTTCTTAGACCGACTAACGATAAACAGTAACTCCTGAGTAATTTACAAAGCCCACTAGTCGGTCCATGAACGTTTGCCGACCGAATAAATCGTCATCTAGTCGGTCGGTTCCTCTTCTTGTACCGGCTAACGTGCACAAAAAGTTCCAAAATGGAGCGCGAAGCTCCGGGATCGATTCCTAAGACTCCTAGGCTTGATCTAACAATAAGATATGACCGATATGAAGCCCGTCACGAATGACTTACTCTGAAATCGACGATTCTAAGGAAGAAGCTAGAAAATCACGACGAAACGATCGAAAGTGAAAGCTACGGAGACGAAAACCACGCATAAGGAGAAAATCCACCAAAACATATATTATAATATAGATAATCCAAATACATGAAAACCAGTCGTTACACTTATTGCAACTTGGTTGCTAAGGACCCATTCTGGATCTGTCCATATTCTTTACCCGTCCCAGAACCTTCACTTCTTCAATGCGTCGTGAAGGAGACACTCCTGGGAGAAATCAAATGATTATAGTACATACGGGGTGAGTTTTGGGCAAGAAAGAACACATTTTGTCGACAAATTCTCTCATATTTCACTTTGCCAGTTAATATCGATTCCACAACTCTGCTTTGCCTGAAGCAAAGATAGAGATTTGGCCAAATTATAATAATGTGAAATGATGCAATAATAAGGTGAGATGGACTCACTTATGAAATATGAGGTGTATGGACCTGAAGTCCCAATATCAAAAATGATATCAAATCCTGTGGGATAACTGAGTATTGTAGGAGAATTATAATAAAATCGTTATCTATAAGCATTCTAATTTGCCATAGCTTTAGAGGTATAAATCGCTCAAACCAGGAAGTAATCAAGTAAGATGAGCTGAACTCACTTACAAGATGAATCTGATGCATCGACTGGTTTATGTCAAGGCGTAACCCAACGAAGGCAAATAGAGTGAATTTTTGGTTGATGTTGCTATTGGATGTGACAACATTACCTATATAAAATTTCTTCAATTGCATGTACAAAATCTTCCTTTACTTTCCTTTTTTCTGGGACATATATTAAAAATATGATTAAAGGAAAGACAACCTAGACAGAGATCCTTAAAGGACTCATACCAAAAGGTTGTTGTTTGCACATCTTAAAAATAGTATTAATTTTAAGAAAGCAAATTAAAAGAATTGAGATTATTTTAATAACTCAAAATATTATTGGATCTCCTGAAGAGAAAATACCGAAATATCTGTTAAAGCCTATCTATCAGATATGATATGATATGAAAGTCCTAGCTAGGCATAAATTCTTGGCTTACAGAATACAATCATCCTGAAGATGAACAATCATCCTGAAGATGAACTATCATCCTGAAGATGACATTAATCATCCTAAAGATGAACTATCACCATGAAGATGAATAATCATCCCGAAGATGAACTATCATATTGAAGATGACATTAATCATCCTGAAGATGAACTATCATCCTGAAGATGAACTATTATTCTGGAAATAAACTATCATCCTGAACATGACATTAAATAATCATCCCGAAGATGAAAACTTCATACAATGACGATTGATGAAGAAACATTAAAGTCATTCTCCACTAAATACACCTATTTGGTTGTATGGATGTACATTAAAAGACCCCTTTCCGTTAGCTGGAAGAGGGGAAGAATATACTCGGTCCAGAAGTACCTTAAGTGTCTTTGGAACACTCTTTTACCTAGTCAACTGCATGCGTCTCTTTTGAGCGTTAGCAGTATAGCTATTAGCCAGGTACAATACAGCGCCTGCAGCACACCACTGGACCAGAGATATGTAGCTTATGCGCTATCTCCAAGGGTCGAGGAAAAATCCTCCATGTTAAATGTATTTGCATATGCAGGTTACAGATCATCGCGATGAATAGTATAAAATGGACGTCCACCTCTTGAAGATCTACACAGAATCCTCCCAAGTCTACATCCTTCCACCATCCCGAGAAGCTCATCACCCAAGGAGCAGTTTGTAACGACCCGCTCTCAGGGGCCCGTTACTTATTTGGTTTAATCGCAGGTTCCGCAGTTTACCAGTGAAATCAGTATAGCCACAACTCAGAGATGTATCACAATACTCAGACCAGCGTACAGACGTTATTACAGTCCAAATTAAAGTACAACAACAACCAGCACTCTCTCTCACAAATACATGAAGGAAGTACTGAAAGGAAATGCGGAAAAGGAAATACACTGTACAACACACACACCAATAGAAAAGTAACTAAAACTCTGCCGCCTCTGGGTCAATGTAGGCTCCATGAACTCTGGGGCAATCTCCTTGATCAGGTCTTCGTCTGCCGGTGCCATAAATGGAACCGAAGGTAAGTCACAACAATTCTAGCGATAGAAAATGAGGAGTGCACAAATATGGAGCAGTCTATAGTAAACAAGTACGGGAAGTAAAGTAGGGACAGACAAGCATGCAAGTGCGATAAGTAAAGTACATCTGTCGAGCATGCAAGGGTGACAAGTAAAGTAAAGGTGACCGAGCAATGACAATAGCAATAACCATGACGACAGCAATGACAATAGCAATAGGGAGAGTAATTGTGCCTAGCCTAGTTCGTGACTTATAACGGGAAGTACAGTGAGCAACCAAGAGGCCAACTCTTGCCGCGGGTGCTACCCGGGCAAACCAATCTCTGAGAACTATGCAATAATCTGTGAACTGTGAACTGTGATCTGTGATGGTTGTCACCGGCACTGTTATGGGTTGCTAGAACCCGCACGGTGACAACAAAGTCTGGACTAGTCGCTCCCGCACTTCCGCAATTATAAGTTACCCCAAAAACCCAGTGTATGTGCAATACCATACTCTGCAATTTTACCAGCCATTAACCATTCTCACATTTCTAGTTACAATCTTTCTGTCAAGCAATGTCAATAATCTGTTCAGGTCAATAACTGTTCTGAGACTAGGTGTCAAGTCCTATGTTCATACGAGTACACTATCTATATTTCTAAGGGTAGAATTTACTGTGACTTACTATCTTCGAGGGGGTGGTAGTGATCCAGGACTGGATCTAGTGTCGATGCACGAGATTTGCTACCTGTAAACACAAGAGATAACTAGTTAGAGAATACCATATTTTCTTATTTATTTAAGTTGAGTGTCTGATTTTAAAACTGGTTAAAACGGCGAAGAAAAGGGTCCTAAATTTTTATATAGACTATATATATTAAAAATAGTTTTACTGCAAGAGGGAATATTTTTCTGACGTCTATAGTAATTTTTATAATTTTTAGAAACTCAAAACTAGCTTAAAAACCTGATTTATTTAAGTGACGTGTATTTTCCGTAATTTCTTACGGGAGCAATACAAGTCGGAATCGCTTGAATAAGCAGTCAAAATGACCGTCTCGAAGTTTACTTTCACATATAATTTTATCACATATTATTGTGAGTGAAAACAGCGAGTTACGATTTTTAGAAAGGTTTATACGTATTTAATTTTTAGGTTCAAAAAACGATTCTGGGAAAAGTAGGCGTCTGATCGAGGTA
This sequence comes from Scilla litardierei, assembly GCA_030789695.1. Taxonomy (NCBI): domain Eukaryota; kingdom Viridiplantae; phylum Streptophyta; class Magnoliopsida; order Asparagales; family Asparagaceae; genus Scilla; species Scilla litardierei. The sequence goes on along the minus strand of CM061138.1, from coordinate 72,396,357 downwards.
CGACTGGCGCCATTGGGTCCGGAATAATGTTTCTGATTTTCCAGATCTAGTCTCATATTTTTCTGGGGCTTATAGGATTTACTATCAATTATTTACTTTAAAACCAATATTATATAATTTCTAAAATACGGAAATACGCGTATTTAGAAGAGTATATACGTATTTATACGTATTAAAATATTACAATGAACTTTGAAAAATCATTACTTGAAAACTAAGTATCGGATTGAGGCGAAACTAGCGCCTACACGTCCGTGACGAAAGCGCGGATCTTCTGGTGGTATCCGTTCATCATTCCGATACCTGTATCAAAAACACTATTCATATATTATTATTTTATTAAATTGTGATGTGCTGTGTTTTCTCGTCGTAAACACAGTTTTCTGCATTTGAAACTTACGCACGCATGGGTTCAGCCTCGGGCGGTTGGCCGGGGGAAGTGGCGGCGCTGGAGTGGGGAGGGTGGCGCGGAGGCGCCGGTCGCTGGTGGCGACTCCGGTGGTCGGCCGGCAAGGTCACGCCGGTGGCGACGAGCTTTGCGTTGGGAGCTCGGTGCAGTCAGAGTGCGGTGGTGGAAGCATCGGGAGGCGGCAGGTCACGGTGGCGATGAGCGCGGCGGTGAGGGAGCTGGGGAGCGGGCTTATTGTCACCGTGGCGGAGCGGTGCTGTCTGCAGGCAGAGCTCGGAGGAGGGGATCTCAGGGCAGCTTGCAAGAACTAAGCAAATAAATAGCACCCTAAACTAAATACTTGAAGCAATCCTAGAGATGGATTAATTAAAGTCCAGATGGGAGGAAGATAGTGAACTTGATTTATTACTACATGTCCAACTTTGAATACCTAAACCGAGATGTGTAGAAGTGGAACTCATTACTATTGGTTGCCATTGTATTTACAATTGAATAAATGATAAAGACTGAGATAAGTTAGGTACTATATTTTTTTTAACTAAAGATGAGCCCCTCTCTTCCAATGCTATTATAAATATTTTAATGACACTAGCCTTCAATGCCTCACGTGAGGTTGTGCCCTCACTTTCAATGACACTGCAAGCATTTAAATGGTGAACAATACCAATTATGTTAGAAACTATTTGTTTTAAATGATGCCATGCAAAAAAAAGCAAAGCAAATGCTAATATGCAAAGGGGACTCAGAGAGCTTGGGTGTTGTTGTGGTTTTCCTTCTTCATCTCGCGCGCATCAGCAGCTAGGGGAGGGAGGCATCCGGATGGAGGGGCGAGCACATCGGCGGCGGTGCGGCCAATAGGCGGTGGTGAAGCGGCTAGGGCGCACGGCGCAGAGGGCGGGGCGGCGAATCTGGCGGGCGGATCCGACGGGGGCGACGGGCGGATCCGACAGGGGCGGTGGCCTTGGGGCGGAGCGGCGCAGGCGGGGGTGCTGGGCGGCGATCTGTGCAGAGGCGCACGCGTGCAAGGGCAGAGCAGCGGCAGCGGCCAGGAGGCTAGGCACACAGCGGCACAAAGGGAGGGTGAACTTGCATGGGTGCATGGAGGCAAGGCGTGGGAAGCATCTGTGCCGCCAAACGAGGAAGAGGATGTAGGAAAATTTGTTAAATAAGTTTGTAAAATAACATACAGCTCCAGCTTGATTCGGTAGTGGAGTATAAGTGTGAAGCTTTAACTTCTTTAAGGAAACCTACCTCTCACATAAATATTTCATTCATGTAAGTCTGTAGGTTGTTCTCGGGTCTTGGAGTTCGGCAGGCCGACATGGAGCTTGGAAAGAGTGGAGGAGCTTCGGAGGTGATCGCCGGGAAGGAGGAGGTGACGGTGGAAAGGGTTGAGCTGTGAGTTGAGAGTAGAGATAGGGGAATGAGTTGTTGCTTGAGTTCCCAGCAACTTTAAATAGTGCAAGCAAATCTGAAGCCTTATTAAATTTTTAGCGGTAGATGCAAATGGGGGTTGGCTGATGGAAATGAATACGGGGGTTGGAGATCCGAAATAATCGGATCTCACCAACTTAGGAGGCTACTGGTGGGGGTTGGGTTGAAAGTAATTACGTAAAAGTAGTTTAGTAGTTGTAGAAAAGTAATCAGTGATTGTAATTAGTGAAAACCGGAGGAATACAAGCTTGTTTTTACAAACGACTCCGAAAAATTACGAAAACATACCCGCGGAATCATATCGTCGCGAGGATTGCGAATACGAGATCCATTTTGGGATTTGAGTTACGGAAGTACATGTTTTTGGCCAAAATGTTCAGGAAGCGGGTTTACGGGTTCTAGGCTGAAACGATATCTGAAAATTATGAAATTAATGTGGGAGGCCCTAAATGATCATAGGATGCTACTGTAGAAGTTTGAAGACATTTTGAAAATGTTTGGATAGAAAATAAATTCGTCGAATCAAAACGGTAATTTTGGGAGATGAATTTTAACAGAAATGTTTTGGGCATCTGAGGAAATCTGAAATTGTCGAAATACAATATAATAAGTCTAATGCTCTAAAATATTTTTATAAGAATTTTTGAAATCAGTTTTGATATACAACTCCTAACTAACCATTATAAAGAAAATTTAGAATAAAAATATGTTAAGTACGTATTTGAAGTGTTTGAAAAATACAGGCCGTTACACAGTTCAAGAACATACAAAGCCAGGTCCTGAAGTACCTTGCAGACAATGACGATTGAGACGTGGAGCTGTCTACCAAGTCCACAACGCTCCTTTAGTTTCAGCTACTACCCTATTATGAGTGAAACTTGTATAGATGAGTGATATGTGTACATTACATTTGCTTTCGGAATGTTGCAGATGAGATGGATGTATAGACGCATAGGAGATTAATGTATAGATATATATGATATCTACAAGCCTGAAGCTTGATCAAATAAGGGGAGTCAACAGTAGAGTTGTACTTTTTTTCCTTGGCTAGTGGTTTTTCCCACAGGGTTTTCCATAGTCAAGGTTTTAATGAGACAACCACATTGACTCTGGATCCAGAAGTATCCACCCCTCGGCACATCCCCAAATCAGGAGAAGTTATGGAGTGATGTACTCTTTTCCCTTCGCTATTGGTTTTTCCCATAGGGCTTTCCATAGCTAAGGGTTTTTAACGAGGCAGTCACCCTTAACTTGGATCTAGAAGTATCCACCCTTTAAGATACTCATTAGTACTAATGAATCATTCAGTATTCATAAGTCGAGTATACCACGTTGGTTGGATAAGGGGAAGTGTTATGAATAGGACCCATTGGGCCTATTGGGTATCCACCCACATGAGTAACCATTATGAATACTATATAAAGGAGGCTATGGGTTTCCTAGCATCGACCTTCTCCAAACCTGTTTCTCGTTCACAATAATAGAATTTTTTTGAGAGAGGTGTGAACGGCCTAATTTTTTTCCCCAAGTGGAAGCGGGTAAGTTGTTTTGTATGCCACAATGTGATTTGCATAGTTAGTTTACACCCGAATTGATCTCATGTCCACCTAAAACCCCTCAGTGTACCAAACTTTGAAGTCACAAAAACGACGGAGGAAAATATTTTTTTATCTTTCTTAGAATTGAGGAGATGATTTGACATTTGTCAGGCACCAAGGGAAGAGAGGTTCCACATCATCATGGTTGAACACACTTGATGTGGGTGGGTGGGGTTGTTTGGGTGATGTTGTGGAGCACACATGGAAAAGCCACCCACATTCCACTTATTTGCAAGCTTGACATTGCTTTTTCATAAAACATACATGACCATCACTTTTCCCCATATTTATGGGGTTGTCATCTGTATTTTTTTCATTTTGACCCCCCAAGTTTTTTGCACTTTAACACCTGCTTTCACCCCTTTTACCTCGGACGATACACACACACACATCCATCCACACTTCCCTCTCTTTTCCAGTTGTGTGCGGGCCCCCCATCCCGTGTGTGACGTTTTTTGGGGTCCCCGTGCACATAGTGCATGGGTATGTGTGGGGGTCCGGGTACACTGTTTTTTTCATGTTACCCGGACCCTACCTGGTAAAGGACCGGTTCTTAAAATTTGAACCCGGAACCTATCCAGTTTGACTATATACCCGAAACATGGGTTCCGGGTAGATTCCAGTTACCCTGTAAAAATCCTAATGGAATAAAGATTATTGCACATCCTCTATTTTTTTTAACAGTGTTAGAAAAGTACAGCTGCATAAGCACCAGTTTGGAGAACCCATTCCTTTAGGCATTATTCTTGTTCAACAGACTGCTCCCTGTATTCAACAACCCACACAGACGTCGTGAGGCGGCTGAGAGGCAGGACTAAGAGAGGAACGAGAACGATACACGCTCTAATATGTTTAATTAGAAAGTTTCGCAGACTAAAACTAATGAATCAATACCCATTAGACCGGTTCCTAATTTTAAACTCAGTTTATTGGCCCGATACTATGGGAACAGATTTACACTGAACTATTTATATAAAAAACAAACATATCTATAATTAAACCCGGGTCTGGACTTCGGTTCCGGATCCGGATACCTGTTCCCTATAAATGGGAACCAGAACAGGACCCGATTCACGTCGGTTCCTAATTTTTCTACCTGAAACCTACCCGAAACTAATGTGTATCTACCTGGAACCTACACGTTCAGGTAGGTTTCGATCGGGTATCTGAATACCATGTACCCGTGCACACCCCTCATGACAAAAGTGATATTTGTAGGCGATTTTATTATGATAAGATTTCCTGTGCAGCACTTTCTTGTGTTTTTAGTGACTAAAATTGAACTAGGCATGATTAACTTTGAATATACATCAGTTGGCGCTTGGTTGCCTTCTGTTTTCCAAAGTTTCTCATACTGTTGCTGGTCTCGTTACACTTTTTTCCAAACGTATTAAATTACTAAACGCTTTGCATATTTTTAAATATTCTTAAATACATGATATTTCCTTTCAAAAGTTTTCCGGTTTATTCCTATCTTCCTCAACCTCTTCTCGTTTCTCCCCCCCCGCCATCGCTTCCTCTTCCAACCCCTCCTCATATCTGTCTTCTATCTCATCCATCGTATCCACTTCACTTCATCCTCTCTCTTCAGTATTCTTATCTCACAGATAAACCCAAAAAATTCAAATAAATCAATTAAACACAACAAGTTCAATTCAATTCAAATTGGTAAAAATAGAGGATGAGAGGGGACAGGTGGCGTCAGTGACAATAGCGACGGTGGAAAGAGGAGGACGCGGCTGCGGCTGCGGCGGATGAAGTGGAAGGATAATGTCGGGAAGAAAGAGGGTAAAAGGTAATTTTACTTGAGGATATAATTGGTATTAAGATAATGATAAACTTGTAAATAAATGTAATCTATATTACAAATGATGAAGATGTCCTATGTGGCACCTTTGTCCCAGTCATACTTTTTGGGTGCCACATGGGACTCCATCTCACCCCACTTACCTAAAGTCCACCCAAAAATTGACCCACAAATACGTCCACCATATAGAAAATCCCAAAAACCTCCTGACGGTACCGACACACGCACCCACAGTTCTCACTCCTTTTCGGTTGCGCATGTGTACCACATCATGTTCATTGGGTTTTTTTGGCGCCGAGTGAACGGGTTATTTCTAGTATATTTAGCATTTTTTGCATTATGGCTAGCAGCATTCATAACTCCTCGTCTCAATACTCCGGCCATCCAAATAACTACCTTTTCCCCACAACTCAACTCAATTAGAGAAAGGGAATTGCTGGGCGCACCGGCCGTTTTACTCGCGCGTACAACCACCATTTACAAGTTTATCATTTAAAATTTAAACCTATTTTACCATCGTCACCTCCCGCCTCCCCCCGTCGACGAGCTTTTAGGGTTGGGAATTGGCGATGGGGACGGGAGAGGTCGGTGGAGGGGGCTGGGTAGTCGGTGGAGGGGTGGCGGAGGGGGTAGGAGGCTGGGGAGTTCATCGGAGGGGGCAGAGGAGGGAGAGGGGACGACAGAAGGGGCTGGGAAAGATGAAGAAGTTCAGTGGAGGAGAATGGCAGAGGGGAATGAGCTGGGTAGTCGACGGAGGGGAATGGGCCAGGTAGTCGGCGGAGGGGAAGGGGTCGGGGGTAGAGGAGAGGCTGGGGAGGTCGGCGGATGGGGCGGAGTAGGAGGAGGGTGCAGAGGAGGGGGCTGGGGGAGATGAAGAGGGACGGCGGAGGGAGGGGGGAAGGGGCGGGGCTAGGATGGCAAAATGAACCCGACCCGACCTGACCCGACCGAACCCGGCCTCCTTAACTGGGTATGTGTATGGGGTCTATCTAGGTCAGGTGAAATCCAAGTCGACCTGGCTGACCCGAATAAAATCCGGGTCGGCTCCGGGTTTGACTCGACAACCCGGATACCCGGATTCTACCCGATTTAGGGTATATGCATATATATAATCTATATAAGTCATGTGCACAGTCGGTGCTTGGGTGTTTGGTTAGCACGTCCAGTTGGCACGTTGTTCTCCATAGCTAGTCTCAGCTTCGATTCTCGGCATTGGCATGGTGTTTCCTTCTTTTTAAACTATGAGTTAAGCTTTACATAAATAAGAAATTAATGTGCAAGTCTCACATATGCCTGCTAGCTCAGTTGGTCACTTGGTAGTCTTGTGTTCCACTTGCCAAGTAACGCGGGTTTGAAACTTGCTCTCAGCAATTTATTTCAAACAATTATTTTTGAAAGGCAATGGCATGTGGGTCGGGTTCGGGTGACTCGCCAACCCAGACGGGTGGGTCCTATGTTCCCGGCCCAGATTAAATTCGGGTCGGGTCTAACCCGACCCAACCCGTTTGCCACCCCAAGGCGGGGCATGGTTGTAAGATGAGGGGGCGGCAGAGGGTTGCTCGCTGGTGGTCGTGCGTTTTACTCACTGAGTACAACCGGGTTATTTTCGTCATTTTCGAACGGTTGTGTGCGGTGAGTAATTCTGAAAGGCAAACTTGTATATAAATGATATATCGATTGTGTGCGCAAGTAAAACTGTCGATGCACGTAGCAATTCCCCTAGAGAAACTTTGAAGAACATTTAAAGGAAGAAACATGGCCTCAAATATGAAGTATCATTAAGCCCCACAAATTTTAGCCAGCATTAATACTCTCCTCTAACTACTACCAGTAAAAAAAGAAATTAAAAATAAATAATGGAAAAGAAAAGGGAGTTGCTACGTGCACATACAGTTTTCCTCTACGAACGTCTGCTTTTTGAACTGAACAGTAACGAAAATGACTTTTTAAAAAATCCAAAAATACCACCACATGTTATGAACGGTTGTGCGCGCTGAGTAATTTTGCTCGACATCATGGCTTTTACTAGACGCGCACAACCGTTCAAATTCTCAAAGCGAACAACATGTTGTTTTCCTACCCGTTTTGCGCGGTGAGTAATATTACTCCACTATAACCGTTTTACTCAACGCGCACAACCGGTTATAATTTCTGCATGTTGTGCGCAGTGAGTAATATTACTCCATTGTAACCGTTTTTACTCAATGCGCACAACCGGTTATAATTTTTGCACGCTGTAACGACCTGCTCTCGGAGGCCCGTTACTTATTTGATATTTGCGCAGGTCCTGCAGTTAACCAGCGAAACCAATATAGCCACAATGCAGAGATGTACAATAATACTCAAACCAGCTTACATTATTATAGTCCAAATACAACACCAAACAGCTCTCTCTCACCAAATACATGAAAATTAAAGTACAGAAAAGAAAAACATCGAAAGTACATCACACATACACTCCAAAGCTAAAAGTCTGTAGTCTCAGGATCAAGCTATGGCTCTGCAAACTCAGAAGTGCCTGTGTCAACCTGTGCGGCGTCTGTGGTGCCACAGAGATGGAACCGTAGGTAAGTCACAACAATTCTAAACATAGAAAAGAAGCAGTACACAAGTATGACAAAATAACTAAGTAGACCAGAGTGAAAAGTAAAGTACTGAGCAAAAACTGAACATAACTGAAAAGTAAACAGAACTGAAAAGAGAGAACAAATTGTACTGTGGTAGTGCACGTGTAAAGCGGGCTAAGCAAGTGAAGTATGATACCGTTGTAGCTAAAAGTACGACAAGTAAATTACTGTGACTGCACAGGTGTGGTAAGTAGAGTGCATGTAATACATAAAGTAAAAAGGTGATCGAGCAAGTACAAAAAGTAACGTATAAGAGCAACATGGTGATAACAATGGTGAGACTAGCAGGCATGAGCTGTAACGATAATAAGCCTGTAAAGTACCGAATAAGACGTACTAAACTATGTGATGTGACTCATTTAGGAAAGTATGGTATGCAACCATGGGTCACCTCCATTGCCACGGGGAGCAAATCCCGGGCATCAACCACAACATACTTTGAAAAACGAGACGAGACGAGACGAGAGAGTGTGACTCCGGTCATAGCTCTCACACTTTCTCTACAATGAGTTTCTCCAAACCCCAGTGTCGTGTGTATCAATTACATGTTTCTTACGAGATATTCCTTTAGACATTTCACGATATATTCCACAAGATATTCCATAAGACATTCCACGAGATATTCCACGTGATATTCCATCAGATGTTTCAGAAGATGTTCCACACATGATATTCCATACAATAATTTATTAGCATTCACTGAGTAATAAATGGCATGCAGCAGGTGATGTGTTTATGAGCAATTCCATGCAAAGTTGTCAAATGCTAAGTGTTAGAACATGGTGGACAAGAGTGAACAAAAGTGAATATGAGTTTACTGCGAAGAAAGGTTAAAGTAACTTATTTGTTGAAAACCAGAAAGTAAAGAAAAACGGTTGCTAAGAAATTTGAGGATAAAAACAAGTCCAACAAACATGGAACACCAAAATTGTTGGTTTAACGGTGGTAGTTTCGTTAGCACACAATTTACCCAAGTTAATTATCTCTTTAGTTACTTAGGTTTCTAGTTCTTCGTTCGATCAATATTGGTTCGGAGATAATTTATGAAATCCTAAGTTCACACTTCTACACTTATCCAATTTTCCAAATCTAGAATTTACTGTGACTTACTGATCTCGAGGTGGTGGTAAGGAGCCAGGACTAGATCTAAAGCGTCCAAGGATGCTAATCAGTACCTGCAAACACAAGAAACATTTGGTTAAAGAACACGCTATTTTCTATTTATTTAATCTGATCGTTTTGATTTTAAAATTGATTGAAACGTTGTCGAAAAGCGTTCTAAATTTTTATATAGGTTAGATATAAGGAAAATAATTTTAATACAAGAGGACATATTTTTCCGAAGCTTCTAATAATTTTTATAATTTTTAAAAGCTTAAAATAGGTTTAAAAACTAATTTTAATTATTCAACAATTTCTTCTAGGTGCAATACATGTCGGAATGGTTCAAGTGAGCTGTCAAAATGACCGTCTAGAGGAGTGCTACAACATATATTTTTCTCATTAATCAGTTTACGTGACAGTTACAAGTTACTGATTTTTAAGTGAAAAAGACGTATTTAAGTTTTACGGTTAAAAATTTATTCTAGAAAAAAATAAGCGTCTGATTGAGATGAAAACCAGCGCCATTGGATCCAGAATGTCATTTCTGATTTTCTGGAGCTAGTCTTACATTTTTCTGACACTTTATAATTTATTGTGAATTTAAAACCAATAAATCCATTTATATTATTATCCAAAATACTCATATACGCGTACTTATACTGTATACGTATATAAAAAATAATACGTTTGATATTTTACCCGCTCACTGTTTTACGTTGCATGGGGGTGCTCGTGCGGCCTCGTCGACGGTGGCGTCGACCGGAGCGGCGGAGATGGCGAAGGGCTTGGGGACGCCGGCGGCAGCGAGGTGGCGACGGTAGTATCACTAGCTGCGGTAGAGAACGGTGGCAGCGAGCGGGGCTTCGGAGCGGAGCGAGGAAGTGCTCGGGGGTCCTCGCCATGGCTGGGCGTCAGCGACATCGCTGGGGAGCTCAGGGGTGGAGTCACAGCTCCGTGAGCTCGGGGGTGCTGCGTCGATCGGAGAAGGGCGGAGCGGTCAGCAGGGCTTGCGGTGGCGAGTCGCTCGCGTAGGCAGGGAGTGGTGCAGCAGCGAGCGTCGGAGTGGAGTGTGCTGAATGCTTCGGCGGTGGGCTTCATCGTAGAGGGAGACGGAGCAGTCAAGGGGGCGAGGAGTGGAGAGGAGCTGTCGAAAAAGGCTCATGGCGTTCGAAACTATGTCACCGTGGCGGAGCGGGGTGCTCGGAGGTGGTGACTTCATGGCATTCGGAGCGAGCAGGAACGGCGAAACTACGGGCGGCGTCATGGAGGGCTGGGGCGCCGTGAGGGGAGGCGAGGGCACTCAGAGCGGGGAGCTTCACTTGAGGGCTGTCGGGGGGTTTCGAGGGCGGGAAGGCGTGTTAACGGCGAGGGGAGGGAGGTGGGATTGGAGGAGGCACCGACCGCTCCTCGGCGGAGGTCGGAGCTTTGGACGAAGGCGGAGGGGCGACGGCGGGCATGAGTAAGGGTGAGAATAGAGGGGGAAGGGGGAGAGTACGAGAGTGAGATGAGAGTGACTGTGTGTGGGGGGTTCGAGCTGAGTACGAGAAGAGTGGGAAAGGGCTTCTGTGAGTGATGAACGAAGGGTGGAGAGAGTGGGTGAGCGGCCTTGACGTGGGTTTGAGGGAGCCTGGGTTGTGTGAGAGAGAAGAGTGATTAAGGGTTTATATAGGATAATTAAATTAATTAAGTAATTAAACCTCATTAATACTTAGTCAAAGTATTAAATAGGTTAGGTGTGTGTCTATACGGGGAGATGAACCAGAAGTGGGAGAGGAAAAATGTTTTTCCTCATGCAATGCTAAAAACATGATTAGGTAATTTTTGGAAGGTAATTATTTAAGTAAAACGTAATTAGCATAACATCATTAGTAAATAATAACTTGAAATTACGACTTTGCTCCTGAAGCTAAACGTCTCCGAAAAATTATGAAAACATACGGGTTCGTATCGTCGCGAGAATCGCGAATACGAAGTCTGTTTCAGGGTTTGAGCTACGAGGATACTAGTTTTAGGCCAAAATGTTTAGGAAGCGGGTTTGCGGGTTCTCTATTGATTTGACTTCAGAAAATTACGAAATTATTATGGAAAGCCCTAAATGATCATATGATGATACTGTAAAAGTTTGAAAATATTTTGATGATGTTTATATAGAAAATTAATTCATTAAGCCAAAACAATAATAATTGAAAATGAATTTTTATCAGATTATTTAGAGGTATTTGATGAAACCCGAACTTACTAAAATACTCCATAACTAGTCTAATGCTTCAAAATATTTTTATAATAAATTTTTGAAATCATTTCAAACTCCTGATCAACCACTATAAAATACCTTTTAAAAACGAAAATACGTTAAATACGTCTTTAAATGTACTAAAAATACGAGTTGTTACATCCTACCATCCTTAAAATAATTCCGCCGGAATTTCTTGAACTAGACAATAGATGTTATGAAGAAGCTCAAGCAAATAAAATGATAAGATGATAACAATCTAATAAATCAGGTTGTAAATAACATGAAATATAATGTGACATTATAGCATCAAGAAAAGAAGAGATGTTATGTATGAATTCTTACTATTGACATCATCATAGCTTCTGTAGCTAGTCGCAAGACTAGTATTATCATAATAGCTACCTTGATTTCTCAAGTAACCGAAAATATGATGATATAATGGTATTGCAAATGAACGAGAATAATATTAAAAGAAATAACTCATACCTCCACTCGCCTGGTTGATGGCTTCGACATCTTCTGCGATCATGGTGTAGGTTTGACGTCTCGGTGGTGGAGCATGTGGTCACGCTTGTTGGAACACCTTCTGTTGAGGGGGAAGTGGTGGTCGTTGCGGAGCGTTCCTTGCAAGGGCATCAACAAAATCTCTATACCTATCTTCTGGGCAATCCCTTACTCCATGGTCTTTGGATCCACAAATCAAGCAAAGGTTCAGGTACGATCGACATTCTGCTTTGATGTGTCCAGTTTTACCACAATAGAAGCACTCTCGATGTTGCTGCGGTGCTTGTCTCTTGAACTGAGTCTGCTGGACTGTGCGATGCAGATTGGATGGAGATCGATGACTGGATCCGGTAGCAGGTGTAGGAGGTGGCGGCCTTCGGGGAGGGGCAGCTAAAGCTTGTTCTCGCTTCTCTTCCCGTTCGATGAACTCGTACTCGCACGCTGCAGCGAGAACCTCGGTATGGGTACAGAGTAAGCATCCGACCAAGTTTCATCGGATCTCTATGTTTAGCCCTTGCTTGAAGCGTTGAGATCGGGTCAGAGGGGTGGCAACCGTTCCGGGAGCAAAACGGCTCAGCATGGTGAATTGGGCATCATACTGTTCCACATACATGGAACCTTGCTTCAACCCGACGAACTGAGCTTGAGTTCCATCTGAGCTTCGGGTGAGAAGTATTGGGTGTGGAAGTGGTCGGTGAATGTCGTCCAGTCGATTGGTCGTTGTAGACGACCTTCAACAGAGTTCCACCAGATTCTGGCTCCATTAGTCAGTTGGGACTTGGCAGTGTCAACCCATGCATGTTCTGCGATCTGATCTGCTCTTAGATTATCTTTGATGCTTTGCAGCTATTCTTCGGCCTTCAGAGGGCCATCCACACCATCCCAGGTCTTTGGGTGGAGTGACTGGAATTGTTGTATGCCTCCTCCGGGCTTCTGTTTGCCTCTGATAGCTTGAACCAACTCTCGCAACGCGATATCAGAAATCTGATGCACCGTGGGAGGTGGTCCGTTACTGGTCTGGTTGCTAGCTTTGGACAGGTTAGCTCCGTTGGGACTCTCAGAAGTGTTTCTGTCCATCGTTTGAATGTCACACCTGCATACATAGAAAAAATTTCAGCTTAGTTGAGTATTATATAATCTTGCTATACTGCTCACGAGGTAGCTAGTGCGGACCTGCGTGGGCCACCAAACTTGTAACGACCCGCTCTCGGGGGCCTGTTACTTATTTAATTTTTGCGCAGGTCCTGCAGTTAACCAGTGAAACGAATATAGCCACGATGCAGAGATGTACAATAATACTCAAACCAGCTTACATTATTATAATCCAAATACAACACCAAACAGCACTCTCTCACCAAATACATGAAAAGTAAAGTACAGAAAGGAAATACATCGAAAGTACATCACACATACACTCCAAAGCTAAAAGTCTGCCATCTCTGGATCGAGCTATGGCTCTCCGAACTCAGAAGTGCCTGTGTCAACCTGTGCAGCGTCTGCGGTGTCACGGAGATGGAACCGTAGGTAAGTCACAACAATTCTAAACATATAAAAGAAGCAGTGCACAAATATGACAAAATAACTAAGCAGACGAGAGTGAAAAGTAAAGTACTGAGCAACAACTGTATATAACTGAAAAGTAAACAGAACTGAAAAGAGAGAACAAACTGTACTGTGGTAGTGCAAGTGTAAAGCGGGCTAAGAAAGTGAAGTATGCTACCGCTGTAACTAAAAGTACGACAAGTAAATTACTGTGACTGCACAGGTGTGGTAAGTATGGTGCATGTAATGGATAAAGTAAAAAGGTGATCGGACAAATACGAAAAGTAACGTATAAGAGCGACATGGTGATAACAATGGTGAGACGAGCAGGCATGAGCTGTAACGGTAATAAGCATGCAAAGTACTGAATAAGACGTACTAAACAATGCGATGTGAATCATTTGGGAAAGTATGATATGCAACCATGGGTCGCCTCCAATGCCACGGGAAGCAAATCCCGGGCTTCAACCACAACATACTTTGAAAAACGAGACGAGACGAGACGAGACGAGAGAGTGTGACTCCGGTCATAGCTCCCACACTTTCTCTACAATGAGTTTCCCCAAACTCCAGTGTCGTGTGTATCAATTGCATGTTTCTTACGAGATATTCCTTTAGACATTTCACAATATATTCCACGAGATATTCCATAAGACATTCCACGAGATATTCCACGTGATATTCCATCATATGTTTCACAAGATGTTCCACACATGATATTCCATACAATAATTTATTAGCATTCACTGAGTAATAAATGGCATGCAGGAGGTGATGTGTCTATAAGCAATTACATGCAAAGTTTTCAAATGATAAGTGTTAGAACATGGTGGACAAGAGTGAACAAGAGTGAATATGAGTTTACATGCGATGAAAGGTTAAAGTAACTTATTTGTTGAAAACCAGAAAGTAAAGAAAAACGGATGCTAAGAAATTTGATGATAAAGACAAGTCCAACAAACATAGAACACAAAAATTATTGGTTTAAGGGTGGTAGTTTCATTAGCACACAATTTACCCAAGTTAATTATCTATTTAGTTATTTAGGTTTCTAGTTCTTCGTTCGATCAATATTGGTTTGGAGATTATTTATGAAATCCTAAGTTCATACTTGTACACTTATCCAATTTTCCAAATCTAGAATTTACTGTGACTTATTGATCTCGAGGTGGAGGTAGGGAGCCGGGACTAGATCTAAAGCTTCCAAAGATGCTAATCAGTACCTACAAACACAAGAAACATTTGGTTAAAGAACACACTATTTTCTATTAATTTAATCTGATCGTTTTGATTTTAAAATTCATTGAAACGTTATCGAAAACGTTCTAAATTTTTATATAGGCTAGATATGAGGAAAATAATTTTACTGCAAAAGAAAATATTTTTTAGAAGCTTCTAGTAATTTTTATAATTTTTAAAAGTTTAAAATAGGTTTAAAAACTAATTTTAATTATTCAACAATTTCTTTTGGGTGCAATACATATCGGAATGGTTCAAGTGAGCTGTCAAAACGACCGTATCAAAGAGTGCTACAACATATATTTTTCTTATGTATCAGTTTACGTGAAAATTACAAGTTACTGATTTTTAAGTGAAAAGATGTATTTAAGTTTTACTGTTAAAAATTTATTCTGGAAAAACTAAGCGTCTGATTGAGATGAAACCAGCACCATTGGATCCAGAATGTCATTTCTGATTTTCTGGAGCTAGTCTTACATTTTTTCTGACACCTATATAATTTATTGTGAATTTAAAACCAATAAATCCATTTATATTATTATCGAAAATACTCATATACGCGTACTTATACTATATACGTATATAAAAAAATAATACGTTTTAATATTTTTTTCTCTCACTGTTTTACGTTGCATGGGGGGTGCTTGTGCGGCCTCGTCGACGGTAGCGTCGACCGGAGCGGCGGAGGTGGCGAAGGGCTCGGGGACACCGACGGCAGCGAGGTGGCGACGGTAGCGTCACCCGCAGCGGCAGAGAACGGTGGGAGCAAGCGGGGCTTCTGAGCGGAGGGAGGAAGTGCTCCGGGGTCCTCGCCGTGGTTGGGCATCGGCGACGTCGCTGGGGAGCTCAGTGGTGGAGTCGGAGCTCCGTGAGCTCGGGGTGCTGCATAGATCAGAGAAGGGCAGAGCGAGTAGCAGGGCTTGCAGCGGCGAGTCGCTCGCGGAGGCGGGGAGTGGTGTAGCGACGAGCGTCGGAGTGGAGTGTGCTGAATGCTCCGGCTGTGGGCTTCGTCGCAGAGGGAGACGGAGCAGTCGGGGGCGAGCCGTGGCGAGGAACTGTTGAAAAAGGCTCACGGCATTCGGAGCTGTGTCACCGTGGCGGAGCGGGGCGCTCGGAGGTGGTGACTTCGTGGCAGTCGGAGTGAGCAGGAACGGGGAGAATGCGGACGGCGTCGTGGAGGGCTGGGGCGCCGTGAGGGGGGCGGCGAGGGCACTCGGAGCAGGGAGCTTCGCTTGAGGGCTGTCGGGGGTTTTCGAGGGTGGGAAGGCGTATTAACGGCGAGGGGAGGGAGCTGGGATCGGAGGAGGCGCCGTCCGCTCCTCGGCGGTGGTCGGAGCTTGGGACGAAGGCAGAGGGGCGACGGCGGGCATGGGTAAGGGTGAGAACAGAGGGGGAAGGGGGTGAGTACGAGAGTGAGATGAGAGTGACTGTGGGGGGGGGGTTCGAGCTGAGTACGAGAAGAGTGGGAAAGGGCTTCTGTGAGTGATGAACGAAGGGTGGAGGGAGTGGGTGAGCGGCCTTGCCGTGGGTTTGAGGGAGCCTGGGTTGTGTGAGAGAGAAGAGGGATTAAGGGTTTATATAGGATAATTAAATTAATTAAGTAATTAAATCTCATTAATACTTAGTCAAAGTATTAAATATGTTAGGTGCGTCACGTGTGTGTCTATACGGGGGAATGAACCAGAAGTGGGCGAGGAAAAATGTTTTTCCTCATGCAATGCTAAAAACGTGATTAAGTAAGTTTTTGGAAGGTAATTATTTAAGGAAAACGTAATTAGCATAACATCATTAGTAAATAATAACTTGAAATTACGATTTTGCCCCTGAAACTAAACGTCTCCGAAAAATTACAAAAACATAGCCACGGGTTCATATCATCGCGAGGATCGCGAATACGAAGTCCGTTTCAGGGTTTGAGCTACGGGGATATTAGTTTTAGGCCAAAACGTTTAGAAAGCGGGTTTGCGGGTTCTCTATTGATTTGACTTCAGAAAATTACGAAATTAATATGGAAAGCCCTAAATGATCATAGAATGATACTATAGAAGTTTGAAAACGTTTTGATGATGTTTGTATAGAAAATTAATTCATTAAGCCAAAACAGTAATAATTGAAAATGAATTTTTATCAGATTATTTAGAGTGTTGTGAATGGAAATAACCAGAGTCGGTTAGGATTGCGGGTATCTTAGAGATACGCCCATATCTATGTATTCGATGTATCTACTCTCCTACCATGCCTATAAATAAAGGGCTGGGGGTTCCTCCCCCAGTAGTTGATTCATAACACGTTATCAGCACGACTCTAAAAATTTTCTTTTCCACAAAATTTTCTTTCCGTTCGTTGCGCAGGCGAAGGCGAAGGCGAGACGAGAGATCCACGAGCGCAGTGCAAGGCTTCCTCCATCAAGGGTCGTCATCCGCGTAGGGCTTCGAGCAACCGTCGTTATATCCGGAGGACGGATATAGATGTAAAAATACTAAAAACGATATTTTTAATCATACGTATGATTGCCCCTCCCCTAGATCTCGCAAGATCGTCATGGGGATTCATCGTCGTCTTGAAAACGACGGATTTTTCATCCCAAAAACTCAATTTTTAGGGCCAAAACCCTAATTTTGATCTCTCTGGCGGCTAGCCGTCGCCGGAACCCCCTCCTCACCGCCGTCGCCCCTGCAGGGGGCGACGGCCCCGGTGGCCGCCTCCCCCTGCAGGGGGGGCGGCCCCCGCCGCCCCTCCTGCAGGGGCGGCGGCCCCCGCGGCCGCGCCCCCCCTGCAGGGGGCGGCCCCAGCCGCTCCCCCCTGCAGGGGGCGGCGGCCCCGGCGGCCGCGCCCCCCTGCAGGGGGCGGCGGCGGCGTCGGGCCCCCCCATGAAACCCTAACCGTTTAAAAAAAATCCAGATCTGTGGGCCTGAAGCCCACAGCAGATCTGTGGGCTTCAGGCCCACAGAATTCAAAAAAAAATCAGAGTCTGTGGGCCTGAAGCCCACATACCTGTTGTGGGCTTCAGGCCCACAGATTTCAAAAAAAAAACAGAAAAGCCTATGGGCCTGAAGCCCATAGGTCGACTGCGGGCTTCAGGCCCGCAGGCTGGTTTATCTAAAAAAAATGGGGGAGGCAAAGGGCTATAAACTCGCCTCAAAAGGCAACTTGTTAGCCTAAAATTAATTTAAAAAGGGGATTTAAGGGCAAAATATTCGTGAAAAATCACGGTACATTACGGGACAAATACCGGGCAGGTGAGGACTTTTTGGGGATGCTTGGGGGGCTTTTGGAATGATGAGGGAAACTTTTTCCTCTGACAAAGAAAATGTTAATTTTGGGCTCTTAATCAATTTAATTGATTAAACCCATTCAAATTACAACCTTTGCATTGTAATGATTTTTTCTGCAAAAATCATATTTACATGCTTTGCATCTCTGGTATATTCTGTTGGATATTATATGCGTGGTTGTGCATTGTATTTAAAACATAATAATTAGGAAGATCCTGCGACCGCTCTGCCGTTAGTAACCTAACCTAACGGTGTATGACGTTGCCCAGTGGTCCAATAATTATTAAGTGTTTAAATTATTTATCCATCTCTGCGAATATTAAATGCATGTGATGCCTGTGATGAAAATGTCTGATGAAAATGTTGATGAGCACAATATTTCTGCATGAATTGCTAAATGTGGTTTTTGGATCGGCCGTTTAGTCCCACAGTTTATTTCCCGCACTTTTCTTTTATTTTTGAGAGAAATTGTAGTGAGGAATGTATGTAAATGTCAAAGAAAGAAGACCAACTTCCATGGAGACGGAGGCCACGCTTGAAGATGGAGATATCATATGGGACCCACGGGGTTTCCAAAGTTGTATTTTCATTTTCTTTAAGCTGCAAATTTGTATAATTTGGACTGTGGACTTTTTTGGACTCTTCTTGTGGGACTGGCCGATCCACACATTTAGTTTTTCGTTAAATATTGCCTCCGCATGAAAATGTTTTCTCTGAATTAATTATTAATTCATGCATGTTTGTGCTCTGCTTGATAAATGGCTAATATTGCAAGCGTTAATTTCGAAGTACTGGAAGCATCAGGTAGAAACTATCTAAGCTGGCAGCTAGATGTAAAGTTTCACCTGCGGGCAAAGTCCCTCATCGCTGCTGTGACTGAAAAAGAAAATGTTAGCGATATAGAGAAGGTGCAAGCCATCACCTATATTCTCCGCCATGTGGACAAGACCTTAAAGGCTGAATACCTTACGGTCGAAGATCCACTTGAGCTATGGACTGCCCTTGAGGACAGGTATAAACATCAGAAAGATGTTATACTCCCAAGGGCACGATATGAGTGGGAGAACATGAGACTACAGGACTTTAAGTCCATTGCTGAGTACAACTCAGCACTTTTTAGCATCACCGCATGCCTGAAGTTGTGTGGTGAAAAGGTCTCAGAAAATCGCATGCTGGAAAAGACGTATACGTCCTTCCATGAAAAATATGCGATACTCATGCAGCAATACCGTGAACGCAAGTTCACCAAGTATTCCGAGCTGCTGTCATGTTTACTCATGGCCGAGCAAAACAGAGAGCTTCTTCTCTCCACTTACAATATGCGCCCTCCCAGCACTGCCCCCCTACCAGAAGATCACCATTCCTCTTCCTTCAAAAAGAAGAGAGATAATAAAAGAAAAGAAAGACCACAGAAGGGTGGGTCAACAGAAAAATGCCAAGGGCAATGTACAGCAGCAGCGAAATAATGAAAGTAAGCGGAAGTTCACGTGGCACAGAAATGACAAAAATGATTCACCCCCACCCAAGAGGGAATGGGAAGACCAGTGCCATAATTGTGGCATGAAAAGCCACTGGTCCAAAATGTGCCGAACTTCGCAGCACCTCCAGGATTTGTATAAAGAGAACAAGAAAAATAAAGCTGAAACAAACCTGATGACCTCTGATGCTCCACTCAAGTTTTCAGCTGACAACTTCGAAAATGATGACTTGCTTGATTAGCCTTTATTTTTATCTTAGCAATTTGTTTTGAGAATAATTTATGAGAGCATTTTAATTATGAAATTTGTTCTGAATGAAAATGTTTAGTAGACAATAAATAAAAATGTTTATCTGAATATGCATGTGCCTAACGATTCATCTTTCAATAGATGAAACTGCTCTCATAAATAATTAGTAGACAATAAACACGTACGATCTCTTTCAATACAAAGCCCAACATCAGGGCTATATTGAAGATCCAGGGAATGCAACACTGTTGCCCCCAAACGACACAAAAATAAAGGATGCACTAATCCCTCCGAATTCCAAAAGAGACGTTCTAAGTTTCAAGGACATCCGGTTCAACGGATTCCACTTGGAAACAAGCAAAGGTAAATGAATAAAAAAAAATTACCGTATGCAACGTCTCAAGAAAAAGGAGTAAAATCCACACTTGAACGTTTTGAGAGCCTTATAGGCCTCCACCATACGAAGATTCAGAGAAAGGAAGCAGAATTAAACGGAGCACCTGAAGTGCCCGACATCAGCCGAGTTTTTACTCCGGCATGATGGACTTGGCCACCCTGGATTTGTGAAGATGCATCGCATCTTATCCTATGGGTATGACTTGAAGAACCAGAAGATTCTTCAGAAGAGAAAAAATCCCTCGCATCCCTTACTATAAGGGAAAACTAATTGCAAGGCCATCTACACGATAAGTTGAAAAAGAATCTCCACGCTTCCTCAAAAAGAATACAAGGAGATAGATGTGGATAAAATCCACTACCCCTAGTGGGCTATTTCAGTACTTCACTGTACTGATAAATGCATCCTCAGAATATTCGTACGTGTGTCTACTACAGACCCGCAACTTAGCTTTTCCAAAGCTATTGGCACAAAAATAAAAATATTGCGGGCACATTTTCCAGACAATAAAATGTTGTAAATAAGTCTGGTTAATGTTGGGAAATATACCTCCCAGTCTTTTCAAGAGTACTGCCAATCAACGGGAATTGAAAATGAACATACAAGTGCCGCATGTTCATACCCAAAATGGGTCGGCAGAGTCACTGAAAAGTAGACTCCAATGGACTGAACGTCCATTAAATCCCGATTGCCTATGGATGCATGGGGACATGCAAACTCTGCATGCTGCATCGTAAATGAAAATAAGACCATCTGGAGGTCAGAGTCTCCAATGCAACTTGCATTTGGAATGCCACCGAACATTTCTCATCTGAGAATCTTCGGTCGCGCAGTCTTAAATCCCCATTGCACCACCAAAGAGGACCAAAATGGTACTCAACGTCGCCTAGGTATCCATGCAGGGTTTGACTCACCCTCACTTATAAGATACCTAGAACCCTAAACGGGGGACGCATTTAAGGCACATCTTGAAGACTGTGATTTCGATGAGACGAGTTTCCCAAAAATAGGCTCAGATACTAGAAAATCTGGCGCGAAGAAAATTATAACGTGGGATACAAAAAGTTTGACCCACTATGATCCGGTAACAATACAATGTGAAGATGAGATCCCGAAGATCCTCCACATACAGAACACTGTCTACCAATTACCGGAATCATTTATTGACAACCAGAAGATTGTCAGATCACACATCCCTGCTGCAAAAACTCCAGCTAGGATTGACATCCCCGAGAATGGATGCAATCCACCAGCAGCAGAAGTGGCTGATCCTCAACAGAAAAGAGGCAGACCACCAGGCTCCTAGGACAAGAAACTCCTGGAGACCTTAAGACAATACTACCACATGACAATGAGCTCCTGTCCACACCATCACCCTTCCCGGAATCCACTGCAGAGGAATTGCCGGGAAAAAGTGAAATTAAGTAAATGTTGTACGTACTGGGGAGGTGTTGGACAGATAGAACATAAATTGTCGACAAATGTATTCACGTATCATATTGCCATATACATCGCAAAAGCGATGATGTTCGTAAATTATCGTTCCATACTCCGTTGCTAGAAGGCAAACGTAGATATTGGCCAAAAATGTGGAACGCGGCAATAAAAGATGAGCTGGACTCACTTATGAAACGTGAAATGTTCGGACCTGAAGTCCCGACACCAAAAAGGTGTCAAACCTGTGGATAAAACAAAGTATTGCACACATAAGAAAAATAAATACAAAATCGTATGCTATAAGGTACAACCTATAGCCGGAGGAAAATTTCGCTGAAACTAGGGATCGAACAAACTCAAATGAGCATGTCTTAAAATGATGCATCAGTCTCCCCAAGTTATCAAAAGCGAATACCTTACGATTTGGCGAAGGAAAATTATGAATATGTTGTTATTGGATGTTGTGACAGCATACCTTCGTGGATATCTTGTAAAGATAATTTCCACATTTCCTTAAAATGCCTGAATAGACTTCGGGACGTCTATTCAAGAAAAACAATAAGTATAATAAATAAATGTACAACCAAGAGAATCACTTGACAAGTCAATGATTCCTACTGAAGGTTGTCTTTGCATCTGTGCAAAGAACAGGATTAGAGATCTTAGTTGTAGACAACTAATATCTCATCGGATCTCCTGAAGAGAAAACCGAAATAAATGTACAAGCCTGACTTTTAAACATGAAATAAAAAGACCTAGGCAAATATAAAGTCATGGCTCATAGAATCCTGTTATAAACGCCCAGAAGTGCGTTGGAGAAATTAAAAGGACCATTGTCATCCAAAGTACACCTACGGTGGTATACTCAATGGATGTACAAAAAAGAACCCTTCCGATCGCTGGAAGAGGGGGAGGATATAACTGGTCCCAAAGTCCCTTACCTAAGTGCAATCAGGCACTCCTGGCTAACTGCATGCGTCCCGATACAGCAATTGCAGTAAACTCATTAGCCAGAGATAGTTGGCACCTAAAAAGGGCCATTAGACCGGAGTTAAGCCTTCTGCGCTTCCTCCAAGGGTCAAAAGATTTGGACTTACAAAATGTAGTAGCATCCTCCAATGTTTATGCGAATGCAGGTTACAGGTCCGGTCCCTATACTGAGAAATCACAGAACAGATACCTACAGTGGGATGACCATCTACTGCAAATATGCAAAGCAACTTATGAAGGCAACATTATCCTATAATTCCGAGATCCTCACCATTCCAGAATCACACCAATGGTGTATTTAAGGGCGCCTGGTGGTACATCACATCCCAGTGACGACTGGGATAGAGGCTGGTTCTGTGGAGCTGACCATATAGTCTGAAGACCACATCAGAGGCGACGAAACTTAGCACACCTCTCCAGAGTTTCTGGATTCAGCAACTGCTTGATGGTGACAAAATTTGTAATCTGTGTACATCTTCGGAATATTGTAAATAGGAGTGATGAGATAAGCCTAAGAGATCTGAAAGCCTAAGAGCTTTTACAGATCAGGGGGGAGTTGAGGGGATTTGTACTCTTTTCCCTTAGCTATGGTTTTTCCCACTGGGTTTTCCATAGCCAAAGGTTTTAACGAGGCAAATCAAATCAACTCTGGATCCCGAAGTATCCACCCCTCTGTGACGCTCAGAATCCAGAAGCATTCATGAGCAGAGTCACTTGTACAAATCAGGGGGAGTTAAAGAGCGTTTGCACTCTTTTTCCTTAACTATGGTTTTTCCCACTGGGTTTTCCATAGCTAAAGGTTTTAACGAGGCAAACCTCACCAACTCAGGATCCTGAAGTATCCACCCCATGTGAGACTCTTATTACGCTCAGAATCCCGAAGTACTCTTGAGCAGAGTCCACACATATGGCTGGATAAGGGGGAGTGTTGTGAATGGAAATAACCAGAGTCGGTTAGGATTGCGGGTATCTTAGAGATACGCACATATCTATGTATTCGATGTATCTACTCTCCTACCATGCCTATAAATAAAGGGCTGGGGGTTCCTCCCCCAGTAGTTGATTCATAACATAGAGGTATTTGATGAAACCCGAACTTACTAAAATACTTTATAACTAGTCTAATCCTTCAAAATATTTTTATAATAAAATTTTGAAATCATTTAAAACTCCTGATCAACCACTATAAAATACCTTTTAAAAACGAAAATACGCTAAATACGTCTTTAAATGTACTGAAAAATACGGGTCGTTACACACACTGTGCGCAACGAGTAATATTACTGAAATGTAACCGGTTTTACTCACCGCGCACAACCGGTTATAATATTACCGGTTGTGCATGCTGAGTAATATTACTCCACTGTAACCTTTTTTACTTATCGCGCACAACCTGTTCTAATTTTGTCGTCGGTGCGCATTGAGTAATATTACTCTACTGTAACCTTTTTTACTCACCGTGCACAACCAGTTATAATTTTTTCGGTTGTGTGCGGTGAGTAATATTACTCCAATGTAACTGGTTTTACTCAACGCGCACAACTGGTTATAATTTTGCCAGTTGTGCGCACTGAGTAAATTGCTCGATCACTAATATTTTTACCCAGCAGTCACTGCAACGATATCAAAACCATTCTGATCGCGAACAGACCCGAATGCGAACAATCTTTTGTCCAAAGGCATGAAAAGCCAACTAGCTAGGGTTTTATTTTTGCCAAAGAAATTCTGTTATTTTGTTGATCAATAGAGCCTAAAGAGATACTACATAGATCAAAAGAAGATCTAAGGCAGAGCAAAATATTTTTGGCATTTTGGTGCCCTAAAATAGTCGACTGAATATGCAGTGCATCGTAAAGTCGGTAAAAAATTAATTGATGCTAATTAATTGAGTATTTATTAATATTTTCAGAAATTGATTGATGAAATGTACTGTTGGTACATGAACGCAGATAAATTACGAAGATTGAGATGGATTTGTTACAAATTGAGCGGAACTTTGAAGAAGATGATAAACAAGCAAAGGTTAGAAATTTTTCGATTTGTTAACTGAAAATTTTACTTGAAAATAAAGTAAAAAATTAAGTGATTATTTTGGTATGGGGTAATTAATTCAGGTTAATGTAAAAAGATCAGATGTCATTGAAGATTTTATAAAGCAGTTCACAACTAAGAATTTTTTCACCAGTAAAGTAGAGATTGTTAGTTGGATACAGTCAGTCGGTTTGAAAAATGGGATTGTGGTTGTTACAAAAGAATCAAATATGAGTACAACAAGAAATAGAATCATAACTCATTACTTTTATTGTGAAAGAAGTATGAATTATCGGCCACACAGGTGGGAGAGAAAGTCCACAAAAGCAACTAGAAGCTAGAAGTGTAACTGTCCCTTCTCCTTGTGGGCTACTGGGGTGGCAAAAAAAAGTGGAGTTTGACAGTTGTATGTGGCATTCACAACCATAAACCTGTGAAGTACCTAGAGGGACATTCATATGCCGGGAGGTTAGAAGGGGTGGAGTTGGAAACATTGAGAGACTTGTCAAATAGATTGGTGAGGCCAAGGAAATCTTGAAATATCTAAAGGAAAATGATATGACCACATCTACCACAATTAAAACTATATATAATGCCAGACATAGGATGAAAGCAAGGGACATGGCCGGGAGAACAGAAATTCATCATCAACTGAAGTGCTTGAATGAGCATAATTACATTGGGTACCATGAAGTGAATGAGGAGACAATGGCCATGAGGAATTTATTTTGGGCACATCGGAAGTCGGTTGATTTATTACGTAGATTTCTAGAAATTCTGATTATGGACTGCACGTATAAGACCAACCGCTACCGACTACCATTGTTTAAGCTTGTTGGGGTGACATCAGATATGACGTTCGCAGCTGTATTTTGTTACATGGAGGCCGAACAGGAGGATTGCTACATGTGGGCATTAGGGAGGTTGAGATCATTGCTAGATGGATACACGATGCCACGCGTAATTTTGACAGATCGGGAGCTTGCACTTATGATTGCCATTGGCCATGTATTTTCCTCTGCAGAACACCAATTATGTAGATGACACATATCGAAAAATAAATTGGCCAATTGCAAGAATTTTTTTGAACATAACGAAAAATGGGTAGCTTTTGTAATGCTCCTAAGTGAAAATACCAGTATCCCTCCCCCCAGTGTGGGGAAACTTCGCACACTGACCACTAATTGGGACCAAATTTACTTACATGCCCAACTAGGTTGCTAATACACCCAAAGAGGGGTATTTATAAAATGGACATGAATTAAAATGGCATCCTTGTAAATAATGAAAATGAAGAGCTAATCTAATTAGTGATGGCACTCTTGTAATTAAATCACCAAGTTTGAGGGCTCTTTGATTAGGGATTAAAAGCAAGGCAAACTTGTAAATACATGGAATTTGTGAAGGTAACCTTCTCTCCCTTTCTACAAGCTTCTTCCTAATTTCATTTATTTTGTTTTTTTATTTGTTCCAAAACCCACGCATGGGGTGGCCGAAACCTGCACTTCAAAAAACAACAAAAACAAAAACAAAAGAAAAACCAAGAGAAAGAAGGAAAAAGAGAGAGAAAGGGAGGGGAATTTAGAAGAAGAAGATGGGAAATTTTGTAAAGGGGTTTCTTAGCTCTCCTACAACCTTTCCAAGCAAGAACAAGGTAGGATTCTCCCCACACTCCCAACATATTGCCAGCCCTGATGGATTCACTTGTATTAGAAGTTTAGGCTAAACCCTCTTCTAAATATAAAAAAATTAACTAAACTATTCCATTGCTTTCATTCTACTTTAATCGTCTTTTCTTTTCCTTTAATTAAGATTAAAGCCCATGGTTGAAGTTGTTCTTTTATGGCATGTTCATTCTATGGGTTGTTCACTTGAAAGTTACACGTAGTTATGTTTTCCTTCCTTTGAGTTTCCATTCTCTTTTGAGCAGATTCGCCCCAGAGTTAGTGGTGACGGATGCTATTCGAGCTAGACGCTTCCGCATGGGCCTAGACCCAGAGGTCAGAGGGGCTATGGCTACACAGGAGCTGTCGACCTACGAGGCAGTACTTAGCGCGGCTCGATGGTACAAGCTACACATGAGGAGCCTGGGAAAGCTTCCAGCCGTCGACAGATGACCTGTAGCACCACAGAGAGCTGCTCCTCGCCCGACTCACCAGGTGACCTTCAAGCGATCGGGGCATCCGCCAGTACCACAGAGGGGGCTTGCTTGTTCGAGGTGTGGAAAGCCTGGGCATGCAGCCAAGGATTGTAGGGTTATGGGCAGCCATTGCTATATCTGCGGCGAGATGGGGCACTTCAGTAGGGATTGCCCCCGACGGAGCCGGCCTATGGAGGCACCGAGACCAGTAGCAACTGCACCGCCTCAGCCGAGGGCTCTTCCACCGGCACCGCAACGGTTGGCTCTTCCGCCACAGTCGGGACTGCGACCGACTGCTCCGAGGGGACCTCCGGGGAGGCATCCACAGCGCGATTTCCAAAGGCAGGCTCCCGCTCTGCAGAGGCCGCCACAGTTTCAGATTACTGCAGTCGAGGCCGAGCGCACAGGACAGGTGATCGCTGGTATGACCCTAACCCTAGTCCTCTTTTTTCATGATTATATATTTGGCTATTGCTAGATGGTTAGTTGTTTGTGCTGTGCTATTATAGGAATGGTTAGAGTAGCTTCATATCCAGCCTGGTCCTTGTAAATCTTGTATCACGATCCGACACAATGCTCACAGGAACTCCATGCAACCTTACAATCTCTTCCATATATTTTCGAGCTAAGGCTTCAGTAGACTGGCCAAGTCAAAATGGAATAAAGTGCGCTGACTTAGTCAATCGGTCGATGATCACCCATATAGCATCATTCCCCTTCGGAGTACGAGGTAGACCAGTCACAAAATCCATGGTCACATGTTCCCACTTCCACTCCGGTATCGGAAGGGGTTGCAATAAGCCTGCGGGTCTCTAGTGTTCTGCTTTCACCTACTGGCAAACTAGACATGAAGCCACGCTCTTTGCCACACTTCGTTTCATCCCATGCCACCAGTAGTATTGTTGCAGATCCTTATACATTTTGGTTCCTACAGGGTGAATAGAATAAGGAGAATTGTGTGCCTCCTTCAGCAGCTCTTCTCGAATATTTCCCGCTGGCACACACACCCTGTTTCCAAACCTTAAGGAACCATCTTCATGAATGCAAAAGTCTTTCCGAAGCCCTGCCTCGACTTGTTCTCGGATCTGCTTCAATTTCACATCGTATACAGTTATGTTTCATATCAACCCGATGCCATGCAAGATGATAAGTAATTAAAATGAAGGCCGAGATGTCTCTTCCACTCTAAGGTGGGTGAGCAACTCAGGGAATGGGGTGGGGGAACCAAGGCATTAGGTGGACATAGTGTGGACTGGACTTTCGAGGTTGTTTCCCTTGGCCCTCCTACCGCGGGGAGTGGTCGTGCCCCCTTGGGGTGTGTGGTTTCTTGGCCTTTCGAGGTCGTGGCCCTTTGGGTCATGGAGAGTGTTTGAGTTACGAAGGACGTACCTTATGTGTGGTCAGAGGAGTGTCAGTGCGCATTTGAGGAACTGAAGCGTCGATTGACCACTACTCCAGTGTTGACAATTCCTGACCGATCCGGTGGCTTCGAAATTTTTTGTGATGCTTCAGGAAAGGGACTTGGCTGTGTCATTCATCAACATGGGCGAGTAGTAGCTTATGCCTCCAGATTGTTAAAGGTGCATGAGCAGAATTATCCTACCCATGACCTGGAGCTGGCTGCTGTCATATATGCCCAAAAGTTATGGAGACATTTCTTACTGGGCGAACATGTAAAGATCTACACTGACCATAAAAGTTTGAAATATGTCTTCACTCATACAACCGATGCTCTCTGAGAGTATTCAAAACCATCCGCAAATGCTCAGCATGTTCATCCTCAGTCTTCGAATACACTAAAATATCATCAATAAAGATTACCACAAACTTATCCAAATAATCGAAGAAGACCTGATTCATCAGCCTCATAAAGGTTGCCGGGGCATTAGTTACTCCAAATGGCATCACCAAAAATTCATAATGCACATACCAGGTTCTAAACGCCGTCTTCGGAACATCCGATCCACGCACCTTCACTTGATGATAACCACTTCGTAAATCCAGCTTCGAGTACACTCGTGAACCACCGAGCTGATCAAAGATGTCACTTGAAGTGTTGGAGCATTACCTATGTCATCCTTATACAATCGCAGTGTGCGGTGACATGCATGGGCCACCACAAAACCTGTCACGCCCCGGCGCCCCAAACGGGACGGGGTGACGGCCGCGGTACGGGGGTACCAAGCGTTAAGGTGATGTAAGTAAATTAGCAGTCCACTACAACTACTAGAACAACACAGGCAATTAAAAACAGGTGCAAAAGTAAAGCACGAACTGTAAAGCTTCAGCACAACACAAAAAGGTACAGCGAGGTGGCGGCAAACAACAAGCGGGAGCGTACGGGTGTGCACCACAGATCATCTACTATCAACACACATATATTGTACATATACCACCACCAGAGTCACGGGGTACAAAAGCTGAGGGGGAAAACAAAAGTAACTGCTCGCAAGAAACTACCCCCAACCCACTACACCCATGTCCTAACTAACTGCTCTGAGCTCCTGGCCTGGAAGAGTCGCCCTCAGGGCGTCGGTAGTCCGGTAGGGGTGCTGTCGTCTCGGAACCTGTACCTGGGGAGTGGGAAAGGGGCACGTCACAGTGTGTCTAGTAGGAAACTCAACCACACAAGCCATAACCACAACACAGCATATGGGTCACTAGTACTAGGTTTGTATTAATGTTCGTTGTTGGAACCTAAACATCAGGTGGGACACAAGGGAGCCGGACCTCACCCATAAGGCGGGTGGAAAGAATCTTCGACTCTTTGGCGTGCTAGCTCATCAGGAGCCTTCGTAACTCAACCACTCTCCACGACCCAAAGGGCCACGACCTCGAAAGGCCAAGAAACCACACACCCCAAGGGGGCACGACCACTCCCCGCGGTAGGAGGGCCAAGAGAAACAACCTCGAAAGTCCAGTCCACACTATGTCCACCTAATGCCTTGGTTCCCCCACCCCATTCCCTGAGTTGCTCACCCACCTTAGAGTGGAAGAGACATCTCGGCCTTCATTTTAATTACTTATCATCTTGCATGGCATCTCTTTGTGATTATATCATGTTTTTCATGTAATATTATTTAGGTTGTAATTGGGAAAATTACATAAATACAAGGGAAACTCTGCCGAATTTTTTTTTGACAATGTTGTAAGCAATTTCATAGCATTCCAAGCCCTATAACTTAAGTTAGAAACTCCACATTACGTATCTCATGCTAACTCCCTTAGAACTCTAGGGTTAAAGGAGAATCCATTGAAAAAGTGGGTTAAATGTAAACTTGGTAAGAGGGGTTTTCTCAACACCCAAAGTAGAAGCTCTTGATTAGTTTAGGTAGTGCAAGAACCCCAAGTATGAATACCTACAAGCTCCTACAAGTTTCCCCTAAGCAAAACTTTCATTTCCATATCAAATTGGGGGTCATTCCTATAGACAAGTGTGTGTCTCCTTAAACTTAGTAAGAGGGACTCATGAATATTCAAACCTAGTCAAGAAGTTAGTTTTTCGACTACTAATAGTAAGTCTAAGCCTCATTAGTAGGTATTACAGAAAGTATTTTAATGTGGGGTTTCTAACTTAAGTTATGGGGCTTGGAATGCTATGAAATAGCTTACAACATTGTCAAAAAAAATTCGACAGAGTTTCCCTTGTATTTATCTAATTTTTCCAATTACAACCTAAATAATATTACATGAAAAACATGATATAATCACAAAAAGATAATCTTGCTCAAAGAATCATAGGGAAAATAACCCCTAACATCAAAACATGAAATCAACCAAAGCTAAACTTGTCCCAATTCTCCAATTGATCCAAAAAAACAATTTTTACAAAGGATTAAGGAATAAAAATCATAAATCTCTACACAGTTATCAGGCATGTATTGGTATGGCTCCATATGTACCTCTGTATGGTAGAAATTTTCGATCGTCTTTGAGTTGGGATGATGTGGGAGATAGTGAAAATTTGGGCCCAGACCTAGTGACTGCTACAGTCGATGTAGTACGGACGGTCAGAGAGAACCTTCGTGTAGCCCAAGACCGTTATAAGCACTGGGCAGACACGAAGCTGTAGGAGAATATGTGCCCATAAGGCAATTTATCCCAGATGTACGTCTTGTTCATACGGTATATGGTACGTATTATTCTAAGTATAAAAAACGTTCGTATTAATATACTTAGATAATATCCATAGACTTATAGTTAGGTCCTTACGTATCTAGATGAGATCTCGATTATGAGTAAGTAAGTGACCGAATAGAAACGTAAGTCTTAAACGGTTCATGGTCATAGATGTGTCGAGAACTGGATATCGACACATCAGATAGACCATTGTGTCTTAGTCTTACCTTAGGGTAATGATGATCTCATAGTCATTCGACTTGGTGAAGTCGGAGACGAGACACAGGTGCTCATTGGAGAATGAGTTCACTGAACGACCACATAAGAGTTATTAAATGGTTAACTTTTACTGAACTGTCTTTAATAACTCTAGGGTGATGATAGGTTAGCTGGTCCTTAAGACCTGAAGTCATTTGTACAAACCTGTGAATGAACGGTGTAGCTTAGACCAATGATCTAGCTTCGAGGCTAGGCCTGCTGAAAGATCTTAGGTTGAGCTGCACCCGATGCTCTCGAGGCTAGTAGATGACTAAGATGGGATTCGTCACTTCCGTTAAAGGGAAGTTAGTGTTACAGGCTCAGTACGGTCTTTATGTTAATCCTCGGCCGGGGTGCGTTGTAAGAAGTACAACGTGTATACAATAAAGACCGCCGTATACTGACCAATGTTGTCTAACAGGGTTGACAGTAAACCATACCCTAGGCCAACATAAACACAGTCTTGACGAAGGGAATACGGCTAACAGAGTTCGTCACTAACACAGCCAATACAAACCCAATGATACTTTTGTCAAAGGGTCGATCACGTTATGATGATTCTGAAACAGGGACGACAACTACTGCTCGTAGTGACCGTCGTCTAGGGGTTCCGAGCCCCAACCTGTAGTAAGGTCAGGCTGTAGGGTCTCACACCGAGTAGTGTTCGTGTCTTAGTAATAGGAAGATTAATTGAGAGAAAATCATTCGATGATATTCACAAGTCATGTTGTGAAAGTTAGTCGCAATAGCAATAGGGACAAACGTTGCATTTGATGCAAACCAAAGATTAAACATGTCGTAAATTGATTACGAAAAATTTAGTAGAAAAAAATATATTATAAAGGGTTACCTGGATGACGGGATCGTCCGGTCTAAACACAGGTTCAAACCGCGTCCAAATCGGAGCTCTAACGAGCCCGGAAACACGAAAACGGTCCAAGGCGAAGTGGGTTAGACCCACTGGGCTAATAAGCCCATAGGCAAGGCAAACAGGCGCAGCCCGCTGGCTGCAGCGGGTGCACGCCCACTGCACAGCTGGCGGAGCCCGCTGCAGAAGCGGGCGGAGCCCACTGCAACAGCGGGCAGGCGCCCGCTGGCTGCAGCGGGCGCGGCCCGCTGCACAGCGGGCCAGCGCCCGCTGCTTGCAGCGGGCGCACGCCCGCTGCCCAGCGGGCATGCAGCCCGGCTTTGCCTCCCCTTGGGCGGGCGGGCCCGCTAAGCTTAGCGGGTGCGCCCGCAACTTAAGTCATGTTAGGGTTTTTTTGAAACCCCAAATGACGGCTACGAATTTTGATAATTTTCTCAACTTTGAGCAATTGTTTGAGGGGTCAAACGAAGTCGAAATTCGTCACCGTCGGTTCCTACGCGTTCACCATTCGAAGCCCTTCGGATTGATAGCTTGTTTGGTGCCTAAGGTTTAATGTGCAAAGAGAATTAATTAGTTAAAGTTTGCTTTTATGAAAAGCTCACTTAAACTTGAAATTAAGCCAAATTGGCTTAATTGATTTTTCTCCCATTTGCGAAATGTCCCACATTGCTCGCAACGAAGGTGTGAGTGCCAACTCCCTATATAAATAGGTGTGCACTCTCTTCGTTGAAAGACACACCAAGCCATCGATCAAGTAGCTCCAGACTTTTAGAGCAAGCTCGAGCGACGACTAAATTCTCTCTCTCTCTCTCTCTCTCTCTCTCTCTCTCTCTTCCTGTTCTCCGGAGTAGTCCTAGCAAGACTACGAAGGGGGTTTGGATTTTGATCCGGACGTCTAAGACGCGGGTTCTTCTCAAGTGAAACTTTCTACCGCGTGTGATCGGCTCGGAGGCGAAAGTCGGCTCGGGCGGATCGGTGCGAGGGTGCGAGGCGGCTCAGGCGGATCGAGTTAAAGCGGCTCGGCTACGAGGAGCTTCTGAAGACGGTGCGGTACATCTTACCTGCTCCAGGGCCAAGATTCCGGGTATGTGGTTAAGTAATTTGTAGTGTAGATTTAATTAGTCGCTTTAGAGTAGATCCCTCTTGAGGTGGTCAGATCCACCCCAAGTTGGCATAGATCGGGCTAGGTTCTGGCTCCCCAGAGCCTAGCTAGATAGTTTAGCTAGTCTAGAATTTTTGAAATTCATTTTTTCGCTGCGCTTTTGTGCCTCTGTGGTCCGTCCGACTTAGGACGGACACAGATCCGAGCTCTGGGGGTCCGTGAAAACCCCAACAGAAGCGGCGTCCACTTGAATTTCAGCCGGGAGATTATGTATTCTTGAAGATATCACCAGTCCGTGGGACGATTCAGTTTGGTAAACATGGGAAGTTGAGTCTTAGGTACATAGTCCCGTTTGAAGTTGCGGCCCGGATAGGCGAAGTGGCTTATCGGTTAGTGCTGCTGCCACATCTTGAAGGCGTACATGATGTGTTCCATGTATCACAATTAAGAGGATATATTGGAGATCCAAGCCATGTGGTGGACTACTCAGAGATTGAGCTATGTCCAGACCTGATGTATGAACAACAACCGGTGGCAATTCTTGATGGACGACATAAGATGTTGAGGAAGAAGGCTATTAATCTGGTCAGGGTCATGTGGCAACAAGAATCTCCCGGAGAATCAACTTGGGAGCGAGAGGATGAGATGAGGGAGAAGTATCCTCATCTGTTTGTTTAAAGATTTTTGTCTGTTTGCTATGTAGATATAAGACCCTCTTTCTTGTTTTGAATTCCGAGGACGGAATTTCTTTAAGGAGGGTAGGGTGTAATGCTCCTAAGTGAAAATACCAGTATCCCTCCCCCAGTGTGGGGAAACTTCGCATACTGACCACTAATTGGGACCAAGTTTACTTACATGCCCAACTAGGTTGCTAATACACCCAAAGAGGGGTATTTATAAAATGGTCATGAATTAAAATGGCATCCTTGTAAATAATGAAAATGAAGAGCTAATCTAATTAGTGATGGCACTCTTGTAATTAAATCACCAAGTTTGAGGGCTCTTTGATTAGGGATTAAAAGAAGGCAATCTTGTAAATACATGGAATTTGTGACGTGCCCCTTTCCCACTTCCCAGGTACATGTTCCGGGACGACAGCACCCCTACCGGACTACCGACGCCCTGAGGGCGACTCTTCCAGGTCAGGAGCTCAGAGCAGTTAGTTAGGGCACATGTGTAGTGGGTTGGGGGTAGTTTCTTGTGAGCAGTTGTGAGCAGTTACTTTTGTTTTCCCCCTCAGCTTTTGTACCCCGTGACTCTGGTGGTGGTATATGTACAGTATATGTGTGTTGATAGTAGATGATCTGTGGTGCACACCCGTACGCTCCCGCTTGTTGTTTGTTGCCGTCTCGCTGTACCTTTTTGTGTTGTGCTGAAGCTTTACAGTTCGTGTTTTACTTTTGCACCTGTTTTTAATTGCCTGTGTTGTTCTAGCAGTTGCAGTGGCCTGCTAATTTACTTACATCACCTTAACGCTTGGTACCCCGTACCGGGGCCGTCACCCCCGTCCCGTTTAGGGCGCCGGGGCGTGACAGCTTTCAACTCTATCTGGAATTTATTGGTGGCGGCATGTAAGGAGGAGATCTATGATGCAAAATTGGAGGTATTGGAGAAAGATTACATAAATTGCACAAAATCCTTGAGCTATGTAAAGACATCTTGGCCGGAAAAGTACAAGGAGAATTTTATTTTTGTATGGACAGATAGCAATCTACACTTTGCAAATGTCACTACCAATAGAGCGGAGAGTGCACATTCTAAGCTTAAATGGCACATGTGGTTATCGACCTGCAGTTTTTCCTCTTCTTAGTCAACCATACATGCATTATTAGAGTTGCAGCATATCGAGATGAAGACCTCATTCGAGAAATCTAAGATCTCGATGCAACATAAAATTACTGGTTACTTGTTTTAAGAGCTGATAGGATTTACATCAGCTGCGGGTGATGAAGATAAATTTTGTGCAAGCTGGAAAATCTGAAACTATTGGAAAAGACCAAAGCACATGTGATTGTCTAGCAAGAAGGATTTATGGAGTACCATGTGCCCATGACATTGGCCTATACAAAAGGGAAAATTGACACATTCCCTTAGATGCCGTAAAACCTCATTGGAAGAATCTAGACATCGAGCCTAATAAGGAATTGATCTCTGAAGATGAAGTGCTTATACAAACCAAGTTAAAGTGCATATACAAGCATTATAGGCAACTTGATGAGACGAGGAAGATGGAGTTGTTAATAAAGTTTAAAGAGCTATCTACCCCGGAGACAAATCTGATTAAGGAGACGAATGTTAAGGTCAATATGATGGGTATGAAAAAAGGTGGGAAGAAGTTGAAATCTGGAGACACATCCACCACTAGGGACCTATCTCAGTTTGAGCGTGTCTTAGACTCTGATGTTATTTGCTTTGCACTAACTCCAATTGAAGGCTCATTGAATAAAGAAAGATTGGGACGTGGCAAGTAGAGACAGTCCCAAAGGGGTAAAAGGTCATATGCAGCTCCAGCTTCAACTTCAGATAGACATTCACCTCCACCTCCACCTCCACCTCCACCTGCTAGAAAGAAGCAAACTGTCAAACGGCCCTCTACAAGTTTAGTTGTCGTTGCTGCTATAGCTAAACTTGCTGCTGCACAAGCTTCCGCTATAGCTGAATATGAAGCTTCATATTTTGAAGGCGGCATACCTTTTATTGAGGAATTTCCAGATGCCACCACCAAATATATAAGGAACATCATAGATGTTAAGGCAGATGGTAACTGTGGTTACAGGGCTGTAGCCGCTCTACTTGGCAAAGGAAAGGATAATTGGAAGATTGTCAGATCAGAGTTGTCAGGAGAGTTGAATGAACACTATGATATGTACAAAAGTGTTATGGGGGAAGAAGATGCACAATAAATAAAGTGGTAATTGCATATATGGGCGACAACCCCCCCGAAACAATATTGGATCACCATGCCGGATGTTGGACATCTAATCGCAAGTTATTATAAATGTGTTCTACATCTACTGTCAAAGTCACAATGTCTACCATTGTTTCCTTTAAGAACAGGTCTAGACCCATGTAAGCCACGTGGACACATCACCATAGTTTTTGTAAATAATAATCACTTTGTACAGATTCAACTTGTCCAATGATGCCATGTCCCATCAGTAGCAAGCAATTGGGTGCGATACCATTTTGTTGAGGCAAATGGATAGATGGAAGGCTATGACGAGAGGATGTGTAAATTCTAGAAAATAATCAATGAGAATGTAGTCATAGTGGATACTGTATGTGAGGCGGAAGATCAGTGAATGTATATGTTTGTTGTAATGTATTGTTTGTGCTTATAATGTAATTGTACATTGAATTTTTTGTAATATATGTACATTTTGTAATTATATACTGAAATTCAATGTACATTTTTTCCGGTGCATGTAACGTATATGTGTACATATTTTTTTTAATAGTAAATGCAAATGTATCAGGTTGAATGTATCAGTATAAATGTGGTTTATGTAGCACTTTGAATGTATCATTTTGTAATATTGAAGGCAAATGTATTAGTATGAATGTGGTGTATGTATCAGTCAGTTTGAATATATATCAGTATGAATGTGTTCTATGTAGCACTTCGAATGTATCTGTTTGTAATAGTGAAGGCAAATGTATCAGTTTGAATATATCAGTATGAATATGTATCAGCTTGGATCTGTATCAATCTGTACGTGAATAAATTTGAATGGTTCATTGTGAATATGTATCAATTCGAATATGTATCAGTTTGAATGTAAAAGTTTGAATATATGCAATTTGCATGTTTCATGAAGGAAATGCATGTTTCAGTATCAGATTACTTATGATGAAAATTGTACTGAGCATGTTTGACAGTTGTGGTGCATGGTGATCAAATTTGTTATCCCCTAACAAAATTGCTCAACGCTTATAACATGCAAAATTATGCCTATTGTGCACGTTGAGCAATTTTGTATCCTATAACATAATTGATCAACACGTACAACATGCATAATTTTGCATGTTGTGCACGTTGAGAAGTTTTGTTAGAGGATAAAAATTTGCTTAACCCGCACAACTGACAAAAGTATGCTGGTTGTGCGTATTTATAAATTTTATACCACATAACATAATTGCTCAACGCGCACAACATCTGGTAGGTAGCGCTCCTCTGTAGATTCACGAGCACTCTTCTATATATTCACGAGCACTCCTCTGTAGACTCATGGGGTCTCTTCTGTAGACTCATGGTCACTCTTCTGTAGACTCATCTTCATCCATGTCCAGTCTAATTCGTCTATAAATGGCTTCCCTACCCACGAGCCCTCATCAATTCACAACAGCATCTACACTTCTTTATGATACTAACTGTTCGATTTGATTCTATTTGAGTCTACTTATACAATATTTTTGCTTCAACATGCTTTTTGTGTGTTCATCATTGATTCTTCTTCTACACAAAAAGATGTCCAAGATACTAGTGGCGAGTGACGTGATAAAGAAATTGAAGATGTTTACGGGTGTTTTCTCACCACTAAATCGTTGACCGACGACTGTACGGTCAACGTGGTCAAGGGGTCAGTTGAGATCCCTTGGGCATGCCAAGCTCTCGTGCGCTCAGCATGGGTCGGAGATGGAATCAGGGTCGAGCATCGGTCTTCGGCTGAAACGGAGCAGAGGGGTGGCCTCGGCTCAGTTCGATGGGCTCGGCCTCGATTGGACGAGCGTTGAGGGGCATCCTCGGTGCTTCGCTCGGTGCTCGGTCTTCGGTATCCACACCCGCTAGCCGCGAGGGTGGTCGTCGGGCGCTGAGGGATAGCCTCGGTGCCTCAATCGGCTTCTTCCTGAATAGACGAAAAACTCGTCAGGGTGGCTGGACCTTGGGTCCGGCCGAATCCCCTCTGATGCCTAAGTCAGATCAAGGTCTGAAGAGTGCTCGGCGGGGTAGGTATGACTCAAGAGGAGATCAATATGCTAACCCTCGGCGCGAGCAGGAGGAGGAAGAGAAATGGCGGAAAACCAGAGTCGTTGATGGAATACCTCAGATTTGGGTACCTGAGATTCGATCCCCTTCTTAGTCGTCCTTCCAGTCCTTTTATAGGGTCTCCGCCATGATTGCCCTCGATCCACGTTCTCCATGTGCCTCCTTTCATGCCCCCGCGATCCGCCTCCCTCTCCGCCCCCGACGTGCATCGTGGGGAGGCATTTATTGACGGGCCTCTTAATGGACATTAAGGGGCTGCGGGTTCGAGGGGACGGCTATTTCTGAGGAGCACGAGCTGATCATGGATCCCAGGGGCAGACTGGCCGAGCTTCGAGTTTTATCCGTGGGCCTCATCGGGCGGGCCCAATCTTGTTCGTGGGCTTCCCGTTCATGGCTGGGCCTCGTGTCTCTGCTTCTTGGGCTTCTCCAAAACAGTCGTATCAATTGCCCACATCGTCCGGGCCGTTCGGTTTCAGCCGGTTCGGTTCGGGCGATGTGACTGTTAAGGGTTTGACAGGCGCGTCAGTCAAGGCATGCCCATTAAATGGGGGCCATCATGACACGGCCCGCTTGATCTCCTCCTGGTGCGGGTTTCGAAACATCGCCGATCCTCTGATGCTGCCACGTGTTCCTCTCCGGATGATTTGAATTCCTCGATTGCTTTGCATATAAAGACACCGGCTTCCCAAGCTTCGATCCTTTCACGCTCTTCTGATCTTGGTTTTGCAAGCTCCCTCTTCTCGTCGTCTTTCTCCCTGCAGCTCCTTCTCAAGGTAACCTTCTTTTCTTATTTTTCCCATGGCTACGCTTAGAATAGGCAACCCGGCTCGGGATCTAGGGACCCCCGGCGCCCGAGTCCGGCAATGTCCAACCTTTGGGT
This sequence comes from Scilla litardierei, assembly GCA_030789695.1. Classification (NCBI taxonomy): domain Eukaryota; kingdom Viridiplantae; phylum Streptophyta; class Magnoliopsida; order Asparagales; family Asparagaceae; genus Scilla; species Scilla litardierei. The sequence goes on along the minus strand of CM061138.1, from coordinate 72,357,646 downwards.
CTTGGGGTCCCATCGGAGCCCCTGATTTGGGCTCAATATTACATATTTAACCCCCCATTTAGCCCTATTTTGTGCTCATGTGATGCTACATTGTTCTCTAACTCATACGTATTTTATACATAATTATTTATTAGAGAAAATACTCTATTTGAGCACAAAACAGCAATTAACGAATTATTTCTGCACTTTTTATATTTTTCATAGCTTGGTCTCGATCTCACGATTCCAAAGACTATTTATTTGTATTTTTCTGAGATCTGTGCTAATTACTGTGTATTTTTGAATGCAGAATACCAATTAATTGGAAAAATACGCAAAGAAATACGATTATACGGCCGCCGACCAATCAGACGCTGCCACGTGGCGTGATCCCATCGCTTCCTGCTCAATCGAACGGATCAAGATTTTCGCCGCTTGGAAATTTCGCAGCAGTTGGATCGCAATCCAACGGCTCAAGAGCAGCAACCGCAACTCTACGCGCGGATGACGTGGCCACTTGTGGGGCCGTTGATGCTCATCGAACGGCCTGAAGCAACCCTCAGATGCGGGTCGACGCGGCGCTATGAGGATTGTCCGATCAAGATCGGACGGTCTCGATTCAGCCCGACGCAGCTGCGGAGCGATCGATCTCCAAGGGACACGTGGCGCAAATCTAACGAGTCGCCGCTCGAACGGACGGATGATATCACCCCCGAGATGGATTCGGACGCAGCTGCGGAGCGAGCGATCTCTGCCTTCGTGGGTCAATCCGACGGTCAGCACGAGATGCGCTTGATTCTTAACGGGCGTGGATGCAAATCGGAGCGGATCCGATAGAGCTGGCCACGTGGCGAGTTGTGGGAAGATCCCGCTTCGATCCAACGGCTCACGATTGCGCCGACGATGGGTTGCGGGTTAAGTGGATATTGGAGCGGGTTTTGACCTGTTAAGCATAGTAAAACCTGCAATGCCTATTATTTAAGCGTATTCTAGGGTTTTGGGCGTATTATTGGCGTATTGGAGCACCTAGGAGCCGAATTTTCTCTCTGAAAAATTCTGTAAATTTCCAGAGGCTATTCTTCAGTTTTCCAGAGAGTTTGGAGGCTTAGCTTGGAGTTTTGGTGATAGTTTCTTCAACTTTTACCCCGTATTTGGGTGTTTTCTATTGTATTTTGCTATGAACTTGAAGTATTTGGCTATGAAACTTGTTTATTCTTATATTATGAGTAGCTAATTCTTATTTGTGCATGGTATGGAGTAGTTAGGGGATGTGAATCGTATTTGTTTGGTTGAATATCATCTTTCGTAAGTGTTTATGTCGCTAAAGTTGTAATTTTTACTATTAAATCTGCTTTTTCATCTTCCAAAAGAAGTGATTAGGTTGATGATCACCCCAAAAGGGTGAGCTTTGATCTCTCCAAAAGAGAGTTTCATACCTTATTCATAGGATTATAATTTTAGCGGCTATTTAATTCATATTGTGCTTGAATCCCCAAAAGGGTATCTTCCGATGAATCGCTCCCAAAAGGATGATTTATTGAGTTATATTTGATCAACCAACGTATACGAATCACTGATCCTAACGAAACCATACCATGTGCATATTTCTCATTGATATTTTCACGAATTTTCATTGTTCGTATCGTTCACGTATTCACAATTCACCATCAAACTCATCCACACTATCACCATCTAAAGTGTTTAGTTTCTCTACGTAGACTTTCTATTTGATTTAAGCTTGTGGTTTCAACAGATTTCTCCCGCGGATTCGACATCTGGACTCCCGGATTTTACAACTTGTACGGACTCTTGCACTTGAGAGAAGCATCCTTTTCGAAGCCCACCAAGTTTTTGGCACCGTTGCTGGGGAGAACAGTTTGTTACTACGGTTTATTTCATTCAGAAGACCTTCGGTGAGATCTTTCCACTTTATTGTATGTAAACTGTTGTTTGCTTTCATTATAAAAAAAATATTTGTGCTAGTTTATGTGGCATAGGACTCCTAGGACACATAGGTTGACTCGACGTTTTGATATGGCTAATAATAATATGGATCAAAATTTTAGCAACAACAACGAAAATAATGTGCAACCTGGAGTGCCTAGGACTTTAAAAGATTTACTCAGACCCACTAGGACTAGCACGGCTTCATGCTTTGTTTTACCTAACGATGCAAATTCTTTCAATTTTAAACCTGGGTTGATCCAACTCTTACCCACCTTTCATGGGTTAGACAAGGAAAATCCATATCTTCATATTAAAGGATTTGAGGAGGTATGCTTGACATGCTTTGATGGGAAAACTAGCGAGGACACGGTATATCTTAAACTGTTCCCATTTTCATTAAAAGACAAAGCTAAGAATTGGTTGAATGCATTGCCATCACGTTCTATTACTACATGGATTGATTTGCAGGCTGAATTTCTAAAGAAATTTTTTCCTATTCATAAGACACAGGGCCTGAAGCGGTAGGTCATGAACTTTGCCCAGAAAAGCGAGGAGACATTCTACCAGGCATTTGAAAGGTTCAATGAGCTGTTGCTTGCATGTCCATACAATGGCTTCGAAAAAAGCAGGATTATTGGATTCTTCTACGATGGACTGCAGTCGCAAATGAAGCAATTCGTAGAAATGATGTGCAATGGAGGATTCTTTGATAAAGAGCCAGACGAAGCTTGGACGTACCCGGAGGAGATAGCAGAAAATGCGCAGACATGGGATACTACTTCAGACTACAAGAGAGGAGGCCACTCTGCACCATCCCAGCCTACACGAGGAGTGGTATTCAATTTGAAGCAAGAGGATGCGTTGGAGGCAAAGATGGAGGCCATGATCTCAAACAAGCTTCATGCCATGAATTTGAAAGAGGCCAAAGCAGTTGAGATAGAGCAGACGTGTGCACTTTGCGACGTTGGAGGCCATGACACCAGTGCCTGCCCCACACTTCCAGCTTTGAAGAGCATGCTAGGAAATCCGACGGGGGTGAACCAAGTGTCCACCAACTACCAGGGCTTCAATTCCAATAACAAGGGGTGGCGCAACAATCCTAATTTTAACTGGGGCCCCAATCAGCAACCTCAGCAGCAAGCTCCACCGTCGTTCAGACAGAATCAATACAACAACCATTATCAAGGTAGGAACCAAAGGAGGGACCATGAGCCAGTGCAACAACAGCAGATGCAACCATTTGGCGATGCGCTTCAGTAGCTTATCCAATTGCAACAAGCCCAAATGCAGCAACAACAGGCTTAATTTCAGGCTCAGCAGGCTCAGAATCAGCAAATGAGCGAAAGCTTGGCTAGGCTTACGGCGACACTGGAGAAAGGTAAGCTTCCATCTCAGTCAATTCCAAATCCTACTATGGGCTCATCTTCTTCTGCAGGAAATAATATGAAGCCTTGCCAAGCTGTGTCCACTTTGAGGAGTGGAAAAGAAATTCAGAAACCTGACCCACCGAGCAGACAAGCTGAACAAGAGGAGGGAATTTAGACTCAAAAAGAAAAAGAGGAAATTCGAGAGCAAGAGGAGGTCCAGGAAGAGAGCACGGAAGTGGGTTTGAGCAAAAATGTCATTAAAGAGAAGGAACCCGCAGCATATGTACCTGCAGCGCCTTTCCCTCATCGGCTACTTCAGAAGAACAAAGATAAGTATCAAACTGAGATTCGTGAAATTTTTCAGAAGTGCCAGATAAATATTCCATTGCTTGATGCTATTAATCAAATACCTGCCTATGCTAAATTTCTGAAAGACCTGTGCACTGTTAAAAGAAAATTAAATGTGAAAAAGAAAGCATTCTTGACTGAACAGGTTAGCTCTATCGTGCAACAAAATACACCACCTAAATTTAGAGATCCTGGATCGCCCACCATCACTTGCACCATTGTCACTAAAAATATTGGAAATGCTTTATTGGATTTAGGGTCTAGTGTCAATATATTGCCATATCCTATTTTTGTGCAGCTTGGGTTAGGACAGCTAAAACCTACATCTGTTATATTACAACTAGCTGATAGATCTATTAAAGTTCCAAAGGGATGCATTGAGGATGTCCTCGTTCAGGTGGACAAATTTTACTACCCTGCAGACTTTATCGTTCTAGACATCCAGGGACCCCAAACTGCCAATGCTACTCCTATCATCCTAGGTAGACCATTCCTAGCGACATGCAATGCTTTAATAAATTGTAGCGATGGTCAACTGAAAATTACTTTTGGCAACATGACTTTGGATTTGAATATTTTTAATACTTGCAAGTTGCCACATGTGGATGATGAGATTGAGAGGGTGCATATGATTGATTCGTTGGTGGATGATTATATTTGCTCTGAATTTTGTGATGATGCTTCTATTGTTGAGACTATTATTGGTGATTCTGATGACATATCTTTTGTGCAGGAGAACGTGAAGTAGCTGAACGCAGTATGGGAGCCTAGGTTCGAGGCTTTGCCACCTAATGCATCAATTCAAATTTCATCTGAGGTGGAGGATCCAAAGCCCGAATTGAAGCCACTTCCTGAATATCTCAAGTATGCATTCCTAGGAAACGAAAACAGCTTCCTTGTGGTAATATCTTCTAAACTCTCTTTAGAACAGGAAAGCTCTTTACTTGATGTGCTAAGAAAGCATAGAGGTGCTATTGGTTGGTCCATTGCTGACATAAAAGGTATTAGCCATATTGTATGCATGCATCACATTTATTTGGAGGATGACGCCAAACCCACTAGAGAAATGCAACGTATGTTAAATCCAACATTAAAAGAAGTGGTGAAAGGCGAGGTTTTAAAATTATTGGATGCATGCATTATATATCCTATTTCTGACAGCAAGTGGGTTAGCCCTACACAGGTTGTTCCTAAAAAGTCTGGCCTCACCGTGGTTAAAAATGAGAATAATGAGCTTATCCCAGTTAGAGCCACCACAGGTTGGAGGATGTGCATAGACTATAGGAAGTTGAACTCCCGAACTAGAAAAGATCATTTCCCTCTTCCATTTCTTGACCAAATTTTAGAGAGGGTAGCTGGACATGAGTACTATTGCTTTCTAGACGGTTATTCAGGTTATTATCAGATTGAGATTGCACCTGAGGACCAGGAAAAGACCACCTTTACATGTCCCTTTGGTACTTTTGCTTTTAAAAGAATGCCGTTTGGTTTATGTAATGCTCCAGCTACTTTTCAGCGATGCATGCTCAGTATTTTTGATGATATGGTTGAGAAAATTGTTGAGGTATTTATGGATGATTTTTCAGTATATGGTAGCTCTTTTCATGATTGTTTAACTAACTTGGCTCGTGTTCTTGACAGGTGCATTGAAAAGAACCTCCTATTGAATTGGGAGAAGTGTCATTTTATGACCACAGAGGGACTTGTCCTAGGTCACCTAGTTTCTAAAGATGGTATACAGGTAGACAGAGCCAAGGTAGCAGTAATTGAGAAGATACCAAGTCCTAAATGCGTGAAGGACATCAGATCATTTTTGGGACATGCAGGATTTTATAGGCGATTCATTAAAGATTTTAGCGCCATATCTCGCCCTCTTTGCAACTTACTTACTTTAAATGTTGATTTTATTTGGACACCTGAGTGTCAAATTTCTTTTGAAACTTTAAAGAAGTTGCTGATTTCTGCTCCTATTTTACAGGTACCAGACTGGTCCCTACCATTTGAAATAATGTGTGACACAAGCAATTACGCAGTTGGTGCAGTCCTAGGCCAAAGAAAAGACAAAGTTCCAGTAGTGATTTACTACACTAGCAAGACACTAAATGATGCTCAGAGGAATTATACGACCATAGAGAAAGAGTTGCTGGCTGTAGTATTCGCGTTGGAAAAATTCAAGAGCTATATTCTGGGATCACCTATTTTGATTTATACTGATCACTCTGCTTTAAAATATTTATTGTTTAAAAAAGATGCTAAGCCTCGATTGATACGATGGATTTTATTGTTGCAGGAGTTCAATGTCATAATCAAGGACAAGAAAGGCGTGGAGAATCTAGTAGCTGACCACTTATCACGATTGACAGTAGGCCTTGATTCAGCAGATGTGCCTTTGAAGGACTCCTTTCCCGACGAGCATCTTTTTAGCGTTTTCACCTCTCCATGGTATGCTGATATCGTTAATTATCTGGTAACTGGTAAGACTCCTGACACTTGGTCTCTTCAAGACTTTAAAAGGTTCAAGTACAAGGTAAAATATTTCTTCTTTGATGATCCGTACTTATATAAATATTGTAGTGACCAAATTGTTAGGAGATGCATTCCTGATCATGAAATAACCAGTGTAATACAATTTTGCCATGATGGAGTATGTGGTGGACACTTTTCAGCGAATAAAACTGTGGCAAAAATCTCGCAATGTGGCTTTTATTGGCCAACTATGTTTAAAGATACATTTCATTATTGCAAGACTTGTGCTGCATGCCAACAATTAGGGGGTATTACTAAACGTAACATGATGCCTTTAAACCCCATTTTAGAAATTGAAATATTTGATTGTTGGGGCATAGACTTCATGGGACCTTTCCCACCTTCATTTGGATATGCTTATATTTTGGTTTGTATTGATTATGTTTCTAAATGGGTAGAAGCTATTCCTTGCAGGTCGAATGACGCTTCCGTTGTGCTTAAGTTCCTCAAAGAGAACATTTTCTCTAGGTTTGGAGTGCCAAAGGCCTTGATCAGTGATGGAGGGTCTCATTTTTGCAACCGCATGTTCGCTACTTTAATGAAGAGGTTTGGGGTCACACATAAAGTTTCTACTCCGTATCACCCCCAAACCAATGGTCAAGCAGAGTTGGCAAATAGAGAGATCAAAGGAATTCTACAGAAAACGGTGAATCCATCAAGAAAAGATTGGAGTTTGCGCTTACCTGAAGCGTTATGGGCCTACAGGACGGCCTACAAAACAATTTTGGGGATGTCACCTTACCGTCTAGTTTTTGGGAAGTCTTGTCACTTACCTGTTGAATTGGAACATAGATCTTATTGGGCTATAAAGAAATTGAATTTTGATACTGATTCATCTTTTTCTTCTCGCAGGTTACAATTGTTGGAGCTAGAGGAGTTGAGGAGAAATGCGACGATAATGCCAAAATATCAAAAGAGAGGATGAAATCCGTCCACGACATGATGATCCTACGGAGGGAGTTCACCCCAGGCCAAAAAGTACTGCTATACAATTCCAGGCTACACATCTTTCCTGGGAAGCTTCGCTCTAGGTGGTATGGACCCTTCACAGTCAAAGAAGTTTTCCCACATGGCGCAGTGCTACTATTGAATGAAAAAGATGGAAGTGAGTTCAAGGTGAATGGCCAAAGATTGAAGCATTTTCACGAGCCTTGGACCAAGGAAGCGAGCACCATGGATCTCACAGACCCACCTTCGGGTGGGGACTAATCAGGTGTGTTCTTTCCATGATTCCCTCTTCCTAACATTGAGGACAATGTCTAATTTAAGTTGGGGGGAGGGTATAACTTTTAGGATTTTTATTTTTTTTCTTTTTCTTTTTCTTTTAGGATTTTTTAGTTCCCTTTTTGCATTGAAAAAAAAATTTTGAGTCAAGATATATCACCAATACATATTTTTACCTAGAAATGAACCTCATGTGATGAAATTTCTCGTTATTTATTCACCACCGTACACTCGCGATTTATTTTCTTCCACCACTATTGTCAAATATTTCAGTCTCATTTGATATGAATGCAAGTACTTGTAGTGAAATTTTCGTTGATATATCTCAAATTGTATGATTAATTGACGACTTAATGAAGCTGGAAATTATGAATTAGCAAGTAGTATGCTTTCAATGGAACACACCAAAGTTCATGCATCAATAATTCATAAAATAATTGGAGCATTGCTTTTCATCTCATATTCATTGCTATTTGCATGCTTTGTGTGATTTTGGGTAGAAAAGTCTACACTGTCTTTTGAAATGATTAGGATAACCCATTCTTGTGAAAGATTAAAGAAAAAGAAGCTATCTTGCTAAGTTATTTATGCACACACGAAAGAAGAAAAAATGAGATGAATGGAGAGAACGAAATGAATAAATGGGTTACTAAAGAAATAACTTGGTTGGCTCGAGTAGTACAGTCCGAGTGGTCCTTCTTGGCCTAATGCCCAATTATCGTCTGATTTGGGAGCCATTGACCAGAACCTCAATCATTTGATGGAGCGATCCTAGTTATATATTTTTCTGCGAATGTTGCTTGATGCGCGTTACGCGGAACTATTAAAAAAAGAAGCGAATGAAAATAGAGAATAAGTGTGCATAATTAGCAGGGCAAGAGAACTTCCAAAGCTTAAAGAAAACACATGATGTGGTGTGATCTCTTATGAATGAAGATTGACGTGTGTATGTTTTAATACCATTTTATTTTTGATGCTTGCTTTGCTTGAAACATCTACGCTCCAAGTTGAAACATTTGATTGAACGGTGTGAACCATTGATTTTGTATACTATGAGCCATGAAGTAATGGATAGTGAATTTAAGTCTATTTTATAACCATTTGAGATACTTGACATTCATTTTTGAAAACCCTCAAGTACCATTACTTGATGAGCTTGAAAATTTTGATATTAGTGTGTGGTTATCTCTTTTGTCGTTGTAGTATGGTGGTGAATGATTTGAGATCTGATAAGGTGATCTAGGTGTATTATTAATCGCTCTTTTTGCTAGAGACTAGCAAAACGCTAGTTGGGGTGTGTGATTTGGGCTCAATATTACATATTTAACCCCCCATTTAGCCCTATTTTGTGCTCATGTGATGCTACATTGTTCTCTAACTCATACGTATTTTATACATAATTATTTATTAGAGAAAATACTCTATTTGAGCACAAAACAGCAATTAACGAATTATTTCTGCACTTTTTATATTTTTCATAGCTTGGTCTCGATCTCACGATTCCAAACACTATTTATTTGTATTTTTCTGAGATCTGTGCTAATTACTGTGTATTTTTGAATGCAGAATACCAATTAATTGGAGAAATACGCAAAGAAATACGATTATACGGCCACCGACCAATCAGACGCTGCCACGTGGCGTGATCCCATCGCTTCCTGCTCAATCGAACGGATCAAGATTTTCACCGCTTGGAAATTTCGCAGCAGTTGGATCGCAATCCAACGGCTCAAGAGCAGCAACCGCAACTCTACGCGCGGATGACGTGGCCACTTGTGGGGCCGTTGATCGCTCATCGAACGGCCTGAAGCAACCCTCAGATGCGGGGCGACGCGGTGCTATGAGGATTGTCTGATCAAGATCGGACGGTCTCGATTCAGCCCGACGCAGCTGCGGAGCGAGCGATCTCCAAGGGACGCGTGGCGCAAATCTAACGAGTCGCCACTCGAACGGACGGATGATATCACCCCCGAGATGGATTCGGACGCAGCTGCGGAGCGGGCGATCTCTGCCGTTCGTGGGTCAATCCGACGGTCAGCACGAGATGCGCTTGATTCTTAACGGGCGCGGATGCAAATCGGAGCGGATCCGATAGAGCTGGCCACGTGGCGAGTTGTGGGAAGATCCCGCTTCGATCCAACGGCTCACGATTGCGCCGATGATGGGTTGCGGGTTTAAGTGGATATTGGAGCGGGTTTTGACCCGTTAAGCATAGTAAAACCCGCAATGCCTATTATTTAAGCGTATTCTAGGGTTTTTGGGCGTATTATTGGCGTATTGGAGCACCTAGAAGCCGAATTTTCTCTCTGAAAAATTCTGTAAATTTCCAGAGGCTATTCTTCAGTTTTCCAGAGAGTTTGGAGGCTTAGCTTGGAGTTTTGGTGATAGTTTCTTCAACTTTTACCCCGTATTTGGGTGTTTTCTATTGTATTTTGTTATGAACTTGAAGTATTTGGCTATGAAACTTGTTTATTCTTATATTATGAGTAGCTAATTCTTATTTGTGTATGGTATGGAGTAGTTAGGGGATGTGAATGGTATTTGTTTGGTTGAATATCATCGTTCGTAAGCGTTTATGTCACTAAAGTTGTAATTTTTACTATTAAATCCGCTTTTTCATCTTCCAAAAGAAGTGATTAGGTTGATGATCACCCCAAAAGGGTGAGCTTTGATCTCTCCAAAAGAGAGTTTCATACCTTATTCATAGGATTATAATTTTAGCGGCTATTTAATTTATATTGTGCTTGAATCCCCAAAAGGGTATCTTCCGATGAATCGCTCCTAAAAGGAGGATTTATTGAGTTATATTTGATCAACCAACGTATACGAATCACTGATCCTAACGAAACCATACCATGTGCATATTTCTCATTGATATTTTCACGAATTTTCATTGTTCGTATCGTTCACGTATTCACAATTCACCATTAAACTCATCCACACCATCACCATCTAAAGTGTTTAGTTTCTCTACGTAGACTTTCTATTTAATTTAAGCTTGTGGTTTCAACAGATTTCTCCCGAGGATTCGACATCTGGACTCCCAGATTTTACAACTTGTACGGACTCTTGCGCTTGAGAGAAGCACCCTTTTCGGAGCCCACCAGCCCCATCCTGCTCAGGACAAGGGTAAAAGGAAGCTTTTCATGGACCACGTCGGCGATGACGTGGCTCAGGTCGTCGAGAGATTCAACGTTCCCCCGGCGGTCCTCGAGTCACCGTCCAAGGCTCCTTTCCTGGCGGCTACGGAGATCCGGGAGAAGTATTTATATCATCCGTACGATGTTCGGATTCCTTTCAACGATGAGCGGATCTATTTCCCACGGAGCAACGAGGTTGGCGTTTATGTCGGGATGTTTCTCTTGGGCCTCCGTTTCCCCTTTCACCCCTTCATCATCCAGGTTATAGAATTGCTGATTGTGTCCTTGTGCCAGTTGACCACATACTACGTCGCGGTGCTGACTGGGTTCATCATGCTCTGCCGTATCCATGGCTCAGAGCCATCCCTTCCCCTTCTCTTTCATTACTATCGGGTTCAGACGATCGGCAAAGGGTCGTGGCAGCACCTCCGATCTCGCACAGGGAGGGAGTGTCTGCTCGGCCCACCCCACTGGGTGGGGGACTGGAGCTCGAGCTATGTCTTTGTCGTTTTTCCTGAGGACGCCGAGATATTGACAGGTTGGGGAGGGCTATGTCAATACGACTTGACGTTGACCCTCTCCGAGGCTGATCAAACATCTGTTCGGCTGCTGTCGTCTCTTTCCCCAGAGGAGAGGTCGATCTGGCCACTGTTGGACGACCTGCTTCTCAAGACCGTTCTGTGGTCTCCCGGTAGGCTCTTCCTTTCTTTCTGTTTTCTCTCTTGCTTACCCTAATCTTCTTTCCTTTTACAGAGATGGCCGGACGCGAATTTACTCGAAACGTCAACGAACTCATCCGAAGAGGTTCCAGCCGAAGCCGAGGAACCCATCGGGACAAGCGCCCCGTCGCACTGTCGACGAAGAGGTACGGCAGGCTGAGCCTGCCATGGGGAGAGTGGAGCCCACGGGTGTGGTGACGCCTCCCCCCTTAGCCGTGGAGAACCTCCCAGAGGGTGAGGCCCCAGGGGCCGAGCCCCCTCGCCCTGCCCAAGCCGAGGGAGGTGACGTGGGAGCTGAGCCGACTCCTCGCGCGCCCGTGGGTGGTCGAGGCGCGGGACGCAAGCGTTCTCCCCCGACCTCCGCCGGCCCCAGCGAGAGGAAAAAGAGGAAGGAGGGTGGGGAGACCCGCACTTCGGTGGCCTCCGAGGTGCCGACGGCCTCCGACGACACTCTCCCGCTGACCCTGATGGTCACTCCCACCGTTCCAGTAGAGCCTTCCCTGGTGGGAGCCGGCGGTGTGTTGGCGAATGTCTTGGCGGGCCCCGAGGTTACCCCTGGTGAATCGGTATTCGTCGATCGGACCGTGGCCAACCAGTTGGCGCACGGTTCCGTCCTCCCGAGGGACCGATCCCTCTTGGAGAGAGCTCCCACCGACACACTATCGGACTCCCTGGTCTGGCAGCTTCAGTAGGTTCGGCCGCTTTGCTATTCCCAGAATTGTCCCCTGACCTTTCTCTATATAACTCCTTCCTTTGTGCAGGCCATCGCGATGGCCGTCGAGGCGCAGCGTCGGGCGGCCCGGGCGAGGGAGCTGGAGGAGTCCGCTGCCCGGGAGCGCACAAGGGCCGGGGCGGCCGAGGTGGCCGTCCAAGAGGCACGTATGGAAGCTCGGCATCTCCGACGCGGGTGGATGAGATTGCTGGTCAAGTGGTGGACCTCCGGGGGGAGCTGGACGATGCTCAGAGGTCGGCCCGAGAGGCAGAAGAGGAATTCCGCCAGGAGAGGAGCGATCTCCAGAGTGAGCTGGCCGACTTGCGCCAGATGACCCGGTTCGTCGACGAGGTGGAGAGGGGCGTCGGCGGGGTCCTGGGGGAAAGGATCACGGAGGTCCTTAGGGAGGCCATCAGTTCTTATGAGGACCTTCTTGCCCCTCGGATCATCAACGTCGTCCGGGACTCCTTCAGGCGGTTTGCAGAGCGTGCCCGACAGCCCCTCCCGCCCGTCGATCCCATGTGCTTCAAGCAGGGCGAGGTGCCAGAGGATGCTTTCTCCCGTGCCCCGGGGCCTTAGGCCTTTGTATCTTGTCCCCCCTCCTCCCCCTTCTCTTTTGGCTTGTAATTTTGAACGATTTTATTTATGTAGCTTCTTTGCCGCTGGGGGTTTTCCGCCGTGCGGGGACCCCCAGTCTTTTTGGGCCTTTATTGTGTTTTGAACCGATCGTGAGTTCCACATTTTGCCGGCACCCCTTTATTGCTCGCGTTGAGGGCGAAAGGTCTTCAGGACGCCGACCCGTTGGCATCCGAGATTGGGACCTTATTAGCGCCCTCGTCTGTTTCGCCATAGTCTTTCCTTCATTCGCGATATTCGGTTTGCTTAGATAGTTGCCTCGCACGCGGCTGAGTTGCTCCCAGTCTCGCAGTCAACCGGATCGGCTGGTCGGCGAGGGGGGGCTACCCCTCGGCTTACGACCAGCCGAGTCCCTCATCCGCTGGGGGAGTAGCCCCCAGGCTCACAAGCGGGTGTATTGTTAAGTCGACGAGGGGGCTGCCCCTCGGCTTATAGCCGACCGATGTCCCCGCCTGCCGGGGGAGTTGCCCCCAGCCTTACGCACGGGCGGATCATTAAATCGGCGAGGGGGCTGCCCCTCGGCTTATAACCGACCGACGTCCCCGCCTGCTGGGGGAGTTGCCCCCAGCCTTACGAGCGGGCGGATCGTTCGGTTAGCGAGGGGGGCTGCCCCTCGGCTTATAACCGACCAATGTCCCCGTCTGCTGGGGGAGTTGCCCCCAGCCTTATGTGCAGGTGGATCGTTCGGTTGGCGAGGGAAGCTATCCCTCGGCTTATGATCGACCGATGTCCCCGTCTGCTGGGAGAGTTGCCCCAGCCTTACGAGCGGGCAGATCGTTCGGTTGGCGAGGGAAGCTATCCCTCGGCTTATGACCGACCGATGTCCCCGTTTGCGGGGGGAGTTGCCCCCAGCCTTACGGATGGTTTTTAAGGATCGGCCTGCTGGGAGAGTTGCCCCCATCCTTACGACCGACCGATTCGGTGGACCTGCGGAGGGTTGCTCTTCGGCTTAGGGCCGACCGCAGAACCCGTCTGCTAGGGGAGTTTCCCTCAGACTCACGGACGAGTTTATGGATCGGCCTGCTGGTGGAGTCGCCCCCAGCCTTACGGCCGATCGGTTCGGTGGGCCTGCGGAGGGTTGCTCTCCAGCTTAGGGCCGACCGTAGAACCCGTCTGCTGGGGAGTTTCCCTCAGACTCACCGATGAGTTTACGGATCGACCTACTGGGGGAGTCTCCCCCAGCCTTACGGCCGATCGGTTCGGTGGGCCTGCGGAGGGTTGCTCTCTGGCTTAGGGCCGACCACAGAACCCGTCTGCTGGGGAGTTTTCCTCAGACTCACGGACGAGTTTACGGACCGGCCTGCTGGGGGAGTCGCCCCCAGCCTTACAGCCGATCGGTTCGGTGGGCCTGCGGAAGGTTGCTCTCCGGATTAGGGCCAACCGCAGAACCTGTCTGCTGGGGGAGTTTCCACAGACTCACTGACGAGTTTACAAATCGACCTGCTGGGGGAGTTGCCCCCAGCCTTACGGCCGATCGGTTTGGTTTGCGGCCTCCGGTCTGTCGAGCAAAAGCAGTCCTCTGGGAGAGGAGATCGAGTTCTCTACCGCGTTTTGAAACGGCTATTTAGCCAAATGCAGAAAAAAGAGGTTGTGTTTGTACCAACAAGGTCCATCTTTCTTTCCATGGTCCAGTACATTTGGAGGAAAAACAAAAAACAGAGGCAGGATAGCCCTCCCCCGGCGAGGTTGCGGCCGTTCGTCCCGCCCGCTCACTCGATGACGCACATGGGCGCTTGGACTACGTTTACCTTCTTCCCCTTTTCAGGCTGCCTGGATGTCCCCTCCCCCGGAGAGGGATCGTCGGTGAAGTTCTTCAAGTGCCCCCGACTCACCAGCTTCTCTATGTCCTTCTTCAGATGCCAGCAGTCATCGGTGTCGTGGCCGTTGTCCTTGTGATATTTGCAATATTTCTCTTCGTCTCTCCCACCTCTCTTCATCCTCGGAGGAGGCCGGCTCATGTGCCCCTCCTTCTGGGCGTGTGCGAGGACAACGTCCAGGGCAGCGTTCAGCTGGGTGTGCCGCAGCTCTTTCCTCCGCTGCTTTCCTCTCGCCTTTTTCTCCTGTCGATGTTCCTCCGAGCCGCAGTGCTCACTTTCGTCGCGCTTGGATCCTCGCTTGGTCCTTCCGTCGTCGACGGCCAAGGCCTCTTCTGTCAGCATGAAGCGCTCGGCCCGTGCCATGACCCCGGCGAGGTCATTCGGAGGATCGTTGTGTAACGATTTCTTCAGGCCCCTGTGCCGTAATCCTTTCTTTAGGGCCGTCTTCATGACCAGCTTAGGACAGCTTTCCACGTTCAATCGTTCCGTGTTGAAGCGATGCATGAAGTTCCTCAGGGACTCCCCGGGGCCCTGCACCACATTGAATAAAAGTTCTGAGTCCGGCTTTACCTGTCATCCGGTCATGAACTACATGCAGAACAACTGGGTAAGCTCCTCAAAGCTGTCAATGGAGCGGTTGGGTAGGCTGTGGTACCAGGTCCTTGCTGCTTTCCGGAGGGTAGAATAGAAACCCCTGCAGAGCAGGGTGTCGTCCGCCCCCCTGGAACGTCATAACCCCCTCGTAGTCCATCACGTGGTCCGCGGGATCTCCCGTGTCGTCGTACTTCTCCAATGTCGGCACCTTGAAACTTGAGGGCACCCGTACCTCAGTTATCCTCCGGGTTAGGGGGCATCGTTCACCATTAACGCCCCTCGGTCGCCCTCCTTCGCTTATCTCGTGCTCACCCGGTCGCAATGGGGGGGCAGGTTCAGGCTATTCTGTCCCGTGCGCCCCCACCAAACTGGGGGCGGGGCTCGATCTGGGTGCGTCCCTTTTCTCACTTCGGTATTCTCGCCTGTCTCGCTTCACTCGACGGGCACTTCCGCTCCGCTGGGACCTATCCCCCAAGTCCCGGCGATCGTCCTGTCGGTGCCTGGACGAGCCTGATCGTCTAGACGAGGCGATCACCGACTCGGCCTCGGATCGCTCGAAGCCCCTCTTGTTTCTCTCGCAAAACGAGGTGGGGGTGGGAGACCGTGCTGGGTTGAAGCCCGGCATGGTATATCGCCGCTCCAGGTTGGGCACCATGTTCCCGTGGTTGGTGACTACATCAGACCGCATGGGTTGGTGACCCCCTCCCCAACGGTGGGCCTCATCCACCCCATCTCCCTGGACGGGTGTGTTGCCGACGAGTTGTTGAATTGTTGCGACCAACGTCTGGATGTTGGCGTTGGTCTCCTGGGTGAAGGTACGGAGCAGTTCTTGGGTGACCGATCGGGACTCGCTGGTCTCCTCGGTGGTATGGCTGAGCTGGTTCTCGGGGGGAATGTAATCTCCCTCCTCTTGGATGGGGGGCATGCGCCCCGTGCCATTGCAGATGGGTTCCATTCCAGTGGTTTGATGTGGGCTTGCTTCGGTTCCCACAGATGGTGCCAGATGTTTACGGGTGTTTTCTCACCACTGAATCGTTGACCGATGACTGTGCGGTCAACATGGTCAAGGCGTCGGTTGAGATCCCTTGGGCACGCCAAGCTCTCGTGCACTCAGCGTGTGTCGGAGATGGAATCGGGGTCGAGCATCGGTCTTCGGCTGAAACATAGCAGAGGGGTGGCCTCGGCTCAGTTCGATGGGCTCGGCCTCGGTTGGACGAGTGTCGAGGGGCAGCCTCGGCGCTTCGCTCGGTGCTCGGTCTTCGGTAGCCACACCCGCTAGCCGCGAGGGTGGTCGTCAGGCGCTGAGGGGTAGCCTTGGCGCCTCAATTGGCTTCTTCCTGAATAGACGAAAAACTCGTCAGGGTGGCCGGACCTTGGTTCCAGCCGAATCCCCTCCGATGCCTAAGTCATATCAAGGTCTGAAGAGTGCTCGGTGGGGTAGGTATGACTCGAGAGGAGATCGATACACTAACCCTCGGCGCGAGCAGTAGGAGGAAGAGAAATGGCAGAAAATCAGAGTCGTTGATGGAATACCTCAGATTTGGGTACCTGGGATTCGATCCCCTTCTTAGTCGTCCTTCCAGTCTTTTTTATAGGGTCTCCACCACGATTTCCCTCGATCCACGTTCTCCGTCCGCCTCCTTTCATGCCCCCGTGATCTGCCTCCCTCTCCGCCCCGACGTGCATCGTGTGGAGGCATTTATTAACGGGCATCTTAATGGACATTAAGGGGCTGCGGGTTCGAGGGGATGGCTTTTCTAAGGAGCACGAGCTGGTCGTGGATCCCTGGGGACAGACTGGCCGGGCTTCGAGTTTTATCCGTGGGCCTCGTCGGGCGGGCCCAATCTTGTTCATGGGCTTCCCGTTCATGGTCGGGCCTCGTGTCTTTACTTCTTGGGCTTCTCCAAAACAGTCGTATCAGAAGACATATATCTGGAATCTAAGACTTTAGAGCTCCTGCAGATGTTATGTTCACCTTCCTCACCTTGTCAGTAGGTTCAGGTGCCCTCATGGAGCTGCTCATAAATGGCATCTTGCTTGCGATGTTTAGAAGATGGTGTAGATACTGTTCAGAAGATGTGAAGTCCAAAATGTGAAGTTTTATGACGTGAATCCATCAATCCATAGGACAGTCCCATGCTTGAATTTGATACAAGTTCCAAAATGAGAAGTCGTGAAATGTTAAGTTGAAGTATCTATTTTGTTGTGTTATGTATATTTGAATGCATTTATATTGTAGTATGATGGAATATAGACCTTAATACATTATCATTAAATTTGACACAATTGAATCACATTCTAAAATTGAGATAGCTAATACACATCGATGCTACGTTGAATCAAAGGCCAACATTGAAATTTTTGAGTAAAAAATGTCGACTGTAATAAAAATTACTCAGAGCTTACAAACGGCAAAAGTTGTGACTGTTGTGTGTACTGAGAAAAATTGTTTACATTTACCAAAAATTACTCAGCGCGTACAACCAACAAAAGTTGTGACCGCTGTGCACGCTGAGCAAAACTATCTACATTTACCAAAAATTACTCATCGCACACAACCCGAAAAATTATACCCGGTTGTGTGCGATGAGTAATTTTTCTCAATGTCACCATTTGTACTCAGAGCGCACAACAACATCAATAAATCATGCTATTTCGACCATTCCCGAAAGTGAACAGTCTCCTGTCCAAAGGCACGAAACTTTAACGACCTAATGTTTTATCAAACCTTCTTTGTCGATCGTGTTTAGGGTTTACCCGTGTCTCCCCGCAAACGAGCTAGACATTCTACGATACATGTCTCTGATGCTATAGATCTGACGAGAGATAGAGACGATACTCATCTGACCGACAAACAACCAGAGGCATCAACTCGTCCACCATCATTGCCTCAATATCTGTCAAATGTTCAGTCTCCTCAAACCGTCTATCGACCCATCATCCACTGATCACCCTCCATCTTACAATGATCCTCATGCTAACGATGATCCTTATGCTCATTCCGTCTCTCTCACTCTTGAAGACCCATTCGAGGCCGTCAGAACTTGGGTGGAATATCTGTTCGAGATAAGTTTGCGTCTGGATGGTCGTATGAGTTCCTTTGGTGTCGACCTTGATAGATTCGAGGATATTGTCCTTGGACTTGGTCGGGATCATGGTCATATACTTGATTCTCTCCATCGTATCCAGGACAGCATGTGTCTTTACTCTGATCCGTCTTCCTCCTCACAGCTTACTCCTCAGGAGTTAAGTCAACGTATGTCAAAATTTGAGTTCGGGTTATCCGGGATCTGGAGTACGCGCGGTTCTGATGATGTGTATCGAGCTCAATGATGTGAATGGCATGGTTCATAAAATCCAGGATAAATTGGACACACTCCTGTCCAATCCCAGAGATATTACTGATCTTACCCCTCCAGATCTCATTGCAACGTTCACCACCTCCACTGTACTACCCAGTATCCATATATACGTGTACATGTACGTATCTTTGAACGAATGTGTACATATAAATTTCTGGGTATTTCTATGAATTTTTCCTATTCTTTGTAATGATAAAATTATTTTTAAATTATTTTTTAATAATTTTTAAATACTATTTGAATTTAAATGGATGAGTATTTGAATGGAAATACATTGTATTTAAACATGGTATGAAGTATTAAGGGAGTATTTCTATTTTTCTAAAAATCAAAATTACAAATTTTCTAAAGAGGACACCTAACCTTATTATGTGTCACTTCCCTAATTATCCTTACCTACCCCCAACCCACATGTTATCCTTATTATGTTTAGTTGCTTAGCGTAAGACACCTAGCATGCTACATGTCATCATCTCCTTAATTTTATTAGAAATACAAAGGGAAAATGGAATGAAAAGGAAAGGAAAAAGAAAGAAAAGAAAAACAAAATGAGAACCATCTTCCTTTTTTTCTCTTCCCTTACTCTTCCACCATGGCTACCTCCCTCCTCATCTTCCACCACCAACTCCACCACCACAACCTCCACCACCACCAAGGCCAAACTATCTCCATCAGCAATCCATAAATTTTGAAGGAGGAGCTTGGGAGGAGGAAGTATTGAAGGAGAAGGAGTTGGAGAAGAAAAGCTTTAAGTCCTTCAAGGAGACGAAGGGCCAAAATATTTAAGAAGGATCATATTAAGGTAGGTTGTTCTAGCTTCATTAGTAGGGTTTTATTTTAGGATTAGGGCTTTATTTTTATTTGGTATGCCATAGAAGATGTATGTAAAGTTTGGCCATGTTAATTTAGACCCTAGCATGTTAATTTAGGCTATGTGTAAAATTAGGCTACATGTGAATTCTCTTCCATGTTAATTAATTCTCTTCCATGTTAATGTGCTAAATATAAATCTTTTCATGATTATAATTTCCTTGTATGTTAGTAGGTTAAGTGTAGTCCCTTTCATGCCAAGAGTAGTATGTTTAAGATTGTTAGTAAGCCACATAAATTATCCTTGTCTAGAAATTAGGTGTAATTATTGGAAAACCTTGCTTAGCCATGCTAATATCAGTCTAGCTTTGGTGTTATAAATTTACTCAGGGTTATGTTTTAACCATGTTAGAAACTAGTTTGGAATAGAAAGAATTCCTATAATCATGTGCTGAAATTTTCCTAACAAAGTGCAGTAACTTTGAAAAATCATAATAAATAGTATTAAGATCCAAATGCAGTAATTTAGGATATTACGAAATACTACAGAAAATTTCCTACAACTTTCATAAAGGAACTGAAGACCAATTCTGACTGTAACTAGCTTAAAAATGTTAATCTTTCTGCTGGATCAATTTTAGACAGATTCACGTATTGTGCTACAAATATTGTCATGGTGTGTTGTTGTCTTAAACTATGATCAATCCTTTTTATCAAGCCTTTATTATAATATGTTCCATGAAATTGTGATGATGTAATTGATGTTAAGGTGTCCTCATTGTCATGTTGAATTCTATGTGAAAGGTCCATATTGAATTAGTAGGATGTTAAAAGAAAATGATAGATTTATAACATGCTTAAATTGCTAGTACTAATATTCTTGCTACAAAGGGGTTCATACTCAATTTTGTGTTAAAATATACCATGCTTAAGCCAAATAGTTAAGTATTATACATGCCAAATTTAGTGTTGAAGGGTACCATGCTTAAAATGTTATGAATGTTGAAACACGTGCTTTGATGTGAACATTATACATGCTTAAGCTTGGTGGCTATCCATGCTCAACTTATGTCAAATTATACTATGGTTCGTGTTGTTGTGTTTGGTGAAGATTTATGCTATGCATATCATGCTTTATGTCTATATGTTAGTTGTCAGTATATTTCGTATTAGTGGAATTATGCATATGTTTATATGTTTATGTTCCTTATGAGAATGAGCTAGCTTCATTATTCAAAACTCATATGTCATGTTCCATATTAGTAGTTAAAGCTCATGTTTGTGATATTGAATGAAATTTGATTGTATTATGAAAACATGAGCATCAATGTGCAAGAATGTAGAATGCTCTTCTTGTGGGAATTATGACGCGATGGTCATTGTTGAAACATGACATCGGCGAAATGAAAAGATGTGAATGCGGTAATGAGACCACGAAAAATGAACGAAACAATGAGATTGTTCCATAAATTGAGAGTGAGGAAGAGTGATAAGAATCTGGAGTCTTCAGTCCATGCTAAAATGGGTGAAGCTTTAGATGTGGATTGGGGGGACACGTGTAAAGAGTAGGTCTTAAGGAGTGGACAGATGATAGTTTCTCACTCGCTTTGTCACTCCCGGAAGGGGGAGTTGACAAGAGTTAGAGAGGCCGGTGGTGTACTCGTGATGCACCAAGCGGTAATTGATAGTTTTCTCCGTTTGTCCCAATAAAAACCGAGATGATAGATTGTCTCACTCCCATACCTTGATCCGTTCGGGTAGGGAGTTACGAAAGGCCCCTCTAGTGCCCATGTCACCGGTTGAGGTACCACTTTTCACCCACCTGGGTGAAGTCTTGCTCCTTAAGTGTCCTATTATTTACACGGGTTCCCAAACATGTGAATTGATAATTTGAAGTTATTGTCTTTTAAATTATAAATGTTGTTAACTTATGTCTATTTATTCTTCTGTTTACTTTGATGTTGTTATCTCATGCTGATCTGCACCTTTGTTCATTTTAATACCATGTCCCTAAGTTAACAAGTTCATATGTTTAATTTTCGCACTTGCATGTCATGTTATGGCTACATATGCATATTCTTCAAGTTCTATTTTCAGTATATGCATGTTAGGGTGTAAATACTTTCATAAGCTCTGTGACCTTACTTTTTGTAGACCACCCTTCTTAGATAGGTAGTCCCCTTGTAGTGTAGAGCAACTCTGAGACTGGTCCCTACCTAGTGTTGTTAGACTTCCTACTGGGTCACGTTGTGACGTGTCCCACCTTGTGGTTTCAGGTCTGGTTTGATAGCAGGAGCGGTGTCAGGGGGCTGGAGCAGTAGAGCTTATGTGATGGTTATGTATCTTGAGATTTGGGTTGGTGAGTGAGATGAGTTGAGAGTGAGTTGTACCTTTTGGATTTTGTTTGGTGAGAGTTGTGAGGTGTTGTATATGATGTTTTGTACATGAGGACATTGTAAAAAAAAGAAATGATGTAAATCTTTGATGTATAAATGGAATTATGTTTTTGTCTCTTATTTGTTTTTCTGTGTCGTATTGTCTGAGTTGGTTGAGTTGGAGTATTGTCTGTACTTCCCAGCACGTGCGCAGTGGCCTGCGAAGTTTTCTGATGTACTTCTATTCTCTCTTTGTCTTTCTTTTTCACACCCGCGGCTCTGGAAATACCTGATACGGATTCGTATACTTATCGGGTATCCTGGGTGGCGGGTCGTGACATCCACCACCTTCAGCTTGATGGAATTCAGGATATGTTGTCTTGTATTTTGGTAGATTATGTATGTTAGGGTGTCACATTTTGTTAGGATATATGTATGTCACATTTTGCTCTATGTGACTGATACTCAGGTGTCACATTGTTAGCTTTGATGGTGTCACATTTTGTAACATCGCTGCCATGATATGGAATTCTCAAGAATTTATTGGAAATGTTTCGTTATGGTTCTTTATTTGCACTTCCAATAAGTATTTTGAAATTATTATGCAGCATTCATCCTAAATTGAAGCACATTCCACAGTGGAGATAACTGCCACCCATTGAATTTTGTAACCTATACATTCACGGGGGCACTCATCTGTACATTCACAGACACCTTCTCCATTTCCAACCATCCATGTCCACTTCTTCTATATATGTCTGCCCACGAGCCCTCATATGATCACAAGTAAATCTATCTAATACCACTGCCACATTCTTTGTTCGGTTTATCCCTGAATTTGATTCTACTAACACAATTTTGCAGATCATGGTAGATGAAAATAGTAATCCAATGTGAAGGTCAGTTCCCACTTGCTTTTGTGGTCTATCAGCTCCACTTAAGACTGTAATGACAAGGAAAAATATTGGGAGACGATTTTATGGTTGTATCAATTACAACAAGATCAACGGATGTAATTTTTTTGTTTAGGTTAATTGGAGGGTATCTCTTCTTTTTTGTTTACTTTTCTTTTGTATGCTTTTATGATGTAAGTATGATGGAATACATTCATATTTACATATAATACCATGTCATTAAATTTAATTCCATGAAACAATCCAAATTTGATATATCTGCTGCATTGAAGCACAAACCACAATTTCCATATCTGATATATTGATGCATATGATTAAAAATATAATTAATATATGATTTATATGATTACTCAATATAGTCACTGATCACAGCGTAATCACTAAACAATTATATTAACAATGAACAAAATTGCTCAAGGCGCACAACATGTCAAAGAGATGCTCGTTGTTCGCTGTGAGCAATTTTGTGATTGGAAAACAAAATTGCTCAACGCGCACAATGGTACAAAGAGATGCACGTTGTGCGCGATGAGCAATTTTATGATGGCAAAACGGAATTGCTCAACGCGTACAACCGTATAAAGAGATGCACGTTGTGCGCGGTGAGCAATTTTGTGATGCGAAAACAAAAGTGCTCAAGGCGCACAACGGTACAAATAGATGTCCATGGGGCACAGTTAGCAATTTGCTATTTATAACTAAATTTCTCAACGTGCACAACAGACCAAAGAGATGCCCGTTGTACGCGGTGAGTAATGTTTTGATGGAAAAACAAGCTCAAAAGCGAACAACAGGCCAAAGAGATTCCCATTGTGTGCGGTCAGCAATTTTGTGATTGGAAAACAAAATTGCTCAAAGCGCACAACTGGACTAAGAGAATCCTGTTGTGCGCGGTGAGCAATTTTGTGATAGGAAAGCAAAATTGCTCAACGCACACTACGGTCCAAAGAGATGCCCGTTGTGCGCGGTAAGCAATTTGCTATTTGATAACTAAATTGCTCAAAGTGCACAATGGGCCAAAGAGACGCCCTTTATACGCGGTGAGCAATGTTTTGATGGGAAAACAAAATTGCTCAAAGCGCACAACGGGCCAAAGACATGCATGTTTTGCGTGATGAGCAATTTTGTGATGGGAAAACAAAATTGCTCAACGCGCACAACTGTATTAAGAGATGCCCGTTGTGCGCGGTGAGCAATTTTGTGAGGGGAAAACAAAATTACTCAACGTGCACAACGGTTCAAAGAGATGCTCATTGTGCGCGGTTAGCAATTTGCTATTTGATAACTAAATTGCTCACCGCACATAACGGGCAAAAGAGATGACCGTTGTGCGCATTGAGCAATTTTGGTATCCAATAGCAATATTGCTCAAATGCACAACTGTCCAAATAGATGCCTGTTATGCACGGTGAGCAATTTTGTTATCCAATACCAATATTGCTCAACGCGCACTACTGTCCATATAGATGCCCGTTGTGTGCATTGAGCAGTTTTTCTATGTGAAAACGAAATTGCTCACAGCGCACATCGGGCCATATAGATGCATGTTGTGCACGTTGAGCAAATTGTTATCCAATAGCAATATTGCTCAACATGCACAACGGTCCAAATAGATGCTCGTTGCTCGATTTGAGCAATTCTGATAGTGGCTCTCTTCTGTATAATCACGAGCACTCAACTGTACACTCACGAGCTCACTTCTGTTGACTCACAGGCACTCTTTTGTATACACACGAGCACATTCCCGAGCATCCATGGCCAATTCGTCTATAAATGATTGCCCATGAGCCTTCATCAACTCACAACTAAATGTACTCTTCTTATGATACTAGCACAATATTTATGCCAACTTCTTTGTC
This sequence comes from Scilla litardierei, assembly GCA_030789695.1. Classification (NCBI taxonomy): domain Eukaryota; kingdom Viridiplantae; phylum Streptophyta; class Magnoliopsida; order Asparagales; family Asparagaceae; genus Scilla; species Scilla litardierei. Next base: position 72,333,317 of record CM061138.1, on the reverse strand, counting down.
CCATTATCAGGGTCATTGGGATACATACATCGCTTCTTGTCAGCAAATATCATTTATCAGGTGTGGATACATGGTAGGAGTTTGATTGTGAAGATTGAAAGCGAGATGTGCATTCCCGATGTCTATGATAATGTAGGCACACATGTCACTGTGGATACATGTCAATTCACCATTTTATGTCCATTATATGCTTACGGCTCGTTCAGATGTTTCATCATTTTATACCACTTTATATTCCACATTTGTTGTCTCATTATTAGGGTCATTTGGGATCCATATCTCGTATTAAGCCAGCAATAAGCGTTTGAAAGAGAGAGGTGTGCATTCCAGATGTCCATGCTAATGAAGGCACACATGTCAACTGTGGTTTACAGGGGAACATCAACTAGGTACCCTTCATGAAGCTGCTCAGAAATGGCATCAAGCTAGTACAAAATTATTGAGAAGTTGGTTAATGGTGAAATTTACGTTTAAGGTCTACACATAATGAAGTTTCATGATGTGAAGTCCAAAATTTGAAAGTTGCATATGTTGCATTTATCAGTTTGTACCATTTTACCAACTATTTGGTATGAATGAATCATGATAATTTGGTTTATCAAATTGCACGAATTAATGATAGTTCAGAGAAGTCCAAACTAATACATGTTGCCTGTTGTGGTTCTTGTTGAGCAATATTGTTAGCCAATAACAAAATTGCTCAACACGCACAACTGACATAACTTATGGCTGTGCGTGCGTGTTGAGCAATTTGTTATTGGCTAACAAAATTGCTCAACGCGCACATCATCTGTCTCTTTTGCACGTTGTGCGCGTTGAGTAATTTAGATCTGTTTATTATGTTTACTCATCGCGCACAACTGGTAAACTTTACCTGTTGTGTGCTGTTAGTAAAAACATTGTATGTAATCAACCCATATGTATTAATTTGATCTACATATGTTAACATTTTTTTCGATCTTCATCTTTCGTGTTATCACGATCCACGGCTTTTGTCATTCGATTCGTATATGTTATTTGTTTCAACCCAACTGAGAATTTTGGAAAATTTTTACTCAATCGTCATATTTAGCTAATTTATTTTCGATCTACATAAAAACTTTTCTAACGATCCACGGCATTCGTCAATCAATTCGTATATGTTATATGTTTTTGGGATTTAATTTTATTTTTTGATGCTTTTTTCATGCTTTTATGATTTTTTGTCTCCATGGTTATTTTCGGTTGTTCCAGATGTGCGCTCAGCAGAAATGTAAGTATTATTATTTTATTTGTCAGAGTAATTTCAAAAAACGGACATGGACACCGTAAAACGATATGTGCATTTAGCAACTCCCAAAGAAAAAGAATTAAAAAAAATATTTGTTGTGAAGGGAATTTAGGGAGAAATAGGTGTAAGGGGTTAAGAGCCCCCTACCCGTGTATTTATAGCTTTCAATAGTGGGTTGGATACCCAATTGGCCCAATGGGCCTATTCATAACACTTCCCCTTATCCAATCAACATTGAAATAAGAGGTGGATTCTTCAGGATCCGAGTTAGGGTTACTGTCTTGTTAAAGAAAGAACAGTTAACCCATAACTTCCCCTGTTTTAGGGATGTGTCAAGGGGTGGATACTTCAGGATCCAGAGTCAACGAGGTTGCCTCGTCAAAACCTTGACTACGGAAAACCCAGTGGGAAAAAACCTGTAGCCAAGGGAAAAGAGTACAACTCTGCAGTTGACTCCCCCTTATCTGACCAAGCTTCAGGCTTGCAGATTTCCTATGAATCTATACATCAGTCTCCTATGTATCTATGAGTTCATAGTTCTCTCATCCTGACCCAGTTTACATTTACTCACTCTCCTCATCCCAATCCCATATACAAGTTTCTCAAAGATACTAGTAGGCAGGGATTTGGTAAGCAAATCCGCCAAGTTATTACATGATTGGATCTTCTGTACCTCAATCTGCTTTTGCTTCTGAAGGTCGTGCGTCCAGAAGAACTTGGGGGAGATATGCTTCGTCTTGTCACCTTTGATGTAGCCGTCCTGTAGCTGGGCTATACATGCTGCATTGTCTTCATGGAGTGGAGTGGGTGCAAGAACGCCGGTAGTAAGGCCGGTGGAGGTGAGTATGTGCTGGATCACCGAGCGTAGCCAGAAGCATTCCTTGCTTGCTTCGAAGATTGCAAGTAGCTCTGAGTGGGTGGATGAGACGGTCGTCATGGTCTGCTTCACAGATCTCCAGGATATGGCCGTACCGCCATATGTGAACATGTATCCGGTCTGAGACTTCTCTGTATGAGGATCGGACCTGTAACCTGCGTCAGCATAACCAACTAAACCAGTTGATGCCCCTTTCCTATAGAATAGACCTAAGTCTATGGACCCTTGGAGGTAGCGCAGAAGGTGCTTAACTCCGGCCCAGTGCCGCTGTGTAGGTGCAGCACTATATCTGGCTAGTAAGTTTACTGCAAACGCTATGTCAGGGCGAGTGCAGTTAGCCAGGTAAAGGAGTGCACCGATAGCACTTAAATAAGGCACTTCGGGGCCTAGTACTTCCTCCCCCTCTTCCAGCGGCCGGAAGGGGTCTTTGTGAACATCCAATGATCTGACGACCATCGGAGTGCTGAGGGGGTGGCACTTATCCATCTGGAACTTTTTCAGTAAGTTCGATGTGTAAGTTGACTGGTGTAACAGGATCCCATTTTTAAGATGCTCTATCTGAAGGCCTAAACAGAATTTTGATTTTCCGAGGTCTTTCATCTCGAAAGTTTCTGTCAGGCTTCTAGAAATCTTTGCGATCTCTTCAGGAGATCCGATGAGGTTTAAGTCGTCTACATAGACGGCTATTATTACAAATCCTGTTGCCTTTGCTCTTATAAAGATGCAAGGACAGACTGGGTCGTTTTTAAATCCTTGTTGTGCAAGGAAGTCGCTCAGTCTGTTATACCACATCCTTCCAGATTGTTTTAGACCATATAATGATCTTTGCAGTTTCACTGAGTAGATGTCACGGTCTCTCTCTTTTAGTGCTGCAGGCAAAGAATAACCGTCAGGCAATCTCATATAGATGTCTCGGTCTAGGTTGCCATATAGGTATGCAGTAACCACGTCCATGAGTTGCATATCTAAACCCTCTTGTGCTGTTATGCCAATGAGGAATCGGAAGGTGATCGCGTCCATGACCGGGGAGTATGTGGCTTCAAAATCCACCCCAGGACGTTGGGTAAAACCCTGCGCTACAAGCCTTGCTTTGTAGCGTACGATCTCATTCTGTTCATTTCGTTTTCTAACAAATACCCATTTATAACCCACATGTTTTACACCTTTTGGTGTCTGGACTATTGGTCCGAAGACCTTGCGTTTGGTGAGTGAATCCAACTCCACTCCTATTGCCGCTTTCCACTTTGGCCAATCATCTCTGCTTTGACATTCTGTCAGAGAGCGTGGTTCAATATCATCGTCGCAGTACGCGACGTTGATGGCAATATTACACGCAAATGTGTCATCTATTGTTGTGCTTTTTCTGTCCCAATACTCCCCAGTTCGTACATAGTGTATCGATACTTCATTTTCTCCCGGTTTTTCCTCTTCATGAGAGTTTGGGAGAGATGGGGTAGCAGGGCTTAAATTAGCATCCTGTGGTGGTATTTGTTTACCATTGCCAAGGGTCCTACTCTTTCGAGGGACTTGGTCCTTGGATCCCGGTGGTCGTCCTCTCTTTTTGAGAGGTCCAACCATTTCTGCTGCAGGCGGATTGCATCCATTTTGCGGTATGTCAATCCTAGCTGGAGTGTTAGCAGCAGGGACGTGTGATCTGACAATCTTCTGGTTGTCAGTAAATTTGTCCGGCAAGAGATGGACAGTGTTTTGGATGTGGAGAATCTTCAGGACCTCCTCCTCACACTGGCTTGTTGGCGGATCAAAGTGACATAAAGTTTTTGTATCCCAAGTGATACTTTCTGAAGCTTCGGGCTTCTTTGTCTGTGAGCCTAGTCTTGGGAACGATGTTTCATCGAATTCACAGTCTTCTAGACGTGCCTTAAAGACGTCCCCCGTTAGGGGTTCTAGGAATCTAATTATGGAGGGGGTGTCAAACCCAACATAAATGCCTAGGCGACGTTGTGGACCCATCTTTGTCCTTTGTGGTGGTGCTATGGGGACGTATACTGCACAACCAAATATTCTCAAATGTGAGACAATTGGTGGGGCTCCAAGTGCTAGTTGCATTGGAGAAGATGACTGACCTCCAGAGGGTCTTAATTTTATTAAAGATGCAGCATGCAAAATTGCATGACCCCACGCATTCACTGGCATCTGGGATTGAAGTAATAATGGACAAGCGATCCATTGCAGTCTCTTAATTAGAGATTCTGCTAACCCATTTTGGGTGTGAACATGCGCTACAGGATGTTCGACTTCAATTCCCTGAGCTTGGCAATAGTCTAGAAAGACTTGTGACGTAAACTCCCCCGCATTGTCCAGACGAAGTTTCTTTATCTGGTGGTCGGGGAAGTGGGCCCGTAACTTTATTATCTGAGCTAAAAGCTTAGATAGTGCTAGGTTACGGGTGGACAGTAGGCACACATGTGACCACTTAGTTGATGCGTCTATCAGGACCATAAAGTACCTGAACGGACCACTTGATGGGTGAATCGGCCCACAAATGTCTCCGTGGATTCTTTCCAGAAAGCTGGGAGACTCCACATCCACTTTCAGTGGAGAGGGTCTCGTGATCAGTTTACCCTTGTAACAGGGTGGACATGGGAATTTGCCTTTTTGAAGAATCTTCAGGTTCTTCAGGTCAATGCCCCTGGAGTTCTTTATGATGCGGTACATCATAACCGAACCAGGGTGTCCCAGTCGACTGTGCCAGAGTTGGAATTCTGGTGTTTGGGGGCACTGCAGGTGCTCCACCATGGATGTTTCTGGAGTTTGTATACTTGTTTGGTAGAGTCCCGAGGGGAGTCCCTTGAAACGTTCCACAATGGTTTTTGAACCATTTGTAAGAGCCGTTACAAGCAAGTATTCCCTTTTATCCTCCTCGACCGTCTCTAAGTGATATCCGTTTAAACGGATGTCTTTAAAACTTAGGAGGTTTCGGATGGATTTTGGGGAGTATAACGCATTTTTAAGTGTTATTTGTGTGTTGCCGGGGAGCAATATAATTGCTTCCCCTGATCCTTCGATTATATTTGCTGGCCCTGAGATTGTTCTCAGTGGGCCAGAATAACTACTTACGCTCGTGAAATAGTCTATGTTTTGAAGGATCGAGTGCGTCGATGCACTGTCCACTAGGCAGATAAGTTCCATATCTAAAAATGGGGAAAGACATTCAAGCAATAAATATAGATAAAAGATTCACTTTCATAAATAAATGCTAAAAAAGATATTGTTTGACATGGAAAAATAACTAGATACGATGCATAAAAAATTTGAGATACATTGCTAATTGCATAAAAGTGGTCCAGATCTAGAGAGTATCATCTCCCATGAAATCTTCGGGAGTCCATGAGGTCTCTGCCAACGCTGCGCTCTCCATCAGGTTTGTCTCAGCTCGAGGCTTGAGGCTTGCCTGGTAGAGGTCCTGGAGGTGTTTTGCTGTGCGGCAGATTCTGGACCAGTGGCCCGTCATCCCGCATTTTGAGCATTTGTCCTCCCAGTCTTTCTTGGGAGTGCCTCCTTTGTTGGGAATCCTCTTCTGCTTCTTGTCCACGAACTTCTGGTTCTGGGGAGGAGCTGGGTGAGTGGCCTTCTTCCGCTGCTTCTGTTCTTTCCATTTCTGGAATTTTGCCTTTTTGTCCGTCTTCTTCTTCTGGGAAGACTGGAAGTGGGCCTCTGCAGGAGGTGGCAATGGAGCGGAGCCAGGAGGTCGCAGGTTGTGGGTGGCAACCAACAGGTCTCTGTTCTGTTCAGCCATAAGTAGGCATGAAAGAAGGTCAGAGTACTTTGTGAACTTCCTCTCTCGATATTGTTGCATAAGGATCATGTCCTTTTCATGGAAAGACGTAAACGTCTTTTCCAGCAACATTTTCTCCGTCACTGGTTCTCCACACAACTTCAGGCGTGAGGTGATGCGGAAAAGAGCTGAGTTGTACTCCGCTACGGATTTGAAATCCTGTATGCGGAGGTGAGTCCACTCGTACTGTGCACGGGGGAGTATGACATCCCTCTGATGTCGGTACCTCTCCTCGAGTGCATCCCACAGCTCGTAAGGGTCCTCTACAGTGAGGTACTCGTCCTTTAAGGTCGAGTCTAAGTGTTTCCTGATATATATAATGGCTTTCGCCTTTAATATATCGGAAACTTCCTCTGTATGAGGTGCTTCCACTGAAGCCTCCTTGTTAGCTGGGGCAGTACTAGTTGTTGCCTTTTCAGTCTGTGTGAGACTGAAACCATGAGAGCGCAGATGGAACTTCAGGTCCAACTGCCAACTCAGGTAGTTTGACCCATCAGCCTTCAGGACTGAGAAGTCTACATTTGCGAGTCTGGCCATTTTATGATCTAGCATGTACAGAAACAAAATAGCATGTATCATTAAGACTGAAAGTAAGACAGACATCCACGCATGTAATGTAGTCATTTTCATGAATTTAAATTACTGCGGTTTTAACATACATGCTTTTTCAGGTAATGTGAATAATTAATTACTAAAAAATTAACAATCACGCATGCTGTTTAATGGTTTTCATTGCGACATTAAAACATGGTATTAAAGCTAATTAATCAACCACGCAGTTTAATGCAAAAACAATGAAAAACAGAAATAATGACCTTAGGCTATGGGGATCAGCCAGCCGACACCGAAAAATAAATAAAAAGTCCAGTCCGAGGTTACATCAAAATAAAAGGCATGAAAGTAAATTACAACTCGGGAACTTCAGAGAGAAGCCCCTATCTTCATTGAGCGAAACGCCTTCAGCTTCTTTTTGGTGTCCTTCGGTCTTCTTTTTACATTTTCATCCTCACATACAAAGTTTCTCTCAAAAGAAAAGAAAAATTGCGGGAATTTAAAACGGTGTCGGAAACCTGGCTGATCCCTAAAAACATAGCCTAAAATTTGCACATCCACGCAGATAATATTTTTGCAACATACAACCACGCAGATAATCGAAACACAAGCATTTAAAATAATTTTAAAATTGTGTGCGACGTGCAAAAAAAATTTTTTTTTTTTTGAAAACTTTTGCCTTTTGATCCATATTTTATTGTTTTTATTTTACCGCTTTAAACCCTTTCAAATTTTCTTTTACCTATTTTGGGCTTTTTAGGGCCAAAAAATAAATAAAATAATTTGTGTGAATGGGCTAATTTTCTGGCCTTTTTGGGCCATGAAAACAACCCATTAGGGTTAATATTGGGCCTCCCCCGAAAAATAACCCGTTAGGGTTAGGGTTTCAGGAAACCCTAAGGGGGGGGCCCGCGGCGTGTCGCCGCGACGGCTGGCCGCGTAGGCCGCGGCCGCCGCGTAGGCCGCGGCCGCGGGCCGCGGCCGCCGCGGCGGCGGGCCGCGTAGGCCGCGGCGGCGGGCCGCGGCCTGCAGGCCGCGGCGGCGGGCCGCGGCCTGCAGGCCGCGGCGCAGGGCCGCGGCTTCAGGCCGCGGCAGTTGGCCGCGGCCTGAGGCCGCGGCCGCCGCGGCCTCAGGCCGCGGCGCAGGGCCGCGGCCTCAGGCCGCGGCGATTGATTCCGCCGGCGGCGCGAAGGGCGCGCCGCCGTTTCGCCCTATGGGCGTACGGAAATTTGGATCAAAGGCGGGGAGGTAAAAATCGGGGTTTTCAACAATTTAGATCGCAAAAAAAACGAGTTTTTATTGTTTTAAACATGCAAATCTTATTAAAAATGTTGAATTTAACCGAGTTTGTGAACTTTTTGATCCTAAAACATGCAGATCTAATGAGAAAAGCAAGTTTAGATCTAAAAGTTTGGATTTTTACCTACTAGATTCGACGAGGAATCTAGGCGACGGTTGGTGAAGGATGCCCTTTTCGCTCCCCGTTGAGAAGATTACGATCTTCTTTTTCTGAGCGATTTGTGGATCTCCTTTCCCGCGAGCCGCCGTCTCCTCCAACGAGCGTGATCGTGCTGATAACGTGTTGTGAAGGGAATTTAGGGAGAAATAGGTGTAAGGGGTTAAGAGCCCCCTACCCGTGTATTTATAGCTTTCAATAGTGGGTTGGATACCCAATTGGCCCAATAGGCCTATTCATAACAATATTATTATTTTATTTGTCAGAGTAATTTCAAAAAACGGACATGGACACCGTAAAACGATATGTGCATTTAGCAACTCCCAAAGAAAAAGAATTAAAGAACAAAGATAGGGGGGAGAAAGTTTGAAAGCAACTGCAGTCTCCATCCTTTCTACTGTTTAAATTTTTTAAATAAAAGACCCTCACTTTCATGACTCAGTATTGATCATATTAAATTCCAGTAAGCCCTCAAAGCAACTTCAAAACCAAACTCCTCCACAATTTCAGCGGCGACTCTCAATTTTTCTCACTGAGATTTTGGTTCTGCTCTCCTGTGATCTCTTTCTGCCGCTGTGAATGTAAGTACATGCTCCCCTTTTCTTTCGTATACCCCTTTGCCCTTTTTTCTCCATGTAAATTGATTTCATGAGGGCAATCGTAATGCACTTTTCTTTGCTGGGTTGTTAAAGTTTAATGGATCCCTGTCTTATTTGAGTAGTTTCTCTTCGATTTTGGTCGCGTGCCCGTTCTTTTATCTGAGATTTTTTTGTACCTATCACAGTGATTACTGATGAATTGATAATGCTGCCAGTTCTCAGCCGAGTGGGTAGCTTTGTATTTATTTATTTTTGGTGCCCAATTCTTGTCGTTCATCCCTTTTGGGTTAGTTTTTACGGGATTTTCATCAAATTTGGAGTTGTCTATGTGTCCAAGAATAAGGTTCCCTAATCAATTTGCTTTCTTTTCTCTATAAAAAAACTATTTTATCGGCTATCATGAGGGTTCACGCTCTTTTCGTTCATTTGTTTTGTTTTTATGGATGGTCTAAAGTCTTGGTGAATCAATTGCTGATGTCGTGGTGGTCCAATTGAGAAAAAAAGATGTGAGTTTGATTGATTTGAGATGTGGGGATGATACTAGCAGAAAGTGACAGGAGGTGGAACGGGGAGAAAAAAACAAAAGGAAAGTGAAAAGATTGCAAAATTAATAAGAAAAAGGAGTGATAGAGATTAGAAGGGGCCATATAAGAACTGTAGGAGGTTGCTTTCATGGAGTGTGACTTGAAGTTGCTTGCTTGGATTTTTCACAGAGTTGTAACGCTCGGTTGATCTTATGCTTGGGAGTTCTAGAGCTCTTAAGCCATCTAGTCGACTGCCCTATGACGGTGGTGGCAATGGTGTCTCCTTCGTCGTCGGGGTCGTCATGTAAGAGGAGCCGTGCTGTGAGCAGTGGCAGCCTGAGAGCCTCGTGCTTGGTTGATGGGTGTGTATCGGATCTTAGCAAGTGCAGACAGTACTATAGGAGGCACAAGGTATGCGAGGTCCACTCCAAGACTGCGATCGTCGTGGTGGGAGGGCGAGAACAGCGGTTCTGCCAGCAGTGTAGCAGGTAAAATTTAGTGATGAATTGATGCACATAGATTTGTTAATTCTTGTCATTTTAAATATTTTTTCTGCATTACAACAATCCATAATCAGCCTTTTTTGAGTAGTTCTTTTACTAAAATGTTGTGTGATTTGTCTTAGGACATTGCCTTAGCATATATATTGGTCTAGCAATTTAAGCTCATGCAACCCACATCAAACCTTGGAGTTGTCCTTGACTAAGAAACTGGGAATTCTATACGCACACCAATTTCTACTTCGCACACACAGCCATTATTTACAAGTTCACCCTTCAAAAACAAGCTTTCATTGGTTTTTAAAATCACTTTTTTACTATTCACACACCACTCAAAATTTTCCCACCATCATCCACCATCCCCCATCTCCTCATCATATTCATCCTCTTCTTCCCTTCTCTTTTTCATCTTATTCCATTTCATTTCCATTTCATTTCCATTTCATTTCCATTTCATCCATTATATTAAACGATTTTGTCAATTTTACAAACTCTAACACTAAACCATCACTACCACCAGCACCTTCGCTCCCTGCCGCCGCCGCCATCACCACCACCACCACATCATCTTCATCAGCTTCATTTTCATCATCATCATCATTCTTCAATATCTTCATCCATTGCAAAAAAAGAAAAAGAAAAATTATCTACAAAGTACAAATGCCTCTGGTGAGGAGAGGGGAGGAGGAGAAGGAGAGGGGACATGAGAAGATGGGAGCAACTGGCGACGCCGGGTGGCTGTTGGGTTCCAGAGAGAAAGAGAAATAGAAAAGAATGGTAGTTTTGGGATAGGAGTATGTAAAGTAAAAAATTAATAATAATAAAAAAAATTCTTTTTTGGGGTTTGTGGGCCCGGGGGGGGGGGGGGGGGGGGGTTGTAAAGTGGTATGCGTGCCAAGAAAAAATGATTGTGCATAGAGAATTACCCATAAGAAAAGGTCCAGAAGAAGGGCTTGAGATGATAACTTCGTTATATAGAATATGATTCGCCTTTTAAGACATGATATCAGCTAAAGAGCAAAATCAAAACTGGTTCCAAGAACTTTCAATATTGTCATGTCTTTTAATATTTGGTTGGGTTTCTGGGTACAAAGAAAAAAATATTGATCTATCCTTTTACTTGTATTTCTTTTGGAAACCACATTATATGGTTGATCTAATACATTAACTAAAATATGGCATTGCCTTAGTCACCCAAATTTCTTTTTGTCGGCAGCTGTTGTAAATAAACTATTGTACCTAGTGTCCCAAGTTTTGATTTTTAGATGTGCTACTTTGTTGTTTTATTGGTATCAGTTCATCGAGCAAGTCATGAATTGTCTGAGTTTACTTCATATTATATTTTAATGTAGAAATATGACATAAATCTTTAGAATCTGAAATTTTTTAGAACCAGCATGATGAACACCGAATATATAAATTGTCTTTAGTAACATTACAACAAACGTGTTCGCAGTAATGATTCCCCATAAACATCCAAAAACAATTACTTAAGATCTACATATTGATTGAGATTGAGGATACCGTTGATACAAAGGAGGAAAATCTAAACAACTGGATTGAATTGCCCTTCCATATCTTCTTGATCGGTAGTTCTTGCATCAGCAACGAGACACATGGTAATTGTTAGATGTATATGTCCTTTTGTATAGGGTCTTTTGTGCTTATTTACCATTCCCTGTACTCTATATATCGGGCTATTGCCCTTGGAATAATACAAGAGAGTTTATTCCTAACATGGTATCAGAGCTAGGTTTAACCTAAACCCTAGCCGTCTTTTTCTCTCTCCCCCACAAAATCCAAACCCTAGCCCTCCGCCTCTGCTGCATCGTCTACCGGTTCGTTTGCCCAGTGGCATCATCGCTTAGGACATCTCTGTGGTTCGCGTCTTTCTTCTTTGGTTCGTCGAGGTTTATTAGGGTCTGTCTCTGGTGATATGTCTTTAGACTGTATGGGCTGTAAACTAGGCAAACAGTTACAGCTACCTTATCCTACTAGTGAGTCTGTCTCTCAGAGTCCCTTTGATCTTGTTCACTCAGATTTATGGGGTCCGGCCCCCTTCGTTTCGAAAGTGGGTCATCGCTACTATATTATATTTATAGATGATTTTTCTCGCTATACTTGGATATACTTTATGTCCTCTCGTACTGAGGTTTTATCTATCTATAAATCTTTTGCTACCATGATCCGTACACAGTATAGCACTCCCATCCGGTTCTCCGTGCTGACTCTGCTGGAGAATACTTATCTCGGCACATTCGTGCCTTTCTTGATACCCAGGGTACTCTCTCACAGTTTTCCTGTCCTGGTGCTAATGCCCAGAATGGCGTTGCTGAGCGCAAGCATCGTCATTTACTTGAGACTGCTCGTGCCCTTATGATTGCTTCCTCTGTTCCCCCTCAGTTTTGGGCTGAGGCTGTATCTACTGCTACATATCTCAGCAACATGCAGCCATCTTCTCCTCTTCAGGGTGCAATTCCACTTGAGCGCCTTCCTACTCCACCTCCAGATCTGCCGTCCTATCCTGAGCTTTGTCTTTTTGGTTGTGTTTGCTATGTCTTGTTGGCCCCTCGTGAGCGCACCAAGTTGACAGCCCAGTCTGCTGAGTGTGTCTTTCTTGGATATAGTGCTGTGCACAAGGGATATCGGTGTTGGGATCCTGTAGCTCGACGGATGCGGATTTCTCGTGATGTGACTTTTGATGAGTCTCGTCCCTTCTTCCCTCGTCCTTCTTCATCTTCCAGTCCGGCTTCTATTGTTGAGCCTCTTTTGTTTCTCACTTTTCCTGATAATCCCCTATCCCCCATTCCACCACCCATACCTCCATCACATGTGCCCTCGCCTCCACCACCAGTGCCTCTGGTCACCTCTGCACCTACCCCAGGACATGTTTCTCCCTTTCCTCTTCACTACACTCGTCGTCAGCGAGTCGAGGATCCTCCTGCAGTACCTTCTCATGAGATGCCCTCCATCACCAGTGACCCTCCTGAGTTGCCCTCTTCCTCCAGTGACCCTCCTCGTTACCACCTTCGTGATCGTGAGTCACTACACCCTCCTGGTCGGTTTACTTCTCTGGGTGCTATTCTTGCCGAGCCGACCTCTTATCGAGATGCCGCTGCTCACCAGGAGTGGCAGCATGCTATGGCAGAGGAGATCGCTGCACTTGAGCGTACTGGTACGTGGGATCTTGTACCCCTGCCTGCCCGTGTTCGTCCTATCACGTGCAAGTGGGTTTACAAGGTCAAGACCAGATCTGATGGCACTCTGGAGCGCTACAAGGCTCGTCTTGTAGCGCGTGGTTTTCAGCAGGAGCATGTGATAGATTTTGAGGAGACATTTGCACCTGTTGCTCATATGACCACTGTTCGCAGTCTTATTGCTGTTGCTGCTGTTCGTTCATGGACTATTTCCTAGCTTGATGTCAAGAATGCTTTTCTCAATGGCGTTCTTGATGAGGAGGTTTATATGCGACCACCACCTGGTTATTCTGTCCCCTAGGGCATGGTTTGTCACCTTCGTCGCTCCCTATATGGTCTTCGGCAGGCTCCCCGTTCTTGGTTTCAGCGTTTTTCGTCTGTCGTCATTGCTGCTGGTTTTATTACGAGTGATCATGATCCTGCTCTTTTTGTTCATACTTCATCTCGTGGTCGGACGCTTCTCCTTTTGTATGTGGATGATATGATTATCACTGGAGATGATCCCCAGTTTATTGCTTTTGTGAAAGCACGGCTGAGCGAGCAGTTTCTTATGACGGATCTTGGCCCTCTTCGTTACTTTCCGGGGATTGAGTTTTCCTCCACACCTGCTGGCTACTATCTCTCTCAGGAGAAGTATATTCAGGATCTTCTTGATCGGGCTTCTCTTCTTGATCAGCGTACCGCTGATACACCGATGGAGCTGAATGTACATCTTTGCTCTACTGACGGTGAGCCTCTTCCGGACCCCACTCGTTATGGCCATCTTGTTGGCAGCCTGGTCTATCTTGGGATCACTCGGCCGGATATTTCATATTCCGTGCATATCCTGAGCTAGTTTGTTTCTGCACCTACTCAGCTTCACTACAGCCACCTTCTTCGTGTCCTGCGTTACCTGCGCGGGACCAGCCACCGTTGATTATTCTTTTCACGCTCTGGCCCTTTACAGCTCCATGCTTACTCTGATGCGACTTGGGCCAGTGATCCTTCTGATCGTCGGTCTCTATCTACCTATTGCGTCTTCCTGGGTGGCTTTCTCATCACTTGTAAGACCAAGAAGCAGCAGGCGGTTTCTCGATCGAGTGCAGAGGCTGAGTTGCGTGCTATGGCCTTGTTGACAGCAGAGATTATTTGGCTACGTTGGTTACTTGCGGATTTTGGCGTCTCTATTTCCACACATACTCCTTTGTTGTCTGACAGTACAGGTGCCATCAGTATTGCTCGTGACCCGGTGAAGCATGAGCTCACCAAGCACATTGGTGTGGACGCCTCTTTTACGCGTTCACAGGTACGGGATGATGTTATTGCTCTACAGTATGTGCCTTCTGAGTATCAGCTCGCGGATTTCTTCACAAAGGCCCAAACCAGAGCACATCATAGTTTCTATCTTTCCAAACTCAGTGTTGTTGATCCACCATGAGTTTGAGGGGGGGTGTTAGTGTATATGTCCCTTTGTATAGGGTCTTTTGTGCTTATTTACCATTCCCTGTACTCTATATATATCGGGCTATTGCCCTTGGAATAATACAAGAGAGTTTATTCCTAACAGTAATCACCATTCATGCTGGATTCTCTAGAATGCTTATGAACAAATATGTTTATCTTACGTTCAAATGTTCAATCCTTCTCATGGTCTTCACTAGATATAGAGTAGTACTGATTGGTTTCTGTAGGTTGTCTTGAGGAAATTAATTTGGTTTATTTGAGTGTCGCCAGTTATTCTCATTTAGCTTCACTGCAGGGTGTCTTCATGATCCATGTCCATTATGATTGACTTTTAGTATATTATGACTGTACAATGTAAATTGTGAGAACCTTTCTGGCCTCTATATTACTTCTTGAACCATGATTCTTGGCATGTGCACTATTGCTGTTACCCGGATGCTTCAAAGTCTTCAAACCACATCTTCTTCAGCTTCTCTTCGCATGCCAAGTCTGGCTCCCAGTTCTACAGAAATTCTTACTCATTCCTTCCACTCTTGCATCATCCTCGAAAGCGCTCTGGGATATCTGGTATACACTATAAACAACACATTTCAAAACTTTATCCAACATGTCAGACTGCAGTGCTTTTGACATATATTGGCTGCTTCTGCAAGTGTGTGATGACATCTTCAAGAATCATCATTGGCCATCATCCATGAATGATCAACTTCCATCTCCATATTCCCGTTGGCTACATTGCGGCTTCACATGAGTTGAAAAATAGACTCCATTATCCTTACCTTCATCCTTTGATCTTGTTGTTTTTATGCTTCAAACTCATCCCCAGGGCATGACAGGATCGCATCATGCTCTGGGGATGGATCGCATGACCGTGCAGACATGTCAGAAGGTTCTGGGCCAGTGACACGATCATGTCAAATTTACCCTATGATCGCCACGATCTTGTGGTTTTAGCAGAGTCTCCATGTTTTGAGCAGCATAGTTGACACAATCGCGTCAGTCGGGTTTCGACCTGATGTGTGTTTTGTTTTGTGCCATTGATATGAAATTTGATCAGATCGAACGACCACGACTTAAAACGGCCTCTATAAACATACTGATTAATTCCTTTGTTGAAGACACGAAGTACACATCAAGGTACACAGCTTTTGGTGCGGCAAGAATTATTGGAGATGGCTACAAGCTTTGGGAGAGGAGATATTCCTTTTTTAGGGTTTTGAGGTAAGATCTTTCTAGTGTTGAGTGTGCATGCGACTTTATAATTGATAGAGTACTAGATTTACATTGTCAAGAAGGTTCGCTTGTTGTTAGAGGAGATCTTGGTAGTCAGTGTATTATCTTGTGCTACATCTCTGATCTAGTGGAAACCGTGACAACGGAAGACTAGACGTATGCGCCATATTGAGCTAAACCAGTATAAATTATGTGCCTATCGGTGTGATTGCTTGATCTGTGATTGTGGTAGTATTTCTTTGTGTTTTTATGATTTCTTTAAGATCCTAACTCTGTTTGTTAGTTGGTGGCGTATTATCTTATTTTGCTGCGTGCAGATTTTGTGTTCGATTTTAATTCTGACCTCTCAACAAGTGGCATCAGAGCATTGATAAGAAGAAAGTAGAAAGTCAAGTTGTCATTCTCTACCACATCGTTCAAGTTTGATAAGTTCACTGGATAAGTTCACTGGAAGAAATGACGTCAGTTTGTGGGGACTGAAGATGAAAGCATTTTTGATGAGGTACGTGTGTTATCAAATTGTTTTTGAGAAAGACTTTGAGAAAGACAAGATTGATGAATAGGTCAATGAAGCTTAGAAATCAGAGATGGAGAAGAAAGCATTGAGTGCATTGCAGTTATTAGGGTATTAGGAGACACTACACTACGCCTGGTGATCAATAATCGAATGATGTAGCAAAAAAGTTTAAACAGACGCTGATGGAGAAGTGCAGTTGCTTGAGGCTGACTGCTGGACTCCCAAAGAAATATTGGGGGCGAAGATGTGACTACCATCGTGCATCTCGTGAATAGACTACCATCTTTGACGATCAGTTTCAAGATTCCATAGGAGGAGTGGATGGTGAAGACTAGTGATTACTCCTACATGCGGGTATTTAGATGTCCTGTCTATGCTCTACAAAAGGAGGACAAGCTCGATTCAAGGGTCAGAAAGGCCATTCTGCTAGGATGCTATGAAGGAGTGAATGGATACATGTTGCTGGATCCTGTGTTCAAGAAGACATTTACTAGCAAATATGTCACATTTGATGAGTTATCGATGGTCAAGCTGGAGATGACTTAGTCAAATGTTGAATATAAGTTTGAGGAGCCCGTCACCGAGGAGGTCGAGGTATTTTCCCGTGATGAGCCATGTCAGAATCCCATTAGTGCAGAGAATCAGATTACACAAATAGATCAGGTTCAGACTCAGGATGAGGTTTCTACCCAAGGTTAGATGGAGGTGCGATGGTCAACGAGGACTAGGAGAGCACCAAAGAGACTTGGAGAGTATAACTACTCTGCTTTGACGTTTACACTTGAGGATGTGCAAGCGTATACCCTGAACATTGAGCATGAAGAGCCGCAGACTTTTGAGGAAGCCCAAACATCGAGTGCAGTTGCAGAGTGACGTCTTGCAATGGAAGAAGAGATGAAGTCTCTTTATAAGAATGTCATCTGGGAATTGGTAGAATTGCCTAAGGATTGGAAGGCCATTAGATGTAAGTGGGTATATAAAGTCCAGGAAGGCGATGATGGTGATGTGAGATACAAAGCCCCACTAGTGGCCAAAGGATTTGCACAAAGAAAAGTGGAAGACTACAACGAGACCTTTTCGACTGTGGTGACACGTCGATACGTGTGCTGTTGGCTATGGTGGCAGCTGGAACAGCTGGATGTGAAAATAGCTTTCCTACACTCTGCTTAAGGAAGAAATCTACATGCGCTAGCTCGAAGAATTCGTTATGGAGGCCAAAGAGCAGATGGTGTGCAAGTTAAAGAAATCTCAATACGGATTGAAACAGAGTCCAAGGCAATGTTACAAGAGGTTTGATTCCTTTATGCTGAGTATCAGTTTTGAGAGAAGTGTTAAGCATCAGTGTGTTTATGTTCGCACACTTGATGATGAATCTAGGATCTACTTGCTCTTGTACGTGGACGATATTCTGATTGCGTCATGTAATTCGGTGGAAATCAGTAGGCTGAAGAGGAGACTTACAGAGGAGTTTGATATGAAAGATTTGGGGTATGCGAGAAAGATTCTTAGAATGGAGATCAGTAAAGACAGAAGAGAGGGGAGTTGAAATGAGCCAGGAGGGCTATATTAAGAATGTCATAGTATGATATGGAATGGAGAAGGCAAAGCTTGTTACCACATCACTTGGGGCCTACTTCCACCTTTCTGCGAAACAATCATCGAGTACTAAGAAGGAGATATTCTACATATCTAAAGTACTCTATGCAAGTGCCGTAGGAAGTCTAATGTACACGATGGTTTGCACACGTCCGGACTTGGCCCATGCAGTTGGAGTCGCAATAGATATATGACGAATCCTGGTAAAGAATACTGGCAAGATGTGAAGTGGATACCGAGGTACTTGAAAGAAACAACTGGCATTGGATTGTGTTATGACAAGGATGATGATATCCGGATTTTGTGATTCAGATTATGTGGGTGGCAGAGACAAAAAGATATTGATGTCTAGATACATGTTTACGTTGGGCACTGCTGCAGTGTAGTAGTGATCAGTCCTTCTGTCAAGTGTAGCATTGTTAACCATGAAGGCGAAACTGATAGCTGTAGTTGAGGCAGTGTAAGAAGGTAAATTCCTGCGAAGTCTACTGAAAGACTTGGGTATTTCACAAGAGGTGACGAAGGTCTACTGTGATAGTCAGAACGCCATCCACTTAGCGGAGTATTAAGTCTATAGTTCGAGGACCAAGCATATTGATGTGCGAGACTTCTTTCTATAGGAAGAGAAGGTCATACTGCTAGAGAAGGTCTCGACAGATCACAATCCTATTGATATGTTTACGAAGACGATTGTTACAGTCAAGCTCAAGAATTGCTTGAGCTTGATATACACTTGATAAGTGGTTTGACTGATTCCCATTGTCATTTGAGTTTCAAAAATTCTAGATCTGGATAGAGATGTTTGAAATTTGGGCAAAGCCGTTGTAGAGAGTCTGGAGATGCTATGGTGATAGATGGAGCAGTGCTCGTGTGATGGAGGATGTTTGAAGTCGGGTAGAGTGTTGTGTTTATGCTTTAAACTCATCCTCAGGGCATGGAACGATCATGCCATGCCATGAGAATGGATGGCAGGAGCGTGCAGACATGGCAGAAGGTTCTAGGCCAGTGACACAATAGTGCCAAATTTATTCTATGATTGGCACGATCGTGTAGTGTTGGCAGCGTTTCCAGGTCTTGAGCAGCACAGTTGACATGATCGTGCCATATTTGACACGACCATGTCAGTCGGGTTTCGACCTGATGCGGGTTTTGTTTTGTGATGTTGATTTGAAACTTGATTAGATTGAACGACCACGACTTAAAATGACCTATGTAAACCTAATGATGAATTCCGTTGTTGGAGACATGAAGTACACACTAAGATACACGGCTTTTGGCCCAGCAAGAATTCTTGGAGATGGCTACACGCTTTAGGAGAGAAGATATTCCTTGTTTTATGGTTTTAAGATAAGATCTTTCCATTGTTGAGTGTGCATGCGACTTTGTAATTTCTAGTGCTAGATTTACATTGTCAAAAAGGTTCGCGTATTGCTGGAGGAGATCTTGGTAGTTGGTGTATTATCTTGTGCTACATTTCCGATCTAGTGGAAACCGTTACAACGGAAGACTGGACGTATGCGCCACATTAAGCCGAACCAGTATAAATCCTGTGCCTCCTTGTGTGATTGCTTAATCTGTGATTGTGGTAGTATTTATTTGTGCTTTTTATGATTTCTTTAAGATCCTAACTCTATTTGTTAGTGGCGGTGTATTATCTTATTCCAATGTATACACATCTTGTGTTCCATTTTAATTCCGACCCCCAATAGATGTCTCCTGTATATACATACTGGTGGGTTGTCTTAAACCCTAATCCCAATTATCAGCTTGAGTGTTGTTTTAGTTTTATTTGTTTGTATGCCCATACTTGTCGAGGGGTATTTTGAGGATTTTGTATTGGAAATTAACTATAGGTTTATTTCCCATTCATGGGGTCTTTTTCTTGATACGAAGCAACAAGCAACGATCAAGATCAACAGTAACTGCAACTAATTATAACTATCTTTAAACCAACAATTAACGACAACCAATCGTCAACGATAACCAACAAAGATGGCTAACGCCTTAACTATAGGATTTAACCAGCCATTAACAATTAACGAGGTAGACAATGATTACTCCGAAAAGACATTTCTAGCGCTACAGTAACTCGTACTGTAATGCATATTGTATCGTTATAGTAACTTATTTATTTTTTCTTTTTCTTTTTCTTTTTTTCTTTTTGGTTGGGGCTAGAGAACAGAGAAATCACACGACAACTTATAATCAACTAATTAAAAACACTCGGCGACAACGGCAATTTTAACCAACCATTAACAATTAACGACAATTTCCCAACCCGGGTAACTTTCAACCAACCAACGACCATTCAATGACAACAAACTTTCAATCAATGAACGAGTCTTTATAACAATTAATAACAACCAGCGAAACAATAAGCAATGATCAATGACAACCATAACCAATTATAATTAGCTTTTAACCAACGATTAATGGGAAGCAAGCATCAATGATAACCAACAACGACATCTGACTATGTAATTATAGGATACAAATCTAAATGGCTGACTATGATCGCTCTAGTGGCATTATTGTAGGTTTATGCTAATGCATACTGTAATGCATACTATAGCATTACAATAACTTATTTATTTTTGTGATATTTCAGGGAAGGAAATGGAGAAATCAAAGGAGAAGAATCAACTTCCAAGCAATGAAAACTTAAAAGTTTAAACTAACCAACAAAAATCACTTAACAATGACAATGATAACTATTAACCAACCAACAACTAACGATAACTTCCAAACGTTGATAACTTTCAACTAACTAATAACAACTACTCAACAACATGAACTTTCAACCAAGAATGGGTCTTACGACAATCAATGGTAATCAATAAAGCAATAATCAATGATAACAACAACCAACTACAGTTAGCTTTCAACCTACAATCAACGATATGAGGTGGTAAATTTCGGCCCGGCACGGGCATGGCATGATAAAACCGTGCCTGGGCCGGTAATTTTGGCCTGAAATCCTTATCGGACCGGGCCGGTCCGGCCCGGTTTATTGTCATGCCGGGTCCGGGCCAATTTATTCGGTCCATTGAGCGGCATGACACGACACGAAAGCCGGCAATTTTGGCCTGAAATCCTTATCGGACCGGGCCGGTCCGGCCCGGTTTATTGTCGTGCCGGGTCCGGGCTAATTTATTCGGTCCATTGAGCGGCATGACACGACACGAAATCCTTTTGAGTTTGCTCGTTTCAAACAAAGTTGTTCGATTCACAAAACAGAGTAGCTCGATCATAAACCAATCTTTGAACCTTACACTTATCACAAAACAAAGTAGCTCGATTCAAAATTATATACCAAAAATAAGTTAGATGAACATCTTGTGGATTGTGGATAGCTTGAGTTCATATTCTGAAAATTCATCACTCGAGATTTTTCTCTGAGAAAAAAGCTCACATGCCAAACTATCAATTTGCTCCAGAATTTGCATGTACTTTGCATTTTACATTAAATTGTAGTAGCATTTAATGATACATCATTAACAGAGGGGATGTTGAAATCTAATAAATAGCAGATCCCAATAATTCTTTCAACCCTAGCGGACCGGGGCAGGCGGCCCGAATTTTTATCGGACCATGTCCGGGCCGCACCGAAATGGCCCGAAGTCTTACCGGACCAGGCCGGCCCGATCCTTTAAGAAAACCAGGCTGTGCCGACCCGGCCCGATAAGACAGGCCTGGCCCGAATTGCCACCCCTAATCAATGACAACTAAGCACCAATAGTAACCAACAAAGATGATTGACGATATAAACATAGGATGTAAATCTAAAAGGCTAACGATGATCGCTTTGGAGAGTCATTATTGTAGCGTTACGGTTACACATACTGTAGCGCTTCGGTAACTTATTTATTATTTATTATATTTGATTGGGGTAAGAAAAAAAGAAATCAAACAAGGGAAAGGAGAAGGAGATGTGAGGTTTAAGGTTAGTGTAATATTTAGTTTGGTAGGATTATTGTATTTGATTTAGTTAATGTAATTTAGAAGTAAAAATGAAGTGAGAAAAATAGGTGGTTTTGATACCTTGTTGAAAATCTGAAGAGAATATCATTTGGAAGAAAGGCCACATTGTTGTTTATATAAGATAATACAATACAAATACAAGTAGGAGGTAACTCATGTGTGACTCTTATTATAAAATTAAAACTATAATTCCTAATTTTATACTAATTCTAAACCGTTATACTTATTTTTAACATGGATTATTGCGATGCATTTGTGAAGGAGAAGCAAATTTTGCTATTGTTGGCTATCATGAGAACATTCATTAAACATAATACAACTACAAAGATGATCGAAATAAGACTTGACCAAATTTGAATTTGCTGTAGCAGTTATAGTTACAGTACTATAGCAACTGCGGAATTGTACCTGTCGCAGATCATATATAAAATGACGGGAGTCTATTAGACTTTGATTTGCAGAAAGCAAAGTTCAAGGTTTTGTCCGAAATGTCTCGGTTTCAGGCATTTTGGAGCAGGCCGGTCTGGAACGTTGAAAAAAATAGTTTGAGCTGCTTTTGCTTAAATAAATGTATAAGGAGAAAAAGATAAGAGGAGGAGAACAACAAATGTATCAAAAATCTTACTTCAAAAGTTGAAAAAATGAAATAAAATAAGCTAAAAAGGTAGACCTTACCTATATGGTTGATCTACTGATGAACACCTGGGTAAGGTATATTAACATTTAAAGTGTTGTTTGCTTGAAAATGAATGCTTTTCTCCTGCTTGGTTGACAAAAAAGATGGGATTTTTACGGTGAAGTAGGGATTTTTAGGTCTTGAAAGTGGATTTGGGAAGAACAATTGATATTTTTATTGATAATTAAACCGAAATACGATGATAGTGTTAGGATTCTCACTGGATGACAAATAAAACACTAGAGGGGGTAATTGTGTTCTTGAAATTATAAAAATCCTCTAGTAATTCTACATCAGTTATTAAATGGAGTTACCAAAATAAAACTTAATCAACAAAATTACTTGCAATAATAAAGAGTAATGTGAAAGTTTAAAACAATTAGAAGTACACAATCCAACAATCATACACAGAGAGAGTAGATATATACTGGTTCAGGTACCACTTGTACCCTAGTCTAGTAACACGTACTCAAAAAGACATATATCTACTAATCACTTGGATTTACATCACATTTCAAATGGAACAAATACGTCTAACAATAGACAACACGTCTCCAAAGAGAATACACATCTCCAATGAGGGAAATACGTCGCCAAATGTGAGAAACAAAGCAAAACGTACAGCCTTTTACATATAGCTAAATATTGAAGCTCTTGTGTGATGAGGCTATATTGGATCTCCAATTGATGAAAGAATGAAGCTCTTAGAGATCAAGAATTTTGGCCTTGAATGAATTTGAGAAGTCTTTAAAACATAGGCTAGTGGATGAAGATTTTGCTTAAAAGCTTTTGAACTTGATACTAATTCATATGGACCTATATACTAATCTCATTGAAATTGAGTACCTTAAAATCAAACAAATATTTTTGGTACCCTTTTGGTTTCGGGTCTGTGTGATTAGTCACAAAGTAGAGATATCCCTCAATGGGAAACCAAACCCATTTGGCTCCAGATTTCTCATCACAAACATATCTATAATCTTTACAAAAATGCACATCATGTATGAATCTAGAAACGTACTCATCTTTCATTTGAATTGTCCCATGTTTAGGTAACCGAACTTTGATGAAACCGTTTCTAGAGCGATGAATCCTAGCATGATCATCTCTAGGCCTAACCTGAGTCTCACTATAACCTAGGTCAAATATACTACTAAAGGGTCTCTGAGACCTAATTAAATCTAGTTTCTCCTTACTTCTATTGAACCTATCTACATTTCTATATATGTCATCATACTTGGTCTTAATGTT
Source organism: Scilla litardierei (assembly GCA_030789695.1). NCBI lineage: Eukaryota > Viridiplantae > Streptophyta > Magnoliopsida > Asparagales > Asparagaceae > Scilla > Scilla litardierei. The sequence continues at coordinate 72,309,849 of CM061138.1, read as the reverse complement.
GGTTAAAGTCTTATCTAAGTCATTGAGCCTACCACTAAGGTTACTAACCTCATCACTAAGCAACTTGTGTCTAGTGATCAATTTTAGGTTTTCTTCTTGAATCTTTTCAATTTCTGCATGATGCATGCAATCTATATAAATCTTCTTAAATTTACAATACTCCCTAAGCAATGATTCATACTTCTCAAGAAGTCTAGCAAACATATCATCATCATATACAATAATATCATCATCGGAGGCCTCAAATTCAGAAATTTCCCTCTTCGTCATTTTCAATCCCCATGAAGCACATGTATGTCTTTTCATTCTTTTCCTCGTCTTATTCATTTGTGGACTCATCGGACGAAGCGTTTGATTCTCGGTCCCATACTACAAATGCTTGCCTCTTATGTTTCTTCCATTTTGAAGTTTCTTTTACTTTTCCTTTGCCCTTATTCTTTTGTAGAGGGCACTCCTTTATGCCATGTCTTGGCCTATTATATCTAAAACAAATAATTGTGCTAGATAACTTTTGCTTTTTGAATTTGGACTTACGTCGGAGGAAGTTTTTGAATTATCTCGTCATGAGAGCAATTTGATCATCCTCTTCATTTCTCGAGCTTTCCTTGGCGGCTTTGAGAGCAAGTGCATTCTTCTATATTTGCTCATTATCCTTTGTTGCACTTGAAGCTCATATGCCGTAAGGTTTCCAATTAGATCCTCCAAAGTGAGTTTGGAAAAACCGTTTCCTTCCTCAATGGTCGTGACCTTCCTCTCCCATTTCGGTGTGAGAGATTGTAGAAGCTTGGTCACATGGTTGCTTTGTGAGTAGCTCTTGCCAAGCCTCGCAAGAGTGTTTATGATCCCCATGAAGTGAAGGTATATATCTGAAATTGATTCTCCCGGTTCCATCTCAAAGGATTCATACCTACGAACATAGAGAGAAGTCTTAGAAGTTTTAACTTTTGTGTTATCTTCGTGTGCTACCTCAAGAATTTTTCACATCTCATGGGCAGTGGTTGCACGAGACACCCGGTTGTTCTCTCTGCATTGTCAATTGCACAATAGAGTGTGTTCATTGCCTTGGAGTTCAACACATCTTTCTCCTTCTCGGCTTTTGTCCATTCATTTTTCGGCTTTGGTGTTTCATGATATTGGTGCTCCATCATGGTCCACAAGTCATAGGAGATGGACTTGCAATATATCTTTGTCCAATTCTTCCATGTCCCGTAGTTTGACCCGTTAAGCAAAGGTGGACACGTGGTGGATTGGCCTTTGGGGTAGGTGTTGTTTGTTGATGACATTCTTTAACCGAGCTCTGATACCACGTGTTGGGATCCTTCCTGGATGGCAAATAAAATATTAGAGGGGGTGGATGTTCTTGAAATTATAAAAGTCATCTAGTAATTCTACCCAAGTTATTAAATGAAGTCAACCTAAATAAAACTTAATAAACAAAATTACTTGCAATAATAGAGTAATGCGGAAGTTTAAAACAATTACAAGTACACAATCCAACAATCACACAGAGAGAAGATATATCCTGGTTCAGGTGCCACTTGTACCCTAGTATAGCAATACGTCCTCAAAAGGACATAAATCCACTAATCACTTTGATTTACAATACGTTCCAAATGGAACAAACACGTCCAATAATGGATAACACATCTCCAAAGAGACTACACATCTCCAATGAGAGGAAACACTGTCACCAAATGTGAGAAAGAAAGAAAAACTTACAACATTTTACATATAGCCAAATATTGAAGCTATCGTGTGATGTTGTGAGGTTATAATGGATCTTCAATTGATGAAAGAATGAAGCTCTTAGAGATCAAGAATTTTGGCATTGGATGAATTTAAGAAGTCCTTAAAACATAGTCCAATTGACGAGGATTTTGCTTAAAAGCTTTGGACTTGAAAACCCTTTTTCTCTAGAAAAATTTGATCAATTATGTTAGCAAAAATTCTCAACAAACTCAGCTTATAAAGAGTTAAAACACCCATCCAACGGATTGAAAAATAGCTATTCGAAAATTACGGAATTGTGTTTTCTTTCCGTTGGGCTGTCGGTAGTCGACAAATGTATAACTGGTAGTCGATTATCCATGCAACTGTAGTTGACTCACAGAATAACTGCAGTCGACCATTTCAGTCGACTATTTCATGGGACAGATTTCCCAATGAACGTAGTCAACTCTATTCAAGGAGTAGTCGATTATCCAGCTGATACTCGGGGTGTCCATCGGGCCCGGTTGACAATTTGACCCGGGCCGGGCCGGACCGGCGCCGGGGGCCAGACGCCCGGCCAAGTATTTTTAAAAAATAAAAATAAAAAAAACAAAAAATTCTAACAACATTTAAAAAAATCTACACTTAATATATTTCTAGATAGCAATAGAAATTTTAAAGATAGATAATTTTATAAAAACATAGTAATCTATTAATAGATAGTATTTTGTAAATTATAATTAGATAATTTTTTTTAAAATTATAATAATTTGTAAGTAGATAAATAAAGAAGTGAACACATGGCAAAATAATATTTAAGCCTGAAATTCTCGAAGGTCCCAGGTTGAACCTTTAAATTTTATTAATTAAAATCTTTTTTGTGGGGGAACGTAAGTCGGCCAGCCTTACCCCTCATACAATGGCCAAAACAAAAAATAATACACATAAGAAAATAGTAGTACATCACTCATCTTATGTATCTTCTTCTTCGGAATCTTCGGAAAGGTTCTTGTTTTACGAGCGGTTTTCAATATGGAACCAATCCTTCGCACAAACCGCAACTGCAACTATCTCTTCCGTCTGCCGTAATCTCTTGTTGCTCAGAATGCGACCACATGTACTAAAAACAGATTTCGAAGTAACTGTAGATATAGGTACAGATAACAAATCCCGTGCCATGATGGAACGAATGTGATAAACTGATTTATATCCTTTCCACCAGGCAAGAGGATCAAAATGCTCATCATCTATTACTTCCTCTGAAAAGGGAAATGAATTTGCTAAATATTTGGATAGTTTACTAGCAGAACAATCTGACTCTACTGTTTTTTGTTTCTTCTTTCCTAACATCTGTCGGATCCTACTAGAAGAAGAAGTAGCAGGCATAGATGAAGTATGTGAAATACTATCAAATCTAGCCTCACAAGAAGCAAATATGGTTCTTAAGCTATGTTTAACAACAACTACCTATTCAACATGTGAAAATCCCATGTTTTCAGAATACATTTCTAATAACCCTAGTGCAACATCCTCCCTATAGCGAGGATAAACAACTTTAGCTAATGGGTAAAGAAGAGGAATATGATTCCAATACTTAGCTAGTTTTACAGACATGTCTTGTATCATATGCATTATAGCAGTGTTAGGTTGTGTACTGTCTCTATGCTTAGATATCTGATCAAAAATAAAAAGTAATTGTTCTAATCCTAAAACAGATGTTGGATAGTAAACTTCAGATAATTTGTTTGTAGCAGTAAAAAACTTCAAAAATCATGCAAATGATCTATAGTTAACCACTCTAGTTCAGTAATGTCATGTGAAAGATATGTAAGTGCATAATCTGTAAGCTGCTTTATATTCTTAAGCATAGATCACAACATTAAGTAAGTTGAATTCCACCTTGATACAACATCAAATTTAAATGCAAGGTATGATCTGTCTAGTACAACACAGTTGTTTGTACTGAAGTCGCCTAGTGCTAGAAGTATGTATATACAACATGAGATTTCTAATTTTATCTAAATAAGCTAAACAAGTTGTAAGTCCATCGCGAACTATCAAGTTCAAGATGTGACATGCACATCTTTGATGGAACAACAAACCCTCCATATCGGGGTCAAATTTCTTTTTAAGCAGCTAATTGCACTAGTGTTATTGGATCCATTATCAAACGTAAATGAAAAAATCTTTTCTGTAATATTAAAATCATGAATTACAGACATTATTACATTAGAAATTACACCCCCAAAATGAGTAAGCTCTATCATTCTAAATTCTATAATAATCTTATTTAGCATGTAAGCATTATCTACAGAATGCGATGTAACACATAAATATGAAGCACCTCATTTTGTTGTCCAAATATCAGAAGTTAAATCTATTCTAGATCTTACACTAGCAAAAGTTTCCATCAATTTTGCTTTCCCAGCTTGAAAAGCTGACATAGCATTTCTTCGAAGAGTGTTTCTAGGCACTCTTCTAAAGGCAGTGTTAAGAGCCACTTGATTAAATCTTTCTAATTTGGGCATGTCCTCATAGCTAAATGGCAATTCTCGGCATAAAACCAATCTTGTCATCTCTTTTCTCATAGTCTCATCAGAGTATGAAAAATTAGATAAAGAGAAAGAAAATCCAGATAAATTTAATGTTGTCTTTAAGCTAGATGATATGTGTCTTTTTAGGTGTGTTGTGCCATTAGAAGGTTTGCAAGTAAAATCATATTTACATATTTTGTAAAATGCCGGCGGGCCTTTGCCAGCGACAGTTTCAACCGTAAAGTTCTCCCAAACCGCAGATTTTGTTGATCTGGTTTGGGATTGTTGTGTAGCTGGAACATCGGGAATAATAGGTTGTGCAGGTGTAGAAGCGTGTACAGAAAATGTCTGTGCAGAAGTAGTATGTGCAGTTATAGCATTCGGGTAGTCACACGTTTCTGTTTATGAATAATCAATACATATGATGATGTTTCTATCGGGTTATCCCACATCATATTAAAGTTATCTTGCTGTTCAATGTTGTCAAGGTGGAAGGTATAAGAGCTACGGTTTGGTGCAGACATTATGCTAAAAATATAGGAACCTGATTTGTCGGGTTGCGAGTGGTGCAGAGAGCAGATAATCGCAATATCGGAGGGAGTTGAGATGATCTTGTTAGCGGAGAGAGTTGAGAGCGATAGCGATTTTAGCCGTGACCTTGATGACAAGATTTAGTGCGAAGTTGACGCGATGAGCTTGAGCTTGCTTGCTTGAACGTATGAGAGAGTATGAGAGAGTATGATAGTTTGAGAATTGTGAAAAAAAGAGAGGGGTTGGCTGAAATTTATACGGGGTTTCGGGTGTAAATGACCAAAATACCACTCCCAAATGGCCGTTTATGACCGTTGGCAGGGGTATTTTGGGTCAAAAGACCAAAAAATGACTTAAAAGCCCCCCATGCTGCCAAAAGAATAAAAAAAACTGCAGGCAACGGTCATACGACATGCAATGTCTGCCGGGCCAGGGGGCACTCGGGAGCCCGGCCCGTTGACCGGGCCTGGTGGGCTGGGCCCCGGGCCTGCGGGATTTTTGGCCACCTTGAGCTGATACATATGATTCACAATTAAAACCTTTTAACATATTTTAAAATGTTTTAAAAACATTTTATGTGTGTTCCTAAGTGTGTGAGTTTCAACAAAAACTTTAACATACTACTAAGACTCAAACTAAAAATTACATTAAAATTAAAATATTACATTAAGCACTTGATGCAATTTGCTTTTTCTTGCGCTAGTCTTGGCTGCTCTTGATCTCCATGGTCTTTGTTGGCTCTAATCTTCCTTTGATTTGTATGTTTGATCATGAAAGCTCAATATCTACACATATACACTCAAACAGATATTAATACCAAATATGTTGCTCATCATTAAAACTAACATGTGGTACTCAATATTCAACATATAGGTAGCCTCTTTCGAGAGGACCACTATACTCAAACGGATAGTAATACCAAATATGTTGCTCATCATTAAAACTAACCTGTGGTACTCAATATTCAAAGATAGGTGGTCTCTTTCGAGAGGAGCAATATGCCAAGCTTCAATTTTAGATAAAACCGAACTCTCCACTAGATCTAAGGGATCTGTCCCTAAACTCAATCAATTTCTTCACAAAACTCACCTAAAACCTTCTATCTAATCTTCCCCTTATTTATAATAAAAACTCCTAATGAGGCGTCTCTCCTAAATTACTAAAATACCACCGACTTAGGATTTTCAGCCTAAATTACATATATGTCCCTGAACCCTCAAAATTACAGAAATGCCATTATACTTAGAAATTACAAATCTGCCACCCCCAAGTCTATCACAGCTGCACATCATTGGTCACTACATTAGCTGGTTGTGAAGAATGCTTTCGTTCATGAAATTCTTGATGAGGATGTATTTATGGACAACCGCTCAATTTTGTTGCTTAGGGTGAGTTGGGGAGGGATGCAGTTTGCAAAAGTCAGTGTAGGGCATGAAGCAATTTTTCATAGCGTGATGTGACAGATTTGACAAGTTTGCAGATGCTGTAAAGGATTTTGGCGTATGAAGGTGTCACATGCCATGAAGAACTAGTACGAGTTTAAGCACAACATTAGCAGAGTTTGTTGTCTGGATGGAAATGGAGGAATGAAATGGAATGAGGTTCTAAAAGAACTCGGATGATATAATAAAACCCTATTTTAGAGATGGCATTACTTCAGGGACTCACAACAAGTGAGACTTGCATCATAGGGTGATGTGTCCAAATTTTGGGCAGCTGAAATTGACTTGAGTTTTCTTCGTGCACATACTTCTGTAATTCAATATAAGTAGAGATAAATATTAATGATCTAACCATAGTTCTCTTCAACCTACTAGTCTTGTGTATAGCATGCAAACAAATACCAAGCAAGTATATCATTCGATTGTGATCTGAGTTCATTCTTTTAGCAAATAGGGGTACATGGTTCAAGATCTGTTCTTGGATTTGGGTCCACTAATAAATAATTTTAGTGATTTTTTATATCTGCTCTGATGCCACTCTACTCACACAACTCAAGTAACTGTTGGGTCACTGTGGATGACAAATAGACATTATATGTGCGTGAATAGTGTATATCAAATAATAAAAGTCATCAAATAAATTCTACCTAAGAATATAATTAGAGTTATCTAACTTACCAACAATCTTGCAATAAAAGAACACAACGGAATAAACATTAGTATGCAAGAGAATAGCACAACACAAAATATAACAAAAAAAATACAAAATATTATCCTGATTTAGGTACCCTGTACCCTACATCCAGCATCCAAGTCGCACCCAAGTCACACTTGGCTAGAATACACTATTTTGGCAAATAGTATAACCACGTCTTCTCAATACAATTTCTTACAACCCACCTCTTTCCAAGAGTATTTACAACTTATCACCTTACACTTGAGGATTTTCACTTACACAGATGTGGATATACTTACCTATAACCTTTGCTTGAAGCTTTTATGCATGTGTAGTAGATATAGAAGGATATTGATATCAAAAGGTACGATTTAAGGCTTTGGGAGATTAAGTGTTTGACCAAAGAAAGATTGAAAAAGCTTTGAGACAACTTGGCTAAAGAAAGAGAGTTTTTCTTAAGACTTTTAGCAAAAAACACTTCTCAAATGATTTATCTTGATGTATAAAACCTAAGAAAAAATCCTCTATATATAGGTCTAAAATCGAGGCAAAACAGAGTACTAAAATGCTCCTACAACGGTGAGAAAATCAAAAGTCAAATTTTACAGTTAGAATCATAAATAGCAGCACTAGTTGACTATTGTTTATCATTGGTCGACTAGTTGACTTAGTTTGCCAAAAAAATAGAGAGCACTAGTAGACTATGAACAGTGCACTAGTCGACTATGAACAGTGTATTAGTCAGCTAGTTTTCTAGTACATTGATGCGGCTCTAAAAACTTAAGAAATGACTTGTAAAATAATTTTAAATCATTTTGTGTGTGTTACTAAGTGCGTGTAAGCTTCAACAAGGCTTTAACATGCTAATACGAGGGAAATAAAAAGTACATCAAATAAATATTTCAATTGTACTTTATTGATGTATTCTTGACACTTTGAGCTCATTGTCTAGCTTTCTTTTTGATTCCTGGTCTTATTGAGCTCACTTCAGCTTTGAGTGCATCATACATGCACCAATAGCTTGTTAGATAACATGTTTACTCATCATCAAAACTACATGGGGTGACTCAATATCTTAACATTTTCTCTCTTTTTGATAAAATGAGTAATATGAATAAATACTTAATTCTTTCTGTAACACAATATGTTAGCAACATATATCTAGATTTCATAGTGTAGCAATCATATTATTATGCATGGCATCTAATATTTCTCTCCATTTTGTTATCAATAAAAAGGAAGTTAAATAAAGCTCTCCCCCTTTAAAAAGAAATCGTTCGCCCCAAAAAACGTAAAATATCTTTCTCTAACATGCAAATCTCTCCCTCCCTAAATATCAGCAAAATACTATGAGTCTAAAGAAAGTGTTTTAAAGGTGACTCAATATCATAAACTCTAGTGTTCTAATAAAGGGTGAATGAATGATATCAAATGAGAGAATAGCACATATTGAGAGATACAATTGTAAAAATAAACCATACTTACAAACATACATCAAAAAAAATTATTGGACTCCTTTCAACATTGCTCATCAATTTTGATCCTTCCCCTGGAATTGTGCATAATCTTTGATGTGTAATTTTGGGAGTTAAACTGTAATCCTCATATATGAGTTCCTAAAAGTTAACATAAAAATTTGGTACACTTTGTTATTTGGATATTGTTAACATAAAATTTTGGTACACTTTGTTAACATAAAAATTTGGCACACTTTGTTATTTGGATCCATGTGATTATTCATAGGAAATAATATCAATCAATGGAAAACCAAACCCATTTAGGTCTAAACTTTTCATCATGAACGAATCTATAATTTCTATTATAATGCATATTGTTCATGAAGCTAGAAACAAATTCATCCTTCATTTAGACAGTCACTCTCTTCGGTATCTAAACTTTGACAAATCTGTTTATAGTTCTATGAACCATACCATGATAATGAGTGGTCCTAGCTTTTTGATTATAATCTAGGCCAAATTTGCTACTTGATGATTTTTACGAGCTAATTAAATCTTATAGTTTTTCTTTACCCTGGTTAAACTTTCTATATTTCTATATAAATTCTCATACTTAGCCTTAATGGTGGACATGATCTTTTCTAAGTCACTAAACCTATCACTTAGGTTTCTATACTCATCACCAAACAACTTATTTTTATCTATAACCTCATTATTCTTGCTAATCAATTTTAATTTTTTTTCTTTTTTCTTTTCTAAATTAGAAGAAATTGTATCACACTCTCATCTTTCTTCTTCTTCCTCTTCAGATGAGGAATCATCAGATGACTTAATTTCATTTTGATTCAAAGCGGGCAAGGCCATCTTCTTTGGCTTCTTGCCTTTTGCTATGCTCTTTCCCTTCTTCTTTGATATTGGGCAATTTCTCTTCAAATGTCTTGGCATATTGCATCCAAAACAGACGAGATTCTTTAGATAATTTACGTTTTTGTTTCGTAGTTTATCTTCCTTGAGAATTTTTTTGAAACCCTTTGAAATGAGAGGTAGTTTCTCTTCAATTTCATCTCCAGACTCCACCATCTCCGAGGTGGCTTTGAAGACAATGGATTTTTTCTTGGCTTACACCTTGTCTTTCTTTTGTTGCAATTGAAGCTCGTACGCTATGAGATTGTCAATTAGATCTTTTAAAGTGAGCTTGGAAAATCGTTTTCTTCCTCTATGACCGTGGCCTCCCTCTCCCACTCAGGTTTGAGAGATTGAAGAATCTTGGTAACATGTTGCTTTGGAAGCAGTTCTTGCGAAGACCTGCAAGAGTGTTAATGATTTCCGTGAAATGAGTGTATATTTCCGTAATTGATTCTTCGGGATGCATCTTAAAACCTTCATACCTACGAACATAAAGAGAGGTTTTAAAAGTCTTTACTTTAGTGTTACCTTCATGAGTTACATCAAGAATTTTTTCAGATTTCATAAGCGATGATTACATGGGACACCAGGTTGCTCTCCGTGTTGTGGATGTCACAATATAGTGTTCATAGCTGTAAAGTTCAACGCATCTTGCTCTTTCTCAGCTTTGGTCCATTCATCCGTTTTTGTTAGTTCATATGGAGTCTCCATTATGGTCCATAAATCATAGGAAGTGGATTTGATGTAAAACTTGATGTGGTTCTTTCAAGTCCCATAGTTTGAACCAATAAGCAAAGATGGACGATTAATGGATTAGCCTTCGGGGTAAGTGTTGTTGCTTGTTGACGCCTTCTTTCAATACATTGACTCTGATACCACATGTTGGGTTCATGTGGATAACAAGTAGACACTAAAGGAGGGTGAATAATATATATCAAATAATAAAAGTCTTCTAAAAATTCTACATAAGAATATAATTAGAGTTACCCAATTATATCTTAATCAACAATCATGCAATAAAAGAACACAATAGAAATATACACAAATATGCAAGAGACTAGCACCACACAAATATAACAATAGCAAGCACAAAGATATTACACTGGTTCAGGTATCTTGTACCCTACATGCAACACTCACGTCCTACTTGGCTAAAATCCACTATTTTGGCAAATAGTACAACCATATTTTTCCAAGAGAATTTCTTACAATCCACCTCTTTCCAAGACGATTAACAACTTACCATTACACACTTGAGAATTTCACTTACACAGATGCAGATACAATTTTCTATAGTATTTGCTTGAAGCTCTTGTGAATGTGTAGTGGCTATAGAAGGATCTTGATATCAAAAGATCGGATTTGAGGCTTTGAGAGATTTTAGGGTTTGACCAAAGAAAGATTAAAAAAGCTTTGAGAAAACTTGGCCAAAGAAAGAGAGTTTTCTAAAGACTTTTTGCCAAAATAGTGGATTTGGCAAGCTTTGAGAAAACTTGACCAAAGATTAAAAAAGCTTTGAGACTTTTTAGCAAAAAACGCTTTGCAAATGATTTATCTTGATGTATAAACCTTGAGAAGGACTCCTTATATAGGGCTAAAATCTAGTCAAAACAGATTACTAAAATGCACATCCAACGGTTAGAGAATCAAAAGTCAAAATGTTACAGTTATAGTCATAAGTAGCAGCACTAGTCGACTACTGTTCATCACTGATTGGCTAGCTGACTGTAGAAGTTTACCAAAAAACTGAGAACACTAGTCGATTGTAAATAGTGCTTTAGTCGACTATGAACAATGCACTAGTCGACTATGAACATTGCCATAGTCAACTAATTTCTGATACATTGACAATGCTCTAAAACTTAGAAAATAACTTGTAAAATAATTTTAAATCATTTTTTGTGTGTTTCTAAGTGTGTGAGAGCTTTAACCAAAGCTTCAACATGTTAATATACGGGAACTAAATATTACATTAAATAAATATTACAATTGTGCTTCATTGATGTATACTTGACACTTAGAGCCCATTGCCTAGCTTCCCTTTTGATTCATGGCTTTGTTGAGCTCACTTTAGCTTTGAGTGCATTTTGATCAGCTTGAAACTCATATACACGCACTCATAGCGCACTCATAGCTTGTGACGAGATGTTGCTCATCATCAAAACTACATGTGGTGACTCAATATCCTAACAATTACTACCAAACGAAGTGGAAAGTAATGCATTAAATAACTTTTTATATGGATGTATATTATATTTGGGATTGATTTGTTGCCACGTGATCAGTAAACTGATTATTGCTCGTGTATTCCTGTCTATTTGTATTCTTCCATGAGCATGTGGAGATTCTTTGTTTTCTTTTTTTAATCATGAAAAAAAAACCAATTACATGACATTGAGCACTCCATGAAGTGAAGTTAAAAGCAGAGGATAAGCAGAATAAGTTGGGAATTAGTGGCAGCAGCAGCCGTAGTAAATTTGACATTACGAAAATGATTTCTTACTAGGAAACAAGGTGACATTATAACATGATTCTCACTTATATTTATGCAGAAATGTTGTGGTTCTCACTTGTATTTATGCAGAAAAGATGTAGTGCCCATTTATGCTAATTTTAAATATTTATTCCAACAGATTCCATTTGCTGGTGGAATTTGATGAGACGAAACGAAGCTGTAGGAAACGACTTGAGGGGCACAACATACGTCGTAGAAAACCTCAGCTGCACTCCCTGGATCCTGGGGTCTTTATGACAAATCACCAAGGTTTTTTCACCTTCATTATTCTCTATTCTTCTTTGACACGTCTACCATCTGTTTCCTTATACTGCCGTGAGGTGATTTAAACAATATTATACCCCACGCAATGAGTGAAAAATTGTTGGGTTTTGGGTTCCATATAATATTTTCTAATATGATTAGTTATTTGTTCTTGGACATCCCCTGCACAGGGGATGATAAACCTCACAATATCACATAATATGCATACTAAAATTCAGATAATGCAAAAGGTATCAAATTGCATCATATATTATGTTGGGTTGTTGTTCCCGATGATTTGGATCCAGAAGCCAAATTCTAGATGATAGACGTTAAAAATCCTAATCTCTGTAAGAGGTTTTTAAATCTTAATATAAAGCAAACTAATCTACAACTTTTGCTTTCTAGGTCCAAAGCTGCATTTCAAGTAAGTGTGAAATTGTCAGATGACACACAAGTTCTTTTCATAGAAAAGAAAAAATCAAATGATGTTTCCCCCAAGATACCACCATGTAATGAATATACTGACAGATTGATTTTGTACTCAAAAAGATGAGATACGAAGAACGGATTGTGGTCCTTTGTACTGGTTGGATCCATTGAATTAAACAACATCATTATATGGTTGTGACACATGGATCAGGAATAATGTTTGTTGCATGCAAGCCGGGAGTGGGATAACTAATAACCTCATTTGGTTGCTTAAAATTGGTAAACTTGAAGTTCAACTAGAAATTCATAATACATCTTATCAACTATATTTGTTGGAATTGCACTCCCATTAGAATTCGGTTGATTTCAATTTCTCAGCTTAACTGTTAATCTTAACTCGGGAATTTAGTAGCAGTCCTCATGATGTTTTAATTGCATCCTATTTTCTCTGGCATAATAGTAAGTCATTTAACTATTCAGTCAATTACTCCACTATTTGTCAATTAAGATTTAAAGTAATAGTATTCCATTTAGAAACTAAATGTCATCCCTAAACTGAGTTAATACTATTTGAAGTTATGCTATATTTGTTTACTTATCAGCCTTCTATTTTAGTTAGTAGGCTCATTTTGAGACCTGGATCAAATAAAATTTAATTACAGTGACAACAAGAAAATAGTCAATCCCAAATCTTCAGGATTAGCTGTATGAATCCATTTCCATTTAACTGTCAGGGCCCTTCTCCTACGTTAAATTAACTATTACTAAGCCTTCATAATCACTGCCATACTAAAATCCGAGGTAATCCACCTGTTAGATAGAAAATGCTAAAGAAGAGGAAGTGATTGAGAAGAGCATCATCAACATTCTTTACTGTAAGTCCTATTATAGTAGCGGATTACGACCCATAAATGCATTTTACCAGTAAAGACATGACATATTGTGCATATGGTACCTTGTTTCAGGACATTTTATATTGAGCACATGCTTTAATTTTAACACACTCTTAAGTTGAATCATAGACATTAATCTTATCTAGCTTGTACATAAAGAAGTAAACACCTTAGGAAATAACTTTAGTAAAGATTATATGCATGTAACTATCATTTTTTGAAACCTAGCTTCCATACTATAGCCTTTAACCACGTTATCTTTATTGTTGATCAACTAACACTACATATCACAAAGCTATTAGGTACAATGTCCTAATAGTATACTAATGCATTTAAACTTATTTTAAAATAACAAAGGAGTTACAAAACCAATTTGAAGCCCATATTGATTTTTGCACTCTTCTTGCTAGGATTTACTTCTTTTTTCTCTTTATGGTAGGTAGTCTTCTTTGCATAGGATGTCTCATCTCATGCTTTGTTAAATATTTCATCCCATTCTGGTTTATTAGTAGCAATTATCTCTAGTGGGGGATGATGGGCTAGTCTTTCGGAATTACTATCTCTTTTTGTGGGGTTTTAGCCGCCACTTTAGGTTCCTGAGTAAATTGTTCATAGTCAGAGCTTTTTATGTTTTCTTCCACATGTTCTTCAACTTCAAAACCACCACCTTGCGATCCAAGAATTGCATCATGTATAGATGCCGACAAATCTCTTCTGTAAGTGAAATCACAGTAGAATCCACATGAGGTTGATTGTTGGCTGCATCCTTAAAATCCGTAGCCCCCCACTATGGCTGTTGCTTCTACCTTGGCCTCCTTAGTTGCCTTACGAACACTTCATGAGCCTAAGCTAGCAGAAAGGGTGGCCACTTTTTTCGTATCCTGATACGATTCGAGTCTACACAAGGCGGAAGCGGCGCACAGGTCTTGTGTGATCGTTGGGTGACTTATCTTCTGGCTGATTAGTTTTGCTGTGCGTTTAGCAATTGGAGGGACTTATTAGTCATTTAATATCTTTTGTGTTAGGATGGATGTAAAAGCCTACGAGCCGGCCCTAATGCTATTATCGAAGATCGATCTTTTACTAAGAAATATTGTTAGGGTTCGTGAGGGATTAAACTTGTTCCATTACCACAAGTTAGGGAGAGATCCACTCCAGAAAAGGATCGAGTTGTCTTCTTTTTCCAGAAATCTACTACCACTTTTATATTTCTTTTCTTCTCTTAAATCTGAAATTATTATCTTTTTGGAGCAAATCGTATCATTTTGGTATCAGAGCGTTCGATTCTATGACGAACACACGAGCGGCTGGGACAAAAACTCTGGAGAAGCGACTCGATGCAGAGATCTCGGGGCTGAGGAAGGAGATGTCTGATTTGAATGACGAGTTGGAGGTAAATCTAAACACGTCGCTTGAGGCGAGCATGAAGCGGATCTTGGAGCAAAACTCGCGGGAGATGAAAGACGGGGTTACCGAGGTGGCGAAGATATTTCAGCTACAGTTTTTTCAGCGAGATCCAGATCCGAAAACATCCGGATCTTTAGATCTGATCTCTCAGACGACCCCGAATAACGGCAAAGGCGGACAAAACCCCCCTAGGGTTTTCCCCCTTGGGGAGGCGGCGCAAGCGACGGTGCAGCCGGGCGGCCTCACCAGGGGGCCGCAGGAGGTCTGCCGCCCCCGACAGGGGGCGGCGAGGGCAGCTGACCCCATCTGGGGGCTGCCAGAGGGGATCCGCCCCCCAGCGGGGGAGGCAAAGGCAGGCGGCCCCTCTGGGAGCCGCCAGAGGGGATCCGCCCCCAGCGGGGGGCGGCAAAGGTAGGTGGCCCCACCAGGGGCCGTTGGAGCAGATCTGTCCCGATGGCGGAGGGTGGCGCCCCCATCTAGGGGGCGCAGGGTCAATTCCGCCCCTGACGGGGGCGGCGACGGCTGGCGGGCCCATCATGTGCCCGCAGGAGGAGATTTACCCCCCGGGGGGCGGCAAGGGCTGGTGGGGCCCGCAGAAGGAGGCGGCCCCCGGCTGGGGGCGGCGAGGACAAGCTGGCCCACCTGGGGCCCGTGGGCGGGTTTTCCCCACCTGGGGGGCGTCGATGGGTGGCGGCCTTATTGGGGGCCCATGGGAGGAGATCCGTCTTGTTGGGGGGCGTTGAAGGAGGGTGGCTGCAAGGGGACCCCGACGAGAGCAGGTTGATGAGTGTGATGATGTTGGGGATCTCGCCAACGAGAGGGCTCGGGGAGATGAACGAGGGTACAGAGTGCAGAGACCTGAAGCGCATTGGAGAGCTGAGGAGCACCTTTATTAGAGGCGACATGCGACGAACAGGGAGGTGACGCTACGAGGTGACGCCAACCCAGAGACTAGGATGAGGAAGTTGAAGGCATCACTCTTTAATGAGAAGGACCCCGATGGGTGGTTATACCAGATAGAGAGGTACTTTGATGTGACGGGCTTCACTGAGGCAGAGAGACTTAGGGCGGTAACACTGAGCTTCGATGGTGAGGCTCTTTCGTGGTACAGGTGGACCCAAAAGCAGAGACCTGTATGGACTTGGAGGGAGCAGACGGGTGTCTCAAAAAGAGATTCCAGGATATCCATGTGGGAGGGCTGTTTGAGCAGTTGTACTCCTTGAGGCAGGATGGGCCAGTACGGGACTATATTGCGAAGTTTGAGACACTCTCGAGCCGAGTGGAGGGTGTATCTGATGAATCGATGGAGGGGAACTATCTGAAGGGGCTGAAACCGGCGGTGAGAGCTGATCTGAGGGTACATGACCCTCAGGGGTTGACGGCCATGATGCGGATGGCCAGGAGAGTGGAGGACAGATTGACTGAGGAGAGGAGATCCAAGGGAGCTTGGGGCGGAGTTGTTGCACGCAGTCTGGCTCTGATGGCAGCACCCAGGATCACAGCCGGGACCCCAGCGACTGAGGCCAGGCCTGGAGGGCAGACTCGCCGTATGACAGAGGCAGAGATGGGGGAGCGAAGGGCTAAGGCCTTTGCTTCAAATGTGACGAGAGGTTTACACCGGGCACCGATGTGCTGGGACGGCTATGCAGCTAGAGGTTTCAGCAGATGAGGAAGAGGAAGAAGTCGTGTTCCTCGACGGAGGCGAGGACGAGGCCGAGCAGCTGTCACACTTAGATACAGTGGAGATTTCTCTTAACTCCGTGATGGGATTCACTCCATATCACACCATAAAGTTGGCAGGGAAGGTGGCCGCCCAGGAGGTTACATTGCTGGTAGACAGTGGGGCGATACACAACTTCATCTCACAGAGGGTGGTAGAGCAGTAGGATCTTCAGCTCGGTGATACAACGACCTTTGGGGTGATCTTGGGTACGGGTCGGAGAGAGGAGAGCAGGGGGGTCTGCCGAGGCTTGATACTGACCATGCAGGGGGCTCAGATAGTAGATGATTTTTACCCCTTGGAGCCGGGAAAGGTCGATGCGGTGTTGGGTATGCAGTGGTTACAGAAGCTGGACGACACCAAGTTCAACTAGAAGTTGCTCAGAATGGAGTACCAGGAGGCAGGTAGGACGGTGGTGCTGATAGGCGACCCTAGCCTATGTTGTTGGGCGATATCCCTCAGATCCATGGCACAGATAGTTCTTGAGGGAGGAGAGGGCTTTATGGTGCAGTACCAGGAGTTGGGAGCCGTAGCCGAGGAGCAGAGAGTACCTGCAGAGGCGGAGGAGTTGTTGGGCAGTTATGAGCACGTGTTTCAGATGCCACAGGGGCTTCCTCCCCAGCGGGATCACACCCATGCCATTGTCTTGCGTGAGGGAGCGTCGCCAGTTAGTGTACGTCCTTACAGGTACCCACATATACATACGGATGAGATTAAAAGGCACATACTGGAGATGTTACATGCGGGGTGATCCAGCCTAGTGTGAGTCCTTTCCCTAGCCCGGTACTACTGGTGAAGAAGGATGACAGTTGGAGATTTTGTGTGGACTATCACGCTCTCAACAAGGAAACGTTGCCTGACAGATTTTCGATACTGGTGATAGATGAGCTGTTGGATGAGCTACATGGTGCGGCAGTCTTTTCGAAGATTGACCTGAAGTCGGGGTATCATCAAATCAGGATGAAGGCCGAGGACGTGCCGAAGACAGCCTTCCGAACCAAGGTTTTAAATGGCATGAGGCGTGGCGTGACGGCGAGGTCAAGCCTCAAGCTTTAGGAGCCTTGGCGGGGCCACATTGTTTTTCAAGGCGTGGCTTAAGGTGGCAAATGTGTGTATATATATTATATAATATATATAGAGGTAGATAGTAGACTATGCTCCACTTAGATGGATTAATTTCCAAATCCTACCAAATCCATAGCCTTCCATCTACATTGAGATGTGTGTTTACAATTAACTAAAGTGTTATTTTACTAAAAAGCAATTGTTTACATAACTAAAAAGTATGTGACGTCAATACGTCATCAATATCAAAGCAATCGATTAACACAGCTGTTAAAGCTATTTGGATAATTGGATCTGAACGAAATTTGCCGATACTTGAAGGAACATTGATTTTTGCATGTCCTAGTTCAACATCTTGAATAAACTTTGTTTACAAGTGCTGTCTAAAGCCAGAAAAGGAATAATATTGATACAATATACAGACACATTTCAGCCAAGCAAGTAAACAAACATCATATTATGCATAATGCATATAATCATTAAATGAAGCTGATTTGTGGTGTATAATGCAGTTTGAGCTCACTAACCTTCTCAGATTTGATGTAGACGTCATATATTTGACGAAACCATCATCAAAGTATCAGTGCATAGCTTCTGTCCTAAACCATGCATTTCAAGTCACTTTCTTCTCACCAACCAAACTCTGATGCCGCTCAGAGGGAGGACCGGAGGAATCGATCGTCGAAGGTGAATCGAATCGATATAATGCCCTAATAATGCGGACGGCTGCAGTCAGGCTGAAAAGCCTCAAATAATAGAGAACGGGCTGGGTTCTCTTAGCCCTATAATGCGGACCCGGTACCATTTTTTATTTATTTATGTTTTTTGCAGCGCACCTTGTATCGCCATGGTGCGTCATGGCGGCGTGCCGCCTCAAACAGCCTACGTGGGCATTAACGGGGCGTGGGGGTTGCGCCTTGACGCCATGACGCGCCATGGCATCGCCGTGGTGAGTTTTTTAGAACCTTGTTCCGAACTCATGAGGGGCACTATGAGTTCCTAGTCATGCCCTTTGGGCTGTTGAATGCTCCCGCTACTTTTCATGCGCTCATGAACAAGACCTTCAGGCCATAGTTGAGGAAGTTTGTCTTGGTCTTTTTCGATGACATCATAATGTATAGCCGCACGGTGGAGGAGCATTTGAGAGATTTGGAGATAGTCCTGTAGGAGTTGCATGCCCACCAGTTGTATGCCAACAAGAAGAAGTGTGCGTTTGCGCAGCCAAGTGTGGAATATTTGGGACATGTCGTGTCAGCAGAGGGAATAGAGGCAGACATGGGGAAGGTAGAGGCGATGCTAGACTGGCCGCAGCCGAGGACAGTCCGAGCACTGCGGGGGTTTTTGGGGTTGACTGGGTACTACTGCAGATTTGTGCAGGGGTATAGCACGATCGCCTGGCCACTGACCGAGCAGTTAAAGAAGGATAGTTTTCAGTGGAATAAGGAGGCTACGAAGGCGTTCGAGGCATTGAATCGGGCGATGACTACTGTTCCCATACTGGCATTACCGGATTTCGGCAAGGCCTTTGTGGTGGAGACTGATGCCTCGGGGTATGGCTTGGGAGCGGTACTGATGCAGGAGCAAATGCCAATAGCCTATTTCAGCCAGGTACTGTCAGCTTGAGGTAGGCTGAAGTCCGTGTATGAGCGTGAGTTGATGGCGATTGTGTTAGCAATCCAGAAGTGGCGGCCCTATCTCTTGCAACGACAGTTCGTAATGCGCACGGATTAGCGAATCCTGAAGTACATGTTGGAGCAGAGGATGGTAGCAGAGGAGCACCAGAGGTGGATCTCCAAACTTGTGGACTACACGTTTGAAACTCAGTACTGGCCCGGATTGAAGAATAAGGCGGCATACTCTCTTTCACGTAGAGAGGTGGATGCGGGCATTGCAGCACTGTCGGGACCTCTATTGACTGATTGGGAACCTCTGTGGAGAGAGATAGAGGTGGATGAGGAGATGGCTCAGTTACGGGAGGACCTTAGCCAGGGAACCGTGGACCACCCTGGTTATTCGCTTGTTGGTGGGAGGCTACTATATCAGGGCCGTGTGGTGATACCACAGACTTCGGTGCCGATTCCCTTGATCTTTCTGGAGTTCCATGGGAGCGCAGTTGGGGGACACTCGGGGGTTCAGCAGACATATATGCGGATGTCGATGGAGCTGTTTTGGCGGGGCATGAAGAAGGACATTGTGAGATTGGTTGCCAGTTGTGACGTATGCCAACGTCATAAGTACCTGGCCATGGCACCGGAGGGGCTACTGCAGCCATTGGCTCTTCCAGATCAGGTGTGGAAGGGCATCAGTATGGACTTTATTGATGGGCTTCCGAAGTCAGATGGATACACGATGATTCTAGTGGTGGTCGACCGTCTGAGCAAGTACATGCACTTTATTTCCTTGCGACACTCTTACACTGCGGTGACGGTAGCAGCGGCATTCATACGAGAGGTGGTTAGCTTACATGAGTTTCCCACGTCGATAGTGTCAGATCGGGGCACTGTTTTTACGAGCCAGTTCTGGAAGGAACTGTTCCGCTTATATGGGACAGCTTTGAGCAGGAGTACGGCCTACCATCCACAGACTAACGGCCAGACGGAGGTCGTCAATAGGAGTGTCGAGACGTACATCCGTTGCTTTACTTCCGAGTGTCCGAGGAGTTGGCATAGATGGCTCTTCTGGGCAGAGTATTGGTATAACACTTCCTATCATTCATCTGCTCAGACTACATTCCGGATTTTATATGGGCGAGACCCTCCCACCTTGGTCCACTACAATAAAGGAGCTACTCCAGTTTCGCAGTTGGAGCAGTATTTGAGCGAGAGGGATGTCATCTTGGAGGAATTGAAGAAGCATCTTACGCGGGCGCAACAGATTATGAAGACGAAGGCCGATGGGTACCGCATGAAGGTACACTTTGAGGTTGGGGATCATGTTTATCTGAAGCTGGGGCAGTACAGACAGAAATCCCTGGCCAAGCAAAGGAATGAGAAGCTGGCGGCCCGTTATTATGGGCCTTATGAGATCCTAGCGAGGATATGCCCAGTTGCTTACATGTTGGATCTACCTCCAGGATCGACGTTGCACCCAGTGTTTCATGTATCACAGTTGAGGCAGGCTATATGGGATCAACTGACTACATCCACTCTACCACCTACTCTGACGGCAGACTTGGAGGTGATACTGGAGCCTCAGGATGTTATGGAGGTGCGGCGTGAGGGCGACCGGGGCACTGAGGTGCTGATATGATGGCAGGGGCTGCCGGAGCATGAGACGACTTGGGAGGGATATGACACCATCCTTTCACAGTTTTCTGATTTCAACCTTGAGGACAAGATTTGTCTTTTGGGGGGAAGTGATGATATGATCCGAGTCTACACAAGGCGGAAGCAGCGCACGGGTCCCGCGTGACCGTTGGATGACTTATCTTCTGGCTGATTAGTTTTGCTGTGTGTTTAGCAATTGGAGGGACTTATTAGTCTTTTAATATCTTTTGTGTTAGGATGAGTGTAAAAGCCTACGAGCCGGCCCTAATTCTATTATCGAAGATCGATCTTTTACTAAAAAATATTGTTAGGGTTTGTGAGAGATTAAACTTGTTCCTTTAATACAAGTTAGGGAGAGATCCACTCCAGAAAAGTATCGAGCTATCTTCTTTTTCCAGAAATCTACTAAAAATTCCACTTATATATATATCTTTTCTTCTCTTAAATCTGAAATTATTATCTTTTTGGAGCAAATCGTATCATATCCTTATCCACTGCTTCATCAATTGATGCTGCTATTGTATTTTTTGGCCGGTGTAGTTTATCAACCCATACGGTCTTTGTTGGATACTGAGAGTTCACATGACCGGAACTCATGCATGTTGAGCATCTAGGGGTATCCACTCATATTTCACATTAACTTCCGTAGTTGTGCTGTCATCAAATTCAATAGAAACTTTGTTAAGCAAAGTATTTGTTACACTTATTTCAACGAAACAGCGAGAGTAGGAAATATGCTCTGAGCTTACCGTGACTCTATTCATGTAGAGTGCAGTGCCAAATTAGATCGGACAACTTATTATCCCTGGTGACTAAATCTTCAATGGCAGTGAAGGATAACGAATCCAGATGGGTATTGAAGTTAGAAAATCTCTCTTAAGCCCTAGATCTGGAGTCCATCTTCGACATACAATGAGACAACTGCCAATCAACCAAGAGCCTTCCTGCAGAACATGGTTGTATTCAAAGTAAAAAAATATCTATTGTTTCTGGAGTAGATCTACAATCCTTTATTCAGTTTCTAGAGTCAACTGATATATGCTTTAAGAAGGATGTAGAAGGGTGTCACTGATGACGCACCTTACCAAGGTATTTCCCACTGTGTAATCGTAGCACTATGTGTAATCGTAGTGGCTATCTCATCAACTGATAACTTAGCTATTGCTTCCCCTTGAGACACGATTGTTGGTTGGATGAAACACAACTCACAATCTGCATCGAGTTTTCTGACAGGGTGTAAATTTCTCTCCATAAGGTTTTGATTGAAATTCGAAACAAATTTCAAAGGAGGATTTGCTGATGATAGCGACAAGATGGGTCGTCTTCTTAAAGCCCAAGGAGACATCCGATTCCCTAGTTTCTTCTCAGATAAAACTTGAAGTATTTATTGGCCATGTCTCCTTTTGCACAAAATAATACCACTATTGATTCCCCATGATTAGGCATCTAGAATTCTCTTATTGACAATCATTCCATGTAGCATGCTATCAGCATCAACTACAGCTAGCTCAGACCGATGTTCTGACCTCTGGTAAGCTTAGTCGGATCTAGGACTTATAGGGGAAAATCAAAATAGGAAAAATGACCATCGAAACAGCCAGCCAACAGATCCATCCACAACATCCTGATTAGAATATTGAACATTGCGACCAAACAATTTGGCCACATTAACTGGATATCAAATTCTCTTAACCACTATTCATCCAGTATCCTTCATCATCGTGCTCTTAACTGGAAAGACATGTGTGGCGTCTGTGTCCTTGCTTAGAAAGTGTTAGGATTTATCCTGGGTATCCTTGAATGCGGGCTTGTCATATGTGGCACTGGAAGATGTTGGACATTTTGTTGAACAGGTTGTTGTACCAGGATGTTCAACAGGCTAAGTTCCTTTGCTTATATTGTCTACTCAAACGGATGTGCATCTGGCGTCCACGTATTCTGTTGTTTCCTACCTATCTCATCAAACCTATATGGTGGTTATTATCTGTTTTAGATTTGATTGGGTTCAATCTCTTGTTACCTTATTGTGATACGGTTGGAGAGAGATTCTCGCCAAATCAATTCTCTAGTATCTACCTCTTACGAATCTTTAGGGATCCCGTTCCATCTATGGGAATTGCGGTTATTAAGGTTGCTTCCAGATTGATTGATCGAGCGCTGATTATTCGGTGGTGGTTGCTGAGGACCGCTAAAAGGGCTTGAGGGCATTGGCGGCTAGGTCAAGGACTTTGGTGAAAGAAGTTCTTGTTGATACACTCCGGGAGGGAGGCCGACGATCACGTTTTGTGGGATTAAGGGAGTTGATCTTGTCGGTGGCGCAAGGGGAGCTTGCAGGCAAGGGGAGATTGCCAAGAATACTTCACGGGGTTGATTACGATCACCCCTCACGGTTTGTTTTAAGGATGAATGTGTTCTTCCTTATAGATGCGTGAATTTTAGAGTTTGTATTCTCTGATCTTTATAGTGAAGTATTCTATTTTTCTGGGCGTGGCCCCGCAGATGTAGGTGTGCGCACCGAACTGCGATACCAAGTCTTGTGTGTTCTTGCTTGTTGTGTGTCTCTATTGTTGTTTGTGTTGTTCTATACTGCGTACTGAATTTCATTTGGTATCAGAGCAGGTCACCCTCATTACTTTGACTTTCCTTCAAAGTGGGTGTGATCCTGTGTGTCAGTACGCTGATCATGAATTCAAAAGAAGGTGCTTCGGTTACTCGTCCTCCTTTGCTTACTGGATCGAACTACACGTATTGGAAGTCTTGTATGCGAGCTTTTATCAAATCCTTGGATGAAAAGGCTTGGGTTGCTACAGTTGAAGGATGGAACCCTCCGGTTGAAGTCAACAAAGAGGGCAAGGAATGCCTTAAACCTGTGAGAGACTGGAATTCTGATGAGGAACGTGCTGCTTTAGGAAACTCAAAGGCGGTTAACGCAATCTTTACTGCTGTTGATGAAGAGCAGTTCAAGCTTATATCAACTTGTGAGCATGCTAAAGCAGCTTGGGACATTCTTCAAAACGTGCATGAAGGAACCAGCACTGTTAAGGCCTCAAAATTGCAAATGCTCGCCAGTCAGTTTGAAAATCTGAGGATGAATGAAAACGAGACGGTTGCTGAATTCAATGGAAGATTGAGAGATATTGCAAATCAGGCATTCCAACTGGGAAAGAAGTATTCACAAAAGAAACTTGTTGAAAAGACCCTGAGGTCCTTGCCAGATAAATTTTCAGCAAAGATTGCAGCAATAGAGGAAGTAAGAAACACATCAACCATGAGATTGGACGAACTCATGGGCTCCCTTCAGACCTATGAAATGAACCTCAAACAAAACAAAAAGGAGAAGAGTGTTACCTTGAAGACTGAAGCCAGTGAGGTGTCAAAATCTGATGATGAGTCAGAACTTGAAGATGATATCGCTCTTCTCACCAAAAACTTTAGTAAGATGATGAGAAAGATTAGCAACAGAGGTCAGAATTTCAAAGCCACTAATAGAAAGGTGCGATCAGGACCTCCTGCAGGTGAAAAGAGTGCTGGTCGCCCTATACAAAGGTATGAGTCTAAAAACAAAGGAAAGGGAATACAATGTAGAGAATGTGAAGGGTTCGGACATATACAGGCAGAATGTGCAAACACCTTTAAGAAGCAAAAAGGGAAATCTCTCGCCAGCACCTGGAGTGATGAAGACTCTGGAGGTAGTGTGGAAGATGAAGACATTACTAGTAATTATGTTGCTTTCACAGCTATTCTGAATGACAAAACTGAAGGCAAGTCCTTCAGGCATGTTGAACATAATGTTGCAACATGTGCTGCATCATCCAAGCACAAGGAAGAAAATGTTGTACGAAATGTTGTAACAAATGATGCTATTTTTGACAGTGAAGTTGAATCAGAAGGTGGAAGTGAAGAAGATATTGATGATGAGGATATCCGAACAGCCTATCAAACTATGTTCTACAAATGGATGGAAATCTGTGAAATCAACAAGAAACTGAAAGCTGAATGCTCTAAGTTGAGAAGTGAGAAGATTGCAACTCAAGCCAAACTTCTGAAGACTGAAACAAGCCTCCGAAACTGTGAGAGAAATATGCAGGGAGCTTTACTAAGAGCTGAGAAGGCAGAAAGCACTGTTAACAGGTGGAACTCAGGAAAAACCAAACTCGAAGACATCCTCAACATGGGGAAGGTGGCTGGAGATCGAACAGGAGTTGGTTACCACAGAGGAAGTCATCTTCACACACTCAAGACCAGGAGTAGTCACAATGCTAAGGAACATGTTAAAAGGAGTTCACATGATGAGGCCAAGTCGAGAGGAAAGAACAGAAAAGGTACTACTTTTAGGCAGCCTATATGCAATTACTGCAAACAAATAGGACACAATGATTGGAGTTGTTTCAGCCGCATGAGGCATGTGAGTGAAGGAAGAAATATTATTCATCCACAACAGCGAACAAGCATGAAATGGGTTAAGAAGTCAGAGCTGATCAGTATGGTTGCTTACACATCTTTGGCTACCTTTGCAGAAAATCAGTGGTATTTTGACAGCGGTTGCTCTCGGCATATGACAGGGAACAAGGGTCTTCTATCTGAGTACATTGCTGGGAATAAAGGCCATGTCACTTTTGGCGATGGACAGAGAAGCAGAGTCATTGGAAAAGGAAATCTGAACATGACAGAAACTCTGAAATTGAAAGATGTGATGCATGTTGAAAATTTAAAGGCTAATCTCATTAGTATCAGTCAGTTGTGCGATCAAGGTCTGCTGGTTCGATTCAACAAAAATGAATGCCTTGTGTTTAATAGTGATGAAGTGTGCATTCTTTCTGGAAAGAGATCTAGTGACAACTGCTACCTGTTGCAAGAACCTGACAGATGTCTGAGTATCATCACTGATGCCTCTGAACAGTGGCATCAGAAGCTAGGACATGTAAATTTCAAGACCCTAATGAAAATCTCCAAAGCAAGAGCTGTCCGCGGAATGCCTACTTTAATCAAGAAGAAAGAAGGAGTGTGCGAAGCCTGCCAACTGGGAAAGCAGAAGAAAGTCAGTCACAAACAAATTCAGAATATCACAACTTCAAAAACTCTGGAGCTGCTGCATATGGATCTGATTGGACCCACTTCAGAAACGAGCGTCGGAGGTAAGAAGTACATCTTTGTATGTGTTGATGATTTTTCACGTTTCACATGGGTGGATTTTCTGAAAGAGAAATCAGATACTTTCGATGCTTTCAAAAAATTGTGTACCCGACTTCAAGTTGAAAGAAGAGACAACATAGGGAAAGTCATTCGGATCCGAAGTGATCATGGAAAAGAGTTTGAGAATCACTCATTCTCTGAATTCTGTGAGGCACAAGGTATTGGACATGAGTTCTCAGCGCCTAAGACTCCTCAGCAAAACGGAGTTGTTGAGAGGAAGAATCGAACTCTTCAGGAAATGGCTCGGGTTATGCTCAATGCCCGAAAAGTGAGTGTTAAGTGGTGGGCTGAAGCGATTAACACTGCATGCTACACTATCAACAGAGTTTATCTTCGTCCACGGACTGAGAAAATTCCATATGAAATTTGGAAAGGACGAAAGCCTGATGTCTCCTACTTATTTTTGGAAGCAAGTGCTACATCCTGCAAGATCGAACACCAAGACGGAAGTTCGACACCAAGAGTGACAAAGGAATTTTCTTGGGGTATTCTACAAGGAGTCGTGCGTTCCGAGTGCTGAATGAACGAACAGATGTCATGATGGAATCCATTAACGTCGTGGTTGATGATTTTGATCAGGGAGAATCTATTCTGACCGGTGAGAAAGGAGTTCAAGAAGACATAAATGAGGATGATGTTCGTGTTGAAAGTGATGTTGCAACAAACAAGACCAAACAGAACCATGTTGAACAAATTGTTGCAACACAGGATACTGCCAACATGGAGTCGACTCAAGTAGAAGCTGAAAGTGTTCAAGATGCTGAGGGAGTTACAAAGATCATACGAGACCATCCGCCGGAGCTAATCATTGGTGACGTTCACGACAGTCGTCGCACCAGAGGTACTAGTCGTGTTAATTATAGAGATCTGGCTGGGTATGCGTGCTTTCTTTCTACTATCGAACCCAAAAATGTGAAGGAAGCAATTGGTGATGATTTTTGGGTCTCGGCTATGCAAGAGGAACTAAACCAATTCCAACGAAATGACGTTTGGAGTCTTGTGGAGAGACCAAAAGGAACTAATGTCATTGGGACAAAGTGGATATTCAAAAATAAGACAGATGAGAAGGGAAATGTCACTCGCAATAAAGCCCGGCTTGTTGCTCAAGGGTATACCCAAGTGGAAGGCATTGACTTCGATGAGACATTCGCTCCTGTAGCTCGGTTGGAATCTATTCGACTATTGCTAGCGGTTGCATGTAGTCTAAATTTCAAACTGCACCAAATGGACGTGAAAAGTGCGTTTCTTAACGGGTTGTTGAATGAAGAAGTGTATGTTGAACAACCCAAAGGCTTTGCTGATCCATTTCTTCCAAATCATGTGTATAAGCTGAAGAAGGCGCTGTATGGTCTGAAACAAGCTCCAAGGGCCTAGTATGAAAGATTGACTACATATCTTCTCAAGAAGGGATACGAAAGAGGAGGAGCTGATAAGACCTTATTTGTTCAAAGGACAAGATCAAGTGTGATGATTGCCCAGATCTATGTTGATGACATAGTCTTTGGTTCAACATCGCAACAGCTTGTGCATGAGTTTATTAATCTCATGCAAAGGGAGTTTGAAATGAGCATGGTAGGTGAGTTGAATGTATTTCTTGGCCTCCAAGTTAAACAGTGTCCAGATGGTCTATTCATCTCGCAGAGCAAGTATGCAAGGAATCTTGTCAAGAGATTCGGTTTAGAAAGTGCTAGACATGTCCGGACTCCCATGAGTACATCTGAAAAACTCTCTAAGGATGAAGGAGGAAGAGATGTTGAAGTCACTCTTTACAGAAGCATGATAGGTAGTCTGTTATATCTAACAGCTAGCCGACCGGATATCAGTTTTAGCGTTGGAGTCTGTGCTCGTTATCAAGCAAGCCCTAAGGAATCTCATATTATTGCCGTAAAGAGGATTATCAGGTATATCAGCGGAACAGCAGACTATGGTATATGGTATACAAAGGATACGAATACTCTTGTCTCAGGATATAGTGATGCTGACTGGGCAGGAAATACAGATGATCGGAAAAGCACCACCGGAGGATATTTTTATGTGGGGAACAACCTGGTATCATGGTATAGTAAAAAACAGAACTCCATATCGTTATCTACAGCTGAGGCTGAGTATATTGCAGCGGGAAGTTGTTGTACACAACTGCTATGGTTGAAGCAAATGCTGATAGACTATGGACTGGAACAAGGAACTATGACTATTTTATGTGATAACCAGAGTGCTATAAATATCCCCAAGAACCCTGTCCAGCATTCAAGAACAAAACACATCGACATCCGACATCACTTTATTAGAGAACTGGTTGAGAAGAAGTCCCTTGTCATGGAGTATATTGCCACAGGTAATCAACTAGCAGACATATTTACAAAGCCTCTAGACACCACCAGATTTGAGGAATTGCGACAAGCCTTAGGGCTGTGTCGTATCTGATGTTGTTCACTTTGTTATGAACATTGTTGCAACATTGTGTTGCAACATCAAGAGAATTGTGCTGTATTGGGCTATCGGGTTTGGGTTCTTCTTTCAATTGGGCCACCCGGTATTTAAATCCCTTAGTGTTTTATCCCGTTCCTAAGGCGCAATTCTCTACTCTCTTAAAAATCAAATATCTTCAAGATTCTCCTGCCTGGTTTTCTAGGGTTCTTGATCTGATCTTTGTGCCTGTGAGACCGGTTCTTTTCTTTGGGAGATTATGGAAAGAGATCATTCGAAATCATCCTCGCAGCCTCCTCGCCGATCTTCTCGTCGGACTGCCTCCGCAAGAAAAAATGCTCCTCCGTCTTCTTCCTCTCCTATCAAACGAAAAAGGGGGAATTTTCGCTCCAGGCACGAATCTCCCATGGGTACTTCCTCATTTCCTCAATCCTCTGGCATTTTCTCTAGCATGCACTCTCAGGGATCTTCAAATTTGGAGCTAGTGAAGTTTTCTCATATTCTCGAAATTCCCCTTTATCAAAACCCTTCTGATGATGACGTGTCTGATGATGAAAAATTCCCTGAACCTGTTACAATTCAAGACTGGTTTTGGTATTTGCGGAGAACTGGAAAGAGATTAGATCTTTCGTCTTTGGATGTATCTCACATCCATTTCAAAAATCTCATGCACAAGAAGATTAAAGGGAAAGTCATGAGTGTTGAAGTGCCTCGAGATAGGAAGATTGTGATTCGAACTTGGAATCCCAAGTCCTATGTGAAAATCTCTGAAATTGAAATTGTGGAAATTTCGAATTCTGAGGAACCTTCAGTGTTTGCTGAAATGCCTAAGTCTGGGAACACTGTTGAGGATTCCACGGCAAATTTGTTCTCTGAGAACTCTTTTGTGCAAAGTGATGAAAAGATGAACAAAGATGTTGAAATGGAAGCTGATGTTGATGCTGATACTGTGCCTTCTATTCCATCTCAGGAAGAGACCCCTGTCCCTCTGTCTCCCAGATGTGAAGATGATGAGGATGCTCAAAATGTGGCTAATGTCAATGATCGTGGTTCAAATGAAGGAGCTCAGCCTGTATCTTCTGACTTCTCTCAGCAAGTGCCTGAGACTGAAAGAGAACCCAAGGATGATGTCTGTGATCAAGGAGCATGCCTTGACTATTCCTCTTCTGTGGGCCAAACTGTGTCGAGTGTAGATGCGGATCCTGCTGGTGTTGGTTTTGAAAATAGGCAGTCTCTCAAAGATGCTGTGGGGTCGGTTCCTGGTTCTATGAATCTAGACATCTCAGGAGAACCCCTGGCTGGCCAAGATGTGGATCTTCCCTCAGTACTGCCAGAGACTGAGGCTGTGCAAGTTGGTCAAGATGATGATGCTGTTGCGGTTGAGACTCTGATTGGTTCTGCTGAGCGTTGTGGTATGTCTCAAGGTTCTACAGGTGCTGATGGTGACATTACTGGGTTGAATATTGATGCTATTCCCCGTGTGGAGGATGCTGATGAAGATGTTGTTGTACAAAATGTTACAACAAATCCTACAACTTGTGAGTTACCTGAAGAAAATGATCCTCCCCTGTCCTCTTTTATGCGCAAGAGTAGATCTGTGTCCAAGAAGCGTCATGTTCCTCCACCATCCAGGAGTGCTGAGTCCTCTCCTTCCAAGCGACCTAAACTTTCAGCTTCTGCTCCTTGTCGCCCTCCCTCGTTTACATCTTCAGATGCACTGAGCAAAACCTTCTTTGACAAAACTCGTAAGAACAGATGGCTAGCTTACTCCGAGAGACCTCTTATATCAGAAAAAGTCCTCAATCTGTCATCCTTTGACAAGACTCTGTTGGAATCTATTCTGAAGGATCTTGGTCTTATCCATTCTGCCACATGCTTCAGCGTCTTTTATCCTACTTTGGTGCGAGAGTTTTACTGTAATCTCTCCAAATCTGCTAGTGATGGATCCTCTCGTTGGAGCTTCAGAAATTATGTCCGAGGAAAGATTGTCACATTCTCTCCTGCTTCTCTGAACAAATTGTTAAAATGGAAATGTTCTCAATCTGTTCCAGCGTTTGGTGACACC
The DNA here is from genome assembly GCA_030789695.1 of Scilla litardierei. Classification (NCBI taxonomy): domain Eukaryota; kingdom Viridiplantae; phylum Streptophyta; class Magnoliopsida; order Asparagales; family Asparagaceae; genus Scilla; species Scilla litardierei. Next base: position 72,279,367 of record CM061138.1, on the reverse strand, counting down.
TCTGGAGTGAGTTTTGACAGACTGATTGAGGTCGTGACTGCTGGAAAGTTGTCACGCTGGCCTACTAAGTCATCTGTGTTTCCCTCATCAGCACTTACTGCAAAGTATTTTATTCTATTCAGAGTTGCTACTCGAAACTGGTTGCCTACCTCAAATGTTTCAGTAGTCACTAGGGACATGTGCAAACTATTGTTCTCTGCTGGCACGTCTCAGGTGTTCAATTTGGGAAGAATCATTTTCGATTCTATCGTATCTTTTGCTAAACTATCATCCTCCGGGACCTCTTTACCTCATGGAGCTCTCATATCCATGATGCTTTTGGCTCAAAAGGTGCCCTTGTCTCCTTCGGATCTTCCCTCTACCTGTGACAGTATCTCATATACAGTTAAGTCGGTGGCTGGTAAACTCAATGATATCTCTGAGGTGGTGCCCTCTTTTCATGATAGTCTGTCTCCACCTCCAAATGCTGAACCTTCTGTCACAGTGCCTCCTGCATCTCAGTCTCCGCCACTCAGTTCTGCTACTGCTACTACTTCTTCCTCAGCGAGTCTGGCCGATATCGAGTTTCTCGAGAATGCTATTCAGAATATTGATGATCAACTTCTGTTTCTCGACAGCTAGCGGGTCCTTATGTCTCGCCACAAGGTGTTGCTGCAGAGCAAGCTGTCCTCTCTTCGTAGTGGTCCCTCTGTGGATCTCTGAAATTTTTTTTTCCTGTCCTTTGTGGCGCAAAAGGGGAGAAAAGGTATGATTTGATGAGTTCTGTTGTTGTTGGGAGATTTTTTGTTGGATGTCTACTGTTGGATGCCTACTGTTGCTGTGCAAGTCGTTGGATGTCATTGGATGCTTTGTTGAGAGTATTGTTGGGCGTGTGTTGGATGCCTACTGTTGCTGTGCATGTTGTTGGATGTCTTGTTGAGAGTTTTGTTGGACGCCTGCTGTTGATATGCAAGTTCCTGCTATAGGGTTCTTTTTGAAAGGTAGGTTATTCTTTTGGCATCTTTTTCTATCATACCGTCTGTTGTGCCACCAAATGACAAAAGGGGAGATTGTTAGGATTTATCCTGGGTATCCTTGAATGCGGGCTTGTCATATGTGGCACTGGAAGATGTTGGACATTTTGTTGAACAGGTTGTTGTATCAGGATGTTCAACAGGCTAAGTTCCTTTGCTTATATTGTCTACTCAAACGGATGTGCATCTGGCTTCCACGTATTCTGTTGTTTCCCACCTATCTCATCAAACCTATATGGTGGTTATTATCTGTTTTAGATTTGATTGGGTTCAATCTCTTGTTACCTTATTGCGATACGGTTGGAGAGAGATTCTCGCCAAATCAATTCTCTAGTATCTACCTCTTACGGATTTTTAGGGATCCCGTTCCATCTATGGGAATTGCGGTTATTAAGGTTGCTTCCAGATTGATTGATCGAGCGCTGATTATTCGGTGGTGGTTGCTGAGGACCGCTAAAAGGGCTTGAGGGCATTGGCGGCTAGGTCAAGGACTTTGGTGAAAGAAGTTCTTGTTGATACACTCCGGGAGGGAGGCCGACGATCACGTTTGTGGGATCAAGGGAGTTGATCTTGTCGGTGGCGCAAGGGGAGCTTGCAGGCAAGGGGAGCTTGCCAAGAATACTTCACGGGGTTGATTGCGATCACCCCTCACGGTTTGTTTTAAGGATGAATGTGTTCTTCCTTATAGATGCGTGAATTTTAGAGTTTGTATTCTCTGATCTTTATAGTGAAGTATTCTATTTTTCTGGGTGTGGCCCCGCAGATGTAGGTGTGCGCACCGAACTGCGATACCAAGTCTCGTGTGTTCTTGCGTGCTGTGTGTCTTTATTGTTGTTTGTTTTGTTCTCTACTGCGTACTGAATTTCAGAAAGGCCATCACTTTCTCCATCAAATGTTGAATTTGACAATAATGGTGAGACGTGCATCACATCCGATAGCATATGCTTCGACACCGATGGGCCTTGCTCAGCTTCCACCTTCAACATCACGTGCTTCATCATCATCATCCATCGTCCGTTAATGCTGCTACCGTTGAGCTCCAGAGCCACCAACTTGGGATGTCCATTCGCCTGCTCAACGCCTCTTTGAATTGCATCCGCATATATGTGAACACTGCTGCTGTTGATCCCTGCAGTAGCCATCTTGGGATCTCTATTCGCCTGATTGATACCCATCTTTGAATTAAAGTTAGCCGTAAACTCATCATAGCCACCCGAGATACTGGCGTTGGCTAGCAATGGCTTGATGCCCTATATTGCGAGTGCAGTGCGCCATCTATTAGGTCCACTAGATCAAATAAAGGATTTATGCGCGCGTGCTTGACTGTTAAAATACAAATTCTAACATGCACAAGTCATGAATCATTTACATTTGCTTCTTCTACATTATACCTTTATCTACATAAAAGCCCTTTATCTTAATGGGTACCATACTATAAGCATTTTTTTGCCCTAAATTAATGAAAACCACATAAAAATTCACTTTGATTTGAGCCAGATAAACTATTATCAATTATATCCTTAATTTCTAAAATAAATAAATACTAGGCATTCCGTTTTTCATTCATGATATTGTTGGGTAAACTTATGTTGACTATTATGTTACGTAACATGCTAAGCTAAATACAGCGTGGGCATGGAATAAACACATAACCTCAGTAATCTTGAAATCATAAAGTTAAATCCGAATTACCTGGTATAGCCTAAAAACTACTTTCTGATCCTATCCCACACACGGTACATTATTACGTTAAATTTAATTATGGGAATAGAACCTTAGTTTTAATATATATTATTTTTCTTATTTTCCTTGGCCGCTTGTCTATTAACAGGGACCAGGATCATTTCATACCCTCAAATATTCTCAACCGCTGTGGCCAACAATTCCAACTGGGCTCCAGCCGTCAAGACCGAGGAAGTTCAAGTACATAGCCACCACTTAACTCGGCATCTCATCAACGGACACCAAGAGTATGAAAACTTCCATGTCTTGACCGGTGGCATCTATAAAGATGGCAAGAAACTTCCTTTATTGCAGGACAACGTGCATGGAGACCCAGCTGCAGCGTGCCAGCCTCTGCTTAAGAACATCTCTGCTGCCGCCTTGCAGAGTAGCCGCAGCACTCTGTTAGATTCTGATTGTGCTCTCTCTCTTCTGTCATCTTGGGAGGATCACCCTTCGCGTAATAGACTAGGCCAAGTTGCAGCGGCAGGAGATAGCCTCATAGTGGCCCAGCCTCTGATTCCAGGGGTGCAGTGTGATGGCATTCGCCAGTGCTTTGGTCCTCAGGCCTCCGAAAGTTGTTCTCCTACTGGATTTTGCCACTCGGCAATGGAGCACGAGCATGTTAGAAATGTGTTGATGTCTGAAAGAAGCGACACAGATTTGCAGTGCCAGGGGTTGTTTCATGTCGGAGGTGAAGGTCCCTCTTACGGCAACCCCCAAGGGCTTTCTTTCTCCTGGCAGTAGGATATCTGGTCGGAATCTGCTGTCCCCCGAATATCAATTATATTCGGTATTTCCAATGATTTTTGGTGATTGGAAATCTGTATCTAGTCTGTCCGAATTGTTTTATTCGTAGTGCAAATGGGGATATTGTATGGCTCAATTGGATGAGCATTCAATTTGGATTGGGGTTTGAGATGGAACATGGTTGTAGCATCAGTTGATCAGTTTTCTTCCCTTTTTCTCATTCCAGTATCTTAAACTGTCATCATCTTGGTTTGTTGTACAACTTGAAGAATGGATATGTAACTGAATCTTATTGACTTTGTATTCTCATAACTAGATTTCCTCAGCGGCAAGAATTTCTTTATCTGCATATGAAGTACATAAAAGTCAGCTTGCCTTCTATCCAACTGAGATCAAATTCTGCTCTTTTTTTATGCAACTGCTTTGATCATCACCAAGTTTCAACTTAAATGCATGTATCCTTTTGAGTAGTGATTACTGCCTCTGAGGTATCCTGATAAATCTATGCCTTTTCTTTCACTTTGTCTTCTTCTTTTTGGTGAAAGTTTTATCCATCTAACCATCCCTTTTAGATGCATGATTCAAGTAATAAAACTACATTTTAAGAAAGAAAGAAAGAAAGAGAGATTTTTTAAATAAAAATAATCCTACTTAATGAGGAAAGAAAGAAGATGTCCAAGAATTCACAAAACTATTCCAAATGCTTGATCAGTCCTCTATCTGAGTTCAGGTTTTGTATCTTTTTTGATCATGAATGCAGGACTTAATCTAGCTTGTCTCTTACAAGGCTAACCCAAAATCTCTGACTACAGACTGTATTGAGATTAAAAGAGTCAGATTAGTTTAAAGAAATATAAGAAACAACTAAGATTTGAGTCTCCTGATTCTGACAGGCTAACTTCAAGCGGTCCAAATATTTATTATTCCAATTGCGACGTTGCCATCAAACATCTGGCTAGGTGTTGGTTCAACTGTAACGTAGGCTATGTAGCCAACAACCACTTGCAAACTCATACTGCATTTCTCGTGTATGAACATTATCTTTGATCACTAGGATGAAATGGCTACATGTGATCAAAACTCGTGTGCCAAGAAAATCAAGAGAGAGTAAATAAAAAAGTGGGTATTCAAATTTGGACAAGAGGACCATCTGCACCTTAAATATTGAGGACACATGCTTGCCTCCTCTCACTCTCTCACATCTCTTATTTCTCTCCCTCTCTCCCCCCTTAGATGCATCCATCTCTTCATTATTTCGATTGCAACAAGGCATGGCATGGTGAGGGGAGAAGTGAAGTGGATGTGACATTCTTAATGACAAGTACTAGAAAGAATAACATTGTCTCACGTGGCTCTGCAACATGACAATGACTCTTGTTTGGCCTCTCAAAGGAAAGGAACAGCTCAGCTGGAAGAAGCTTACATACAGCTAACCTCTCCCTATGCTATTATACCCCCCACACACAAACACTCTCTTATTTACAGCTTCCAGTTACTTACATTTAGGCTGAAACTAGAGATGTAAATGGAGTAGGTATATGGAATACATACTGTTGACGGATCGGTTCTGATCAACTGTAGATGAGACTGATGGAGACTCCTCTGTCCAAATGGAGCCTCGTCAGCTGGTGATGTGGGACCCTTGGTTGGAAGAACTAGTGTCGACGAAGGCTGAGCTGAGAGCATCGGGCTTGAGCTCGATCGATCTTACGATCGATTGAGACGACCGTTCGACCTAGCTGCTGGGTCGAGCCTCGATCAACCTGCACCACAGAAAGTCGTTAGTGGGGTCGGATCTGGGTTCCGATCCAAATCTCATCCGATGCTGAAGTTAGTACATGACTCAAGAGAGGCTTGGGGCTATCAAGATCGACCCACAGAGGTTCGTCTCGAGTCAGTCACCTCAAGCTTTTGGAGGAAGAATTATAAGAGTGGAAGAATAATTTGTCGGAGTATCGGGTATTTCGTACCTCGGTGGCTCTATCCCTTCTTCTGTTTGTCTCCTTTTTATTTATAGACTGAAGTGTCTGTTCAGTGACGTTGGAGAATAACGGTCACCAATTATGGTGGCACGATCATTCCTCATAAATCGGTATAACCGTTGTCCTCTCCTCCCACCATTTATGATCCCATTATCAACCGCCCCCTCAAGCAACGGAAGCTCAACATGCAAATGGTCGTGCTGGCTTTGACCAGGTTAACGGCTAGCGTTCTTTATGGATCTCGAGGGCTTCGTGGGTCCATGCGTTATCTTCGTACGCCTTTTGGCAACTATATTTTCCCTTCCTCGAGTGCTGGCACAATAATTTTACTGTAATGTTTATATTTGAATCTGCATTTTGAATCTATTATCGGTATCGGATCCAATATAGGATCGAATATTGCGTATGCTCTTCGTGTTTGAATTGGATGGATATCATTCGGATCCGGATAATATCAAAATTGGCTTCCTATTCATGGCGGCCATAAACAATTGATATAGAGCCAGGAGATTTTTTTATAACAAAAAAATCATATATTTAGGATCTTGTTATAAACGGGCTTTTGGTGGGCCTACCCGTTAGTGGGTATCCACCCATTATGTAACCCTACCACTATAAATACATGGCTATGGATTCCATAGCCACCACGTTTACAACACGTTATCAGCACGCTCGAAGCTGAGCCGAACCCCTGCCGACGGACGGACGCGACGCGAACGGGCTTCCTTCACCGACCGTCGCTAGATCCGGCGGGTAGGATCTAGAGGTAACTTTCTCCCTAGATCTAAATTTTCCATATGCGCATATGTTGAGATCCAATTTCTTGGATCAATCGCTCATGATTCGATCGTTTTTATTGATAAAAATCAAACTTTTACAATAAAAACGATTTTTGGAGATCAAAAAACACTTTTTTTCGACTAAAAATTAGATTTTTATCCCCAAAAACCATGAAACCCTGGGGGATTTTCTCGCCGGAACGCGAATCCCCCCTAGATCTCGCGCCAAAACCCTCGCCCGCCGCCCGAAGCGACGGCAAAACCCTCGCCCGCCGCCCGAAGCGACGGCAAAACCCTCGCCCGCCGCCCGAAGAGGCGGCAAACCCCCCCCCCCCCCGCAGCTGCGACGGCGGGCGGCCCCGCCGCTGCCCGCGGCGGGCCAACCCGCCGCCAGCTGGCGGCGGGCCAACCCGCCGCTGCCCGCGGCGGGCCCCCCCACATGCCCCCCCGCCGCCGGCAGTGGCGGGCCCCCCCGGGCATCCGCTCGTTTCGGGGCCCACCCGGTGCGCGCTCATGTCCGGAAACCCTAGCCGCCTGAAGCGGCAATCCGCGCGACCAAAAACCCTAAATAGGGTTTGACCCCGAAATTTTTTCGATTTTCAAATCTTTTTCAGATTTAATTGCGATTTTTTCGTCAAAATCTGGATAATATTACATGTGATTTTTTACTCATCGCCATTATATTTGGATTATATGATTTTCTTTAAACGTTTAAAAATTAAGAAGATCCTGCGACCGCTCTGCCGTTAGTCAACTAACCTAACGGTGTATGACGTTGCCTAGTGGTCCAATAATTTTTAAACGATAGATTTCATTTTCCATTATAAACTGCATGTGATGATTAAATTGCATGTGATGAATAAACTGCCTGTGATGATACCTGCTGCATTATAACTGCCTGCGACGAATGATTAATATTTGCTGTGGTTTTGGATTGGCTAGTTATCACCATTTTATTTTTCATGCATTATTTTCTTTTTTGAGAGAAAAATGTAGTGAGGATAATTTTGTAACATTACAAGCCCGGCGGACGCCTCAAGAAGATGAATGACTATTCCAGAAGAATAGGGGCCCCACGGGGGTTCCCGAGTTGTACTTTCTTTCTTTTTGGGACTGTACGGACTGTAATTAATTATGGTGATTAGCCGATCCACGCAGCAAATATTTATGTCTGATGTGCTTGATTATTTATTTTTCTGTGAAAATATCTAATTAATGCTATCTTTTTACATGCTAGAGTGATAAATGGCCAAAATTGCGAGCGTCGATTTCGACGTTTTGGATGCTTCAGGCAAGAACTACTTAAGCTGGCAGTTGGACATAAAATTCCATCTGCGAGCACAGGGATTGAGCCACGCCATCGCTGTAGGCGATAAGGTTTCTGATATAGATAAAGCGAAAGCAATTATCTATATCAGACGCCATATCGATCGGACCCTGAAGGCCGAGTACCTCACGGTGGAAGACTCGTATGAGTTATGGACCGCCCTCGAGGATAGGTATAAACATCAGAGAGATGTTATACTTCCTCAGGCGCGATATGAATGGGAAAACCTCCGTCTCCAAGACTTTAAGTCTATTGCCGAGTATAACTCGGCACTCTTTAGCATCACCTCACGCCTGAAGTTGTGTGGTGAAAAGGTGACGGAGGAGCGCATGTTAGAGAAGACGTATACATCCTTCCACGAGAAGGATGTTATACTAATGCAACAGTATCGTGAACGTAAGTTCACGAAATACTCAGAGCTTCTCTCATACCTTCTGATGGCAGAGCATAATCGTGACCTCCTTCTGGCCACCCATAACTCACGCCCTACCGGCACTGCTCCAGCGCCTGAAGCGCATCACAGCTCCTCCCAGAAGAAGAGGAGCAACTTCAAAGGCAAACCCCAGAAGGGCAAAGCAATGAAGAAGCAGGCTAGAGGACCCCCTCCCAGAAGCAACAATGAGGGGAGGAAGAAGAATAATGTGTGGAAAAGAAAGGACGACGGCCAGACATCTGCCCCCAGAAAGGACTGGGAAGATAAGTGCCACAGGTGTGGCATGACTGGACACTGGTCCAGGAATTGTCGGACTCCACGCCACTTGCAGGACTTGTACAAAGTGAGCCAGAAGCAAGCTGAGACAAACCTGGCAGTTCAAGAAGACCTGGCACCAATCAGGTTCATCGCTGAGGACTTCTCAAACGATGACCTGCTCGACTGAGGACATTACCCATTTCTCTATGCATTGTAGCTTTTTTTTTGAGAAACTATTTATCTGCTTGTTTTTCCTTCTCTAGCATGTTGAAGTACTTTTTAGACATTATATTAATTATCAGTAGTATATTTTCTGTGTGTGCCTTATACTGCGATATTTTATAGATGGACTTTAAATGCCTAGTGGACAGTGCCTCTACGCACACGATCCTCCAAGACATCTGCTTTTTTCAAAGCATTAATAAATACGATGGCACCGTAAATACAATTTCCGGTCCATCAGGTATCATTGAAGGATCAGGGGAAGCACAATTTCTGCTCCCCAACAAAACAAAACTACTTATAAAAGATGCACTTCTCTCCCCTAGCTCGCATAGAAACCTGTTAAGCTTTAAAGACATCCGCTTAAACGGATACCACCTTGAAACGGTGAGCAAACACAACAGAGAATACCTTGATGTAACGTCTCATAAAAACGGTGCTAAAAACACCGTCGAGCGTTTTGAGGGACTCCCGTCGGGTCTCTACCATACAAGGATCAGAGCAATGGAAACAAACACACTAGAGCACCAGAAGTGCCATAATCAACCAGAATTCAAACTCTGGCACGATAGACTAGGACACCCTGGGAGGAATATGATGCGTCGCATCATATCCCAATCCCGTGGAATTGACCAGAAAAGCCTGACGCTACTTCGGAAGGGTGCAAATCCTTGTCCCCCTTGTTACAAAGGGAAATTAATTACGAGACCATCCACCCTGAAGGTGGACTCTGAGTCTCCAAGTTTCCTAGAGAGAATACATGGAGACATTTGCGGACCTATTCACCCCGCAAGTTGACCATTTCGGTACTACATGGTACTGATCGACGCATCTTCAAAATGGTTGTATGTGTGCCTCCTGTCCACCCGCAACGTAGCCTTTGCAAAGCTACTTGCACAGATTATAAAGTTGCGGGCACATTTCCCAGACAACCAGATCAAGAAATTGCGTCTGGACAATGCTGGGAAATTCACATCACAAGTCTTCCTAGACTACTGCCAAGCAACCGGCATAGAAGTTGAACATCCTGTAGCTCATGTTCACACCCAGAACGGGTTAGCCGAATCTCTTATAAAGAGACTACAATGGATCGCTCGACCATTGTTGATGCAATGCCAGTTGCCGGTAAGTACATGGGGACATGCCATACTGCACGCTGCATCGCTGATAAGATTACGACCGTCAGGTAGTCAATCTTCTTCTCTGATGCAACTTGCATATGGGAACCCGCCCGATATTTCTCACTTGAGGATATTCGGATGTGCTGTCTGTCCCCATAGCACCACCGCAGAGAACCAAGATGGGTCCTCAACGGCGCCTTGGTATCTATATTGGTTTTGATTCACCATCGATCATTAGATACCTCGAACCCCTTACAGGGGACGCCTTTAAAGCAAGTCTAGCAGATTGTGAGTTTGATGAAAGCACTTTCCCGAAACTAGGCATTAACACACAGAAGCCAGAAGCTTCAAAGACCATTACATGGGACACAAAGACTCTATCCCATTTTGATCCGCGTACAAACCAATATGAAGAAGAGATCCTGAAGATCCTTCAAATCCAAAACACAGTTCACATTTTACAGGACAAATTCACTGACAACCAGAAGATTGTCAGATCACACGTCACTGCTGCAAATACGCTAGCTAGGATTGACATACCCAAAGATGGATGCAATCCACCTGCAGCAGAAGCGGCCGTACCTCAACAAAAAAGAGGACGACCCCCAGGCTCCAAAGATAAGAACCCTCGAAAGAGGAAAAATCCTGGAGCAACAATAACGATACCACCACAGGATGCTGAGCTCAGCCCAACTACCTCTCCCCTCCTAACAACCCCTGAAGAGGAAAATATAGGAGAAATATCATTAAATTATGTACGTACTGGGGAGGTACTGGACAGAAAAAGCACAATCATCGATGATAACTTCGCGCTCATTATTGCCACTCACGTCACTGAATACGACGATGAAACCGATCCACGATCTCTAGCAGAACGTAAACACAGAGAGGATTGGCCAAAGTGGAACGAGGCAATAGGAGTAGAGCTGGACTCACTCTCGAAGCGCAAAGTTTTTGGACCTGTAGTCTGATCGCTTCCGGGCGTACACCCAAAAGAGCGACCGTGTAGTTTTACCGCAAGCGCACAGTGTAGCGGCGAGCGGGTATCGAACACAGGGAGGACGTATGACAGTGCCTTCTCCGAACAACATGGCTATAGGGACAGAAAAGAGGGAATTTGCCTTTCGGCGATGCTGTCACAATCGTCAGACAAAGTAAAGAGATATAAAATCAAATAAAGACGCCTAGGGAATAGGGAATCCCCTCTACTCACCGTATCTCGTCAATGTGATTCATTGGTATCACAATTGCTAGGGTAGAATTTCGGATGGACTAGTTGCAACTGAATGTAAAACCTAGCTCACGCTCTCGCGTTGTTGCCGGTCTATAGCAAACCTAGGTTCGGGTCCAATCTCTTGCAAACCCTAGCCTAGGCAAGCTAGCATTAGGATCAACGTCATCGTTCAATCGCGTCCCGCGCCCACTCTCGTGCAAACTCGGGCCGCGACCTAGGTTGGGATAGTTCCTACCCGTCCAATCTCTTGCAAACGGGTATCGGTATGAAATTGCAACCGAGAACCCTAGTATCGGTCCAATCTCTTGCAAACCGATACTACGGAAACTTAATTTCAAACCAATTCAGATTTCTAGGGTTTCCTATCGAATTGGGATCCAATCTCTTGCAAATCCCAATTGATATGAACACCTAGCTATCCGTAATATATCGATCCCAAACTAACCCTAATAGCAATTCTAGCAATAGTTCTACCAAATCATCACAAATCGGAAATTGGGCTCGTAGGGTTCATCCCCACGCCCTAAGACGTTAGGACTACTCACAAATCATATCACAAATAGAAGAATTATCAATCGAAATAGCAATAGATTTCATGGCAATATTCAAATAAGCAATAAAAATAAGATTTTTAATGAAGAGGGAGACAAACCAATAGAGTTCTCCAAGAATCCCACCAAAATAAACCTTTTCTCTCCTCTCCAATCACAAGAATCAAAAGCTAAAAAGTTTAATCTAAAAGGCTGCCAAAAAGTAAAGAAAAAGCTCCCTAACCTATGTTAGAATCAGGGGTTAAATACCCCCCAAAACTGCCCAAAAATCCGTGACCAAAATGCCCCTGCACCTCTTCAAAATCGTGTTTTCCGCTACAGGCGCTCGGCTCACTCGGCTGAGTGACAAAAGTCGCTCGGCCGAGTGAAAGACCCTGAGAATTTCCAGTAAGTCTGGGGTCTTGGGGGTCTTCACTTCGGGGGTCACTCGGCCGAGTGAGTTGTCGTCACTCGGCCGATGGGCTTCTATTCACTCGGGCGATCGGCAATTGCCACTCGGCCGAGTGGGTCTTCTGATGCTCAGACCGACGAAAAACAGTAAGTTGGCTCTTTTTGAGGGGCGTCGTCTGAGTGCCACTCGGGCGGACGGGGTTTCGTCACTCGGCCGATGTGGCTTCTGATGCTCGGCCGAGTGCACACTTGGAGCGTGTCCGATCTGGCCGGCCGAGCGGGGTCTCACTGGTCGGCCGAGTGACTCCTTCACTCGGCCGAGTGAGACACTAAAAATGCCCATTCTGAGTGTTTTTGCATCCTCGTCGCTCCTACAACGTTCTTTCTTCTTCCGCTCCTCTCCAATCTGAAAATACCCCTCAGGGAAGTTTTCGGTGACACTCCGGAGTATGTGTATCTCGGAATCACTCCAAATCGCTCCAAATCTCCTGAAATACGACAAAAACAACAAATCGTGAAAAATTTCGCAATATTGTCGATAAATCGTGAAAAAACGTGATTTGAGCGATCTAAATGGCATGCAATCATGCGGAAAAAAGGTGTAAAATACGGAGTGATCAAAATCCCCCAAGCTTACCTCTTACTCGTCCTCGAGGAAGATAAGTAAAAGGTGAACCCGATGGATTCATAAAACAAAAACGACGAAAAACGGAAAACGAAAAACGAAGAAGAAAGAAGAAAGCGAAGAGGGAAGCTGCTAGATCATTTTTCTCAGGACGTGGGTTTTGCTTACTCATATAGCATGCACCGAATGTAAAACACATGTCAAAGACTTTTATTTCGATATCATAGTATAATGGTGCAAATAGAAATAGAAAACCCAAGAATATTGATATAGCATAAAAACGGAATAATTCTAAAATTAACATCGTCTGAATCATTTAAAGCGGTATACAATATCGCAGATCACACACTTTTTAATTGAATGCTTTCTATGAGGAGTATAAGAATATCACGCAATGGAATAGAAAGAATAGAAAAGCGTGGATTTCATGAAATGAGTGCTAGGCATAGATTTCTGGATTTCGTGAAGCTAAAACAATCTCACCGAGTATAGAATATTACTTAGCATAGGTTGTCATGCACCGTCAAGTAGTCACTCTCTCACACATCATTGGATTCTCTCCCCCAAGCTTATCTATAAGCGTGGTGGCATAAAAATGATATTTACATTCCCCATTTCTTTTGAAGCTCCAAATGCAAAAGAAAACAAAAATAAAAACAAAAATAGGGAAGAAAGAGAGAGAACATGAGATGGGATCGTTATTTGAGATTCTTTTCTCTTTTCTTTTCTTTTTCTCTCTTTTTTTATATCATATATACACAAATGATCCCAAATCAAAAAGAGAGAAAAGGATGTTCAAGAATTTTTCTTTTTCTTTTCGGTTTTGGGAAATTTGGAGCTAGGAATTTAATAACGTGGGAAATGCCAAATACTAGAATCGCTAAGGGGAGATTCACCAATGATTTTAAAATAGAGAATTGATGTTCAAGATATGTGGAGAAAGAAATAAATATGTCTCTCAGTTCACTCTATAAGACGTGCACGACAACTTCAGCAGGGTAATCTAATCTACTCAGTTTCGATCACAAAATAGCAAAACTAATCCAGATTTATCATAGCTAACATCATTCAATCATCCTGGAGTGAAGTGTACAAATCATGCAAATAGAAGTGATATAGGAAAAGAAAACGGTACTCCAGATATAAGCATTCAATGCGTGAATCTTGGTGTGTTTTCTGCGATAGCATACATATGAATATTCAGACTCAGCTAATAATAAAATTTCATCCATTTTCATACGGAAAAAGTGTGGGTTACTATCTCTAAATGCAAGGCAAATCACAGCATATGATATCAGAAATAAAATCTAAGACACGACAAATATAGCATGCATATAGAGAAAGCCAACTCCACTTCATTATCATCACAGAAAAGTCATCTCTAGCATGAGATGAAAAGAAATAAAGATAAAGAGGGAAAATAAAGCTATTTACAATGCAGCACATGAAGAAAATGAGAAAAAACGTGATGCATGGTAAAAAAGAGAAAAAGTGATGAAAGTGAGTGCAAAAGCGGAAAATGGCGTGAAAAAACTAAAAATAAAGGTGGTAAATCGAAAAGCGTGAGAACTCACTCCCCCAAGCTAAAGTGCACAGTGTCCTCAATGTGCGAAGTGTGGCACACCGAGAGACGTGTAATGTGAGGGGTAGGTGAGGATGCATGCATGATGAAAAAGAAAATAAAAAATAACGAAATGAAAAATATGATGCGGACATGATGCATGCAGATATAGGAGTGAATCAGATATAAAAGTGTGACACCAAAAATCTCTCCCTCGCTCCCAAAAATGATATAGAAAGATGTGAACAAAATGTGGACCCAAAAACAGTGAGGGGAGGTGGGGTGGGCAAAAATCATCAGGACCCAGCAGAGACGGGCAGCATGACGGCAAAAAAAAGATCAATGGCATCAAGGGTGCCTAAGAGGGTGGGGCTGCGCCGTCTCCGTCCTGAGGCGGAGGTGGTGGGGGTGGTGGGGGAGCAGTCTGCTGGGTGGATGTGGGTGTGGAAGCAGGCTGGGTGTGGGTAGGAGTGGGGGTGGGTACCTGCTGGGTGGGAGTGGGTACGCGAGGAAGCCGATCGAGAATCTGAGTGAGGCAATAGTGAATGCCCGGAAGTAGGTCGAAGCGGCTGGCCATAGCGGTGACGGTGGCAGACATGGTCCTGAGGTCACCTCTGAGGCCACTTACCGCCCCCTCGAGAGCACGAATGCTCTGAAGTACAGTGTCGGGGGGAGGTGGTGCAGAGGGACGCACCTGTCTGTACTGTGCATGACGGGGCTGGCGGACTCGGGTGGTGTAGTGGATGGGCTCAGCAGGCATGCGGAGGAAGGGTACTGTGCTCACAAGTGTGGGCCTAGCCTCAGGGCGAGGCTGGGGCACAGGCTGGTATGAGGTGGAAGCAGCAGCAGCGGAAGTGGAGTATAAAAGTGGCGATGAGGCGGCTAGAGAGGTCAGTGACACAGACGTGGGAACAGACGTCACGACACTCTAGGGAAAAACGGCTGCGGTGGAGACAGAGGTGACAACCACGGTCTCCACGACGGCAGCAAAAGAGGGCTCTCCGCTCTCAACTATAGTAGGTGGGCGCTCGGGTAGCGCGGAGCAAAGGGGCTCAACGGACAGAGGGCCAGCTATGGTGGGAGTGGTGGTGGTGGAGGTGGTCTCAGCAAGTGTACTCCCGACACCGGCAGAAGTGTGGACAGAGGTGTCGGGAGCAGCAGAAATATCAGGCTACTGAGGGGCAACGGGGTCAGCGGGTGCAGCGTGTGCAGCGTGGGCCTGCTCAGCCTGCTCGGCCTGCTCGGCCTCAAGCACGTAGGCGGCGGGGATCAGAAGATCCATCGCTGGAAGCCAGTCCACCTGTGCTGGTGCTATCTGTGTTCGAGCTGGGCTCGGAAGGATCATGTAATCAGCACCGAACGGACCGTGCAACCAAACCCAGTGCCGCTGGCCGTGCAGACGAAGCATCTTCATCCGGGCCATGACGTCTATGGACAGTGAAGTGGGGCCCGAGGCTCGTCGCAGGTCAGCCGGAAGGTCCTCGTCGGTCATCAGGGCGAGCAAGGTGAGCAGACCGCCGCAACATATCGGTGGCGAGCGCCCACCGATACGATGATGCGGTCCAAAAACCAGCTCGCGATATCAATCACGACGGCGGGGACCAAATCGTCACTCTCCCTAGCTAGAACTCTGGGACGCGTCATCGCATAGAGCATATAAAGCTCTGGCGTGGACATCGTCCCAGGCTCATACCTCGCCAAAAAGGTAGTCGCCATAAGGCGCTGAGCTATACGGAGGCAGGGGTGAACGATGGCCGAGGCCTTGGCCCTACTAGGGTCAAAGGCAGCTGGCAAACCCGTGATCCTGGCCCAGAAAGCGTGTGAGTCGAAGGAAGGTGGGTGAATGTGAGTGGGGGCGTAACCACGGTCGGCCCCGGGGATATCGGGCCACGAAAAGAATGCTCTCATCATACCGAGAGTGACCTGGCACTCCCGGTCCATAAACCTAAACGAGCATCCCTCGTCGGTCCGGGCAATAGAACTAAGCACCTCAAGTGTCGGACGGACAAAGGTGTCCGCCGACACTTGGAAAAAATCTCGCCAACCCATGTTGTCATACAACGTGAGCATCCCCTCAAGTACCCTCAGGCGTCCTAGGTCTGCAAGGTGTGCGAACCTGGAGGGTACAATCGAGCGCTGGGAAATGCGCTCAAAAACGACGCGGTGTGCGTCGTCCCGAAACGTAATTCCCAGCGGCCCGACAAGTGGAGCCGGTGGTGGTAGTGGGTCGGCAGGGAGTGGCTGTGCGGGGTGAATGGGCTCTGCAGGCTGTGCAGGGTCTGCAGGCTGTGCGGGGTGAACGGGGTGTGGTGGTGTAGGCGGAGGAGAGTCATCCACCTCGTGGGAGGGGCCGGCCTCATCTGGCCGCTTCCGCTTGGCGGAAGCTCTCCTCGACCGCGGCCGTGTCCGGGGCGGCATGCGGGCCACGGGTGCTCACCAAAAATGTAAAAAATGCGGCGTGCGCAAATGAGTGGAACGAGTATACCGTAACACGCCGCGAGAGCAATATAGTGGACGCGTGCAAAGATGCCGCCTCCACGAAGCCAAAAACACTCCCCGGAAGCTCCCCTGGGCTCCCCTAAGCTCCCCAATATACCCTGCACATCAAACGAAGATATCGGCGAGTAATATTCAAAATGTATGGGGGGTTAGGGGTATAATAGATAGATAATGAAGTTAATTTGAATTTGGGGCTCGATTAGTGCGTGGATCGTCAAAAAATACGAGAGAAATGAGAAAATAGGCAAAATAGGGGTACCGAAGCTCGGCCGGCAAGGAGGTCGCCGGCGGCGACTCGGGCGAAGGCGCGGCAGGCTCGGCCGGCGGTGAGTGGCCGAGCGCGGAGGCGGGGCGACGGGTCGGGCGAGTGAGAGAGGATTGGGGCTGAGGGAAACGAAAGGTCAGGCGGTTTTGCGTTTTACTCGTTTCGAAAATCGTGCCGTCCCGCTCCCCCTTTTATAGAAAAAGTTACGACTCGGCCGAGTGACTAAGTCGCTCGGCCGAGTGAACGCAACGGAAATATTTTGGAAAATTCCTCC
Source organism: Scilla litardierei (assembly GCA_030789695.1). Lineage (NCBI taxonomy): Eukaryota > Viridiplantae > Streptophyta > Magnoliopsida > Asparagales > Asparagaceae > Scilla > Scilla litardierei. The sequence goes on along the minus strand of CM061138.1, from coordinate 72,262,361 downwards.
CCGCTAATGACTCGGCCGAGTGGCCTTGCCACCCTCGGCCGAGTGGAGTAAGTCCATTCGGCCGAGTGGCTCAAGCTACTCGGCATTACTCGCCCTAGGAGCGTATCAGTTTTACTCGGCCGAGTGAATATATATACTCGGTCGAGTGGCATTTATACTGAAATCAAGAAAAGAAATAGAGAGTTGGGTACAACAGACTTCCCTCGTTCGTGTGCCGCTCGGGCGGACGAGCTTATGTGCTCGACCGAGTGACTAGTATACTCGGCCGAGTGAGTCCTGTTTTCTGCTGTTTGGCTTCGTTTGGGCTCTAAACTCTGTTTTTCTTCCTCCAGTCGATTTCATCTTCCTCCTAAGAATCGAGCGCATTCCTGGAGCGCTCCTCGTCGCCTTGTTCATCCTCCTAATGATAGATATCCCTTTCTCCTCTCCTGTCAAAGAAAAATAGGACCCGTTATCACGAAATTTTTAGGCAAACGACTCAAAACACAAATAATTTCTAAAACAAAAATAAAGGGAAAAGTAAAAATAAAGCGATAACCGTCGGGTTGCCTCCCGACAAGCGCTCGTTTAAGGTCGTGAGCTCGACCCCCTTAGATTTTCAATTTAATGTGGGATATTGGGTGCATATGAGATGCACCCGTCAAATTTTCCGGGAAGAACACTTAAATTTGGATGCTGTGGCGGTGTGTTCTTCATCGGTGCTCCTTTGCCTCGGGTAGTGTTGGGGGTGGCTCCCCCAAGCTAGTGCTTGCTCCGGGCCTCGGCTTCACCGGTGACACCGATTTCCGTATCGGCGGAGCTTTCTTCGGAGACTTCATCTTTGAGAGCTTGCAGAGCTCTCGTATTCTCGCGACATCAGCGTCGCCTTCATCAATTTCCATGGAGGGATCGGGGGAATGCTCCATCTTTTCTTCTTGGCCCAAGTCCGGCCCTTCCTCAAAATCATCCTTGAATAGAGCGCCGATCGAATGGGGGATCGCCTCCTCAATAACCTCGTCAAGGAGGTATGAAAGATCATCCGGCCGTCCCTTAAGCAGATATATTCTATTGATTTCTCCCATTGGGACTCCCTCGGAATAATGCTTGAGCCTCTGACCATTTACTTTGAATGTGGCTCCGTCCTTGCTTTCCAACTCGAAAGCCCCTCCCGGTTGTATGTGCTTGATGGTGAAAGGTCCGGACCACCGTGACCTCAACTTACCGGGAAATAGTCGGAGCCGAAAATTATATAGCAAGACATTGTCTCCTACTTTGAAGTCTGTAACGGTTATGCGTGCATCGTGGAGAATCTTGGTCCTTTCTTTGTAAATTCTTGAGCTCTCGTAGGCGTCTCTCCTTATCTCATCAAGCTCGTTGATGTCCAAGAGTCGCATCACCGCCGCACTCTTGTAATCATAATTAAGGGTCTTGATGGCCCAATATGCGCGGTGTTCCAACTCTACCGGCAAGTGGCAAGCTTTCCCATAAACAAGTCGGAACGGTGTGGTGCCGATGGGAGTGCGAAAGGCCGTGCGATACGCCCATAGAGCATCGTTTAACTTCATTGACCATTCCTTTCTAGATCGATCCACGGTCTTCTCAAGAATTTGCTTGATCTCTCTATTTGAGACCTCCACTTGGCCGCTTGTTTGGGGGTGATACGCCATGCCAACTCTATGGTTTACCCCGTACTTCTTCAGCATGGCTTCAAACTTGTTTTCTATGAAATGGCTCCCCCCGTCGCTTATCAAAGTACGAGGCACTCCGAAGCGTGGGAAGATATTCTGCTTGAAGAACTTAGAGATGACCCTTGCATCATTGGTAGGGATAGCGATTGCTTCCACCCATTTGGAGACGTAGTCAACGGCCAATAGGATGTATTTGTTACCATTGCTCGACGGAAATGGTCCCATGAAGTCCACTCCCCAACAATCAAAAAGCTCAATTTCTTGGATGGGCCTCATTGGCATCTCATTGCGTTTGGAGATATTCCCGGTCCGTTGGCATCTATCACACCCCTTTACAAAGTCGTGGGTGTCTCTAAACATCGTTGGCCAGAAGAATCCGCTCTGCAGAATCTTAGCGGTTGTCTTAGAGGCGGCATGATGTCCCCCGCATGACATACCGTGGCAATGCAAAATGATAGACGTTGCCTCCTCTTTAGAAACACACCTCCGAATAACACTATCTTTGCATATCTTGAAGAGGTATGGATCTTCCCAAAAATAGCTACGGACCTCATGCAAAAATCTCCTCTTTTGATGCGTGGGCATCCCATGCGGTTTAATTCCACAAGCCAAGTAATTGACGAAGTCCGCGTACCAAGGTACTTCTCCGGGCCTTATGGCGTATAGCCTCTCATCCACGAATGTGTCGTTGATAGGTAAACTCTCATCCTCCTTGTCACGAATAAGCCTAGACAAATGATCCGCCACGTCATTGTCCGTACCTTTCTTGTCTCTGATCTCCAAATCGAATTCTTGCAACAAGAGTATCCACCTAATTAACCGAGGTTTGGCTTCCTTCTTGTTTAAAAGATACTTCAACGCCGCATGGTCGGTGTGGACAATCACCTTGGAACCCAGGAGGTAGGAGCGAAACTTCTCGATGGGATAGACGACCGCTAGAAGCTCTTTTTCGGTAGTTGTATAGTTTTTCTGCGCGTCATCCAGTGTCTTGCTCGCATAGAATATCGCATGAAGCTTCCTATCTTTCCTTTGTCCCAATACCGCTCCAATGGCTTGGTCGCTAGCATCACACATTAGCTCAAAGGGAAGGCTCCAATCCGGTGGTTGTATGATGGGCGCAGAAACTAGTGCTTCCTTCAAGGTATTGAAGGCTTGCAAGCATTCGCCTGAAAAAATAAAGGGAGTATCTTTAGCAAGCAAGGAAGTAAGCGGTCGGGCAATCGAGGCGAAATCCTTGATAAAGCGGCGGTAAAACCCCGCATGACCAAAAAAGCCTCTAATGCCCTTGACATTAATAGGAGGAGGGAGTTTCTCTATTACCTCAATCTTTGCTTTATCTACCTCAATTCCTCTCGAGGAGACAAGGTGCCCGAGAACTATACCTTCCGTGACCATGAAGTGACATTTCTCCCAATTTAGAGTGAGATTATTTTGTTGGCACCTTTTAAGGACTTTAGTAAGATTGGCCAAACAAGAGTCAAACTCACTTCCATAAACCGAAAAATCATCCATAAAAACTTCCATAATATTTTCAATGTAATCGGAAAATATGGATGTCATACACCTCTGAAAGGTGGCGGGAGCATTACAAAGACCAAACGGCATCCTACGGTAGGCATAGGTACCATAGGGACAAGTAAAAGTGGTTTTTTCTTGGTCATCTTTGTGCAAAGGGATTTGGAAGAACCCCGAATACCCATCTAAATAACAAAAGTATTTATGTTTAGCTAGGCGTTCAAGCATTTGATCAATGAAGGGCAATGGGTAATGGTCCTTTCGGGTAGCTTTATTTAGTTTCCTATAATCAATGCACATTCGCCATCCCGTGACAGTGCGTGTAGAAATGGGCTCTCCTTTATCATTTTTTATAACTGTCATCCCCCCTTTCTTGGGGACGACGTGAACGGGGCTAACCCATCTACTGTCAGAGATATGATAAATAATACCGGCGTCGAGCAATTTTAGGATTTCCTTTTTAACCACCTCTTTCATGTTCGGGTTTAACCGCCTTTGAGGCTCTATGGAGGTGGCGTCGGTATCCTCCAAATGGATCCTATGCGTGCAAAGCCTAGGGCTTATCCCTTTTAGATCGGAGATAGTGTAGCCAAGGACATCTTTGTGGCTCCTAAGAACATCTAGGAGTCTCTCAAGTTGATCATGCGTGAGGTGGGAGTTAACTATCACCGGAAAAGTTAATTTATTACCCAAAAAGGCATACCTTAGATTCGGTGGTAATTGTTTTAGTTCTACCTCAAGAGGTGCCGCTCCTTCTGCTTCATCAGGTTGCATGAGTTTGGCTTCTCCTTTGACATCCGAGTTTAGCTCATGTTCAGGCGACGTGCTCTCATGTGAAGACTCCGACTCACTCCTTAGTGAGGAAGATGCATCGAAATAGACGCTCTCCGATTCTGTGCTAGCATCGTCAAAACCTTCACTCTGCTCCGGTTCGTTCCTGGAATCAAGAAACACATCAGACGATTCATAAAAGCCAGAGTGAGTGTCATAGAGTGTAACTCCCTGAACATTGGTTTGCTCGAAAGATTCTTCGGGAGTATAGTGCTCTTCGACACTTGTTCTACTGTCTTCGAAGTATAACTTGTCGTCTATCACATCAACTCTGACATTGCCCCTGATAGTCCCATCCGGGGAGACTTGATCCATCACAAAACTAGCAAACAATTGTTCGTCGGGGTCCTTGATATCGATAGCAAAAGCTCCGGTAGCGTGGATCTCATCTACAAGCTCCTTAAGGAGGTCTGTGAAGGAGTCATAATCTCCCTGACTGAGTTCCGTTGTCGACATTGCATCCTCCATTCTATCTGTTAAGATCTTATGCAAAATACGGGGAGAATATGCAAATAGGGCTGCAAACAGAGTTAGAAAGTAAAGAAAGAAAGAAAAATAACCGGGTGGTCGATGCCGAACACCGTCAAAATGTCGTTCCCCGGCAACGGCGCCAAAAACTTGATCGCTTCCGGGCGTACACCCAAAAGAGCGACCGTGTAGTTTTACCGCAAGCGCACGGTGTAGCGGCGAGCGGGTATCGAACACAGGGAGGACGTATGATAGTGCCTTATCCGAACAACCTGGCTATAGGGACAGAAAAGAGGGAATTTCCCTTTCGGCGATGCTGTCACAATCGTCAGACAAAGTAAAGAGATATAAAATCGAATAAAGACGCCTATGGAATAGGGAATCCCCTCTACTCACCGTATCTCGTCAATGTGATTCATTGGTATCACAATTGCTAGGGTAGAATTTCGGATGAACTAGTTGCAACTGAATGTAAAACCTAGCTCACGCTCTCGCGCTGTTGCCGGTCTATAGCAAACCTAGGTTCGGGTCCAATCTCTTGCAAACCCTAGCCTAGGCAAGCTAGCATTAGGATCAACGTCATCGTTCAATCGCGTCCCGCGCCCACTCTCGTGCAAACTCGGGCCGCGACCTAGGTTGGGATAGTTCCTACCCGTCCAATCTCTTGCAAATGGGTATCGGTATGGAATTGCAACCGAGAACCCTAGTATCGGTCCAATCTCTTGCAAGCCGATACTACGGAAACTCAATTTCAACCCAATTCGGATTTCTAGGGTTTCCTATCGAATTGGGATCCAATCTCTTGCAAATCCCAATTGATATGAACACCTAGCTATCCGTAATATATCGATCTCAAACTAACCCTAATAGCAATTCTAGCAATAGTTCTACCAAATCATCACAAATCGGAAATTGTGCTCGTAGGGTTCATCCCCACGCCCTAAGACGTTAGGACTACTCACAAATCATATCACAAATAGAAGAATTATCAATCGAAATAGCAATAGATTTCATGGCAATATTCAAATAAGCAATAAAAATAAGATTTTTAATGAAGAGGGAGACAAACCAATAGAGTTCTCTAAGAATCCCACCAAAATAAACCTTTTCTCTCCTCTCCAATCACAAGAATCAAAAGCTAAAAAGTTTAATCTAAAAGGCTGCCAAAAAGTAAGGAAAAAGCTCCCTAACCTAGGTTAGAATCAGGGGTTAAATACCCCCCAAACTACTCAAAAATCCGTGACCAAAATGCCCCTGCGCCTCTTCAAAATCGTGTTTTTCGCTACAGGCGCTCGGCTCACTCGGCCGAGTGACAAAAGTCGCTCGGCCGAGTGAAAGACCCTGAGAATTTCCAGTAAGTCTGGGGTCTTGGGGGTCTTCACTTCGGGGGTCACTCGGCCGAGTGAGTTGTCGTCACTCGGCCGATGGGCTTCTATTCACTCGGGCGGTCGGCAATTGGCACTCGGCCGAGTGGGTCTTCTGATGCTCAGACCGACGAAAAATAGTAAGTTGGCTCTTTTTGAGGGGCGTCGTCTGAGTGCCACTCGGGCGGACGGGGTTTCGTCACTCGGCCGATGTGGCTTCTGGTGCTCGGCCGAGTGCACACTTGGAGCGTGTCCGATCTGGCCGGCCGAGCGGGGTCTCACTGGTCGGCCGAGTGACTCCTTCACTCGGCCGAGTGAGACACTAAAAATGCCCATTCTGAGTGTTTTTGCCTCCTCGTCACTCCTACGACGTTCTTTCTTCTTCCGCTCCTCTCCAATCTGAAAATACCCCTCAGGGAAGTCTTCGGTGACACTCCGGAGTAGATGTATCTCGGAATCACTCCAAATCGCTCCAAATCTCCTGAAATATGACAAAAACAACAAATCGTGAAAAGTATCGCAATATTGTCGATAAATCGTGAAAAACGTGATTTGAGCGATCTAAATGGCATGCAATCATGCGGAAAGAAGGTGTAAAATACGGAGTGATCATAGTCCTAACACCAAAGGGTGTTAAACCTATGGTATACAAGTGGGTATTCGTACGAAAAAGAAACGAGAAAAATGAGATCGTGCGTTACAAAGCGCGCCTTGTTGCACAAGGCTTTTCCCAACGATCAGGAATAGACTATGACGATACCTATTCCCCGGTCATGGACGCGATCACTTTCCGTTTCATTATAGGCCTATCCACAAAGGAAGGTTTGGATATGCAGCTCATGGACGTTGTGACTGCATACCTATATGGAAATATAGACAAGGACATCTATATGAAAATCCCAGACGGATACAAACTACCGACAAAAATGACAGAAAGACCTCGGGACGTCTACTCTGTCAAACTCCAGAGATCACTGTATGGTCTAAAACAGTCAGGTAGAATGTGGTACAACAGACTTAGTGAATTCCTAGTGCAACAAGGATTCACAACAAATGAAGTCTGCTCTTGCATCTTTATAAGAGCAAAGGGAACAGGATTCATGATTATTGTCGTCTACGTAGACGACCTGAACATCATCGGATCTCCTGAAGAGATAGATGAGATATCCAAAAGTCTCACACAGACTTTTGAGATGAAGGACCTCGGCAAAACGAAGTGCTGCCTAGGCCTACAAATTGAACACTTAAGCGGAGGAATCCTGTTACACCAATCGACATACACAAAGAAAGTGCTGAAAAACTTTCTTATGGACAAATGTCATCTGCTTAGCACACCAATGGTCGTTCGATCATCGGAAGTTGACACAGACCCCTTCCGACCGCTGGAAGAGGGGGAGGAAACACTGGGTCCTGAAGTACCCTACTTAAACGCAATTGGAGCACTCCTATACCTGGCAAACTGCACGCGTCCCGATATAGCGTTCGCAGTTAACTTACTAGCCAGATACAGTTCTGCGCCCTCAAAGCGCCACTGGAACGGAGTTAAACAACTTCTGCGCTACCTCCAAGGGTCTGTGGACATGGGACTATACTTCAAGAAAGGTGTATCCTCCGACTTGGTCGGTTATGCAGATGCAGGATACAGGTCCGACCCACATACCGCAAAGTCCCAGACCAGTTTTGTGTTCACATACGGTGGGACGGCCATCTCATGGAGATCCGTGAAGCAGACATCAACAGCAACCTCATCCAACCACTCCGAGCTCATTGCGATCCACGAAGCTAGCAGAGAATGCTTTTGGCTCCGATCAGTCATCAACCACATCCTCAAGACCACCGGCCTGAAGACGGAAGATCTTGGACCTACCACCATGTATGAAGACAATGCTGCCTGCATCGCTCAACTACGGGGTGGCTACATCAAAGGTGACAGGACGAAGCACATATCCCCCAAGCTCTTCTGGACGCATGAACAGCAAGTGGACAACCAGATCGACATCCAGCAGATCCAGTCTTGCGACAACCTGGCAGACCTATTCACTAAAGCTTTGCCTCACAGCACCTTTAGAAAACTTGTACTAGGAATTGGGATGAGACAGTTGAGAGATTTACAAGCCTGAAGCTTGTACTTATCAGGGGGAGTTAATGTTGTGTTGTACTCTTTTTCCTTGGCTACTGGTTTTTCCCACTGGGTTTTCCATAGCCAAAGGTTTTAACGAGGCAGCCACATCAACTCTGGATCCGGAAGTATCCACCTCTGATGTTATCCATCGATCAGGGGAAGTTACAGAGACTTGTACTCTTTTCCCTTAGCCACTGGTTTTTCCCACTGGGTTTTCCTTGGTAAAGGTTTTAATGAGGCACGTACTCTTAAACTTAAGGATCCAGAAGTATCCATAGACCCATGATCAGATAAGCTATATGAACCCTGAAGCGTCCATCACGGCTTACAACAATGGATGGATAAGGGGAAGTGTTATAAACGGGCTTTTGGTGGGCCTACCCGTTAGTGGGTATCCACTCATTATGTAACCCTACCACTATAAATACAGGGCTATGGATTCCATAGCCACCACGTTTACAACAGATCTAGAATTATGATTCAGGTTAGTTCTTGGCATCAAAAAAACGGCTAGCCGTTCTTATATCCAATATCAATGCTACATTTCCATGGTTTTAGAATTCAGCTATCGGATTTTGGGTTTACTAAATTTATTATAATTCCTAAAATAAACTCGATATCTATTAACCTATGAAATCCAAAACCCAAAATATGTGGCATCAACTTGGAAGCAAAAATGGTTAGCCATTCTTGACGCCAAGGACCTAACCTAAATCCATCCAAATAATACAAATCTGCTCAAATCTTCATCCATTTATGTGGATTTCGATATGGATATTATATAATCTGGATATGAATCGAATATTTAAAAGGATATCCATTAAGAATAAAGCGAATTTTAGACATTATGATACATGCTCCACTGATTGTCCTCAATTGTCCTCTCTGCATGTATGCCCAATAAGTATGTATGCGTGTGTGAGAGAGTATGCTGGGGTGCATGCAAGCATATGTGCATGTTAAGTATAAGGGTAGTGTGTCCATGTTGTAGGATTCCTGGGCAATTAAAATGCTAATTAAAACTAATTAAGCAATGCGGAATCACAACAATCATAGCAAACACAGAATTTTATCCTGGTTTGAATCACTACACATGGACTCCTAATCCACTCCCACCCTCCTAAACTAGAGCGGTGGTTTCCACTAGTGCTTCCTAAACCGGGACACACAAGCACACTCTTCACGAGTACGTACAATCCTTAAACCGGGACAATCCCTAAACCGGGATATGGAGTAAAGTCTCCAAGTGGAGTAAACCTCCCACTATGTACTCACAAATTGAGTACTAGGCTTCGCAACCAAAAAAGAAACGAAATAAAATCTTACCAATGCATTGATAGATCTTACCAATGTATGTGAAGGTATGAAGATTGGCAACATCAAGTGCTTGATGTAGAATTAAGATGATGCACTTGGAAAACTCTCTCTTGAAGCAATCTCAATGCATGCACACTTTTAATTAAAGTGAAGAATAAAAAGCTCTTAGTTGTTGGCCCTAAATGAGTTGAATTTATATGAGCATTGTTGTCAAAAACCGCCTCTAAACCGAGCTTAAATAAGCCCTCAAAGCTGCACTAAAGACAAGAAAACGGCTTCTTGAAAAACTCACCCAATGGCTATAAACGTGTAGATTTGATAGCGTCTGGAAAAGAGTTCCCATGCGTCTGATCAAATGCTCAGGTGCCTGGGAACATAGCTCCAAACGACTGACAGAAAGAGATGGACAGATGAAAGAAAAGTCCAATCCAAGCGACAGATGTCTGATGAACACTTTCCAGATGTCTGGACCACTGTGCAGGCGTCTGGTAAGCCTTCTTTAGACCGTAGCTAAACGAGAGTCCAAAAGATAGAGAGCACACTGCAGTCGGCTCACTCTATACATGCGCTTGAAGTACATATATCAGGCGTCTGGACCATTGTTCAGACGCCTGTTTATAGACCATAAGAAGACCGACGCTTGGCTGTATCAGCTGATCAAAAAAGTTGACACGCCAGACGTCTAGTGCCCCTATCGGGCATCTGTCCTGCTCTAAAATGCACACAAAAGTGTGTTTTAAGCAATGGACCAAATGGGATGTGTTCTACATGTTGGGAGATGTATGCCCTCTGACGTCCCCTAGATTTAGCAATGTGTAGTCGGAACGGGGATACCAGATTTAAATATTTATAACCATAAGCACACAGTGTTGTAGTGTGACTTGGGGGTCGAACACGGGGAGGCGTGTGGTGTACTTGTTGTCAAACAGAAACCGGATCACCCGGTGGATGAGCTAGCCCTATCGCTAGGTGGGTTGTCACGAAATAATACTACTAAAGATGTAAGATATAAAAAGGAACCTAGGACCTTGGTTTCCACCCTATCATGTGTCCTCTCTATTACGACTGACGGATAGGAATTTGATCGGATTCTAGAGTTTAGTGGTGAGACGTTGCCTCTAAAAGTGATACCTAGCGTCACATGGGCCCGATATTCCGGTCGATGCCCAGGATGATACGCTAGATCTTTAACAGTGTACGTTAGTTTGGTTGACTTAAACGTTATTAAATGACTAAGTCCTCTTAAATGAGGGTGACATGGGGTTGGGGAAACCGAAGTATTAGGTGGACATGAGGGATGGACCGGTTGATGTGGTTTGCACTCCTGACGTAGCCCGAGAGGCGGGGAGTGGCGGATATAAGGAGGATTGTGGAAAGAGCTCCTTTGTTAACAGCTTTGCACGCTTGGCTTAGTCCATAGCATGTCTAGGGGAGTTCCAGTCCCACCCCAACTGGGGGAGGGAGGCCCAGTCCCAAAAGGGTCCTACCTACTACCTAGGTTCCAAAACGCTAATTGATACTCTTATAAATTATATTTTCCGTTGTAATTAGGGTGATGGACTTGATTATAACTTAGTGGTAATTTTTCTCCTTTGTATATTTATTAGTTGTCTCTTGTACTTGTAGCACTTAATATCATATGTCATACCTTACACCTTACTTGTTGCACGGGCACACTCTTACTCACACCTGTGAAATGTCTCACTTCCTTCTATGTCTGAGCATATGTGGTTCTTTCCATACATTGTGTTATGGTGTGATAATGACAACATCCCCAAATTAATATTTACATACACGAGTTGTATTTCCTACGTGGACACGCTTTGACGTGCTCCAATTTGTGGTCTCAGGATTATGGAGCTGGAGGCATGGAGATGGAGTTAGAGTTAGGGCTGAGAATTTTAGGTTGTGAGTTGGGTTATGAGGGGAGAGGATGAGGATTTTGTACTTTTGGGTTTCTTTGGGGTATGTTTGGGGTTGAGTTGCTGATGAACTTGATGTATGTATAAGTTGATGTACAATGGACCGTTACATTTAAATATAGTGTTTGCCTTTGTTTCCTCTGTGTAGTTGTATTTCTAGTCATTGGTTTTGGTTCCTTCTGTGTCTTGTCTTGTTTATTATTTGAGAACGTTACATGTACTACCCTAGCAGTGCGCAGTGGCCTGCAGTTTTCCTTTGTATTTTTCTTCTCTTTTCCTTCGTAGCACCCGCCTCTTCGGAAATACCTGATATGGATTCGTACTTATTGGGTATCCCGGGGAGCAGGGCGTTACATTTGGTGGCCCATGCAGGTCACCGCACTGTGGCTGTATAAGGGCAGTGTGTGTAGTGTTCCAGAGGTAGTTTAGTCTTAAGGTGGGTAGGAGTTCTGCCTTAAGATAGAGCCCTGATATCAAAAGCTTGAGGTATAGAGCGTAGAGGGTAGACACCAAAGTGTGGATTGAGTAAGAATGTGTGCATATATCTATGTGAGTATGTATATATACCGATATGTCTATAGTTCTATGAGTGTTGAATATGGCTTGTCGAGTATATTGAGATGCTATACTCATGTGCATATGACTATGATATATGTACGAATGATTATATAGCTATGTGATTGTATTTGAAGTATATGTGTTAATACATGGTTGACTTATGAGTAGTGTTGTGATGAGTATATGATACATGTATGGCTGTAAGCTGGTACGCTTACACCTGTGTATGGATGAATATATTTTTGTATTGTTATCTATGTGTATTGATATTGATGTAGTAGACCTTGTGTGATGACACTTCTGTGAATGTTGGATAGATACTAGGAGACATACCTGATTGTATATTTGAGTATAGTGGTGCATGTGTATATGTGTTAACATATGGTAACCTATGAGTAGTATGTATCATAGAACTATATAATTGATTGATCTCTATGTGATGTATGGATATGGTGTGATGTCTATATTTGTAGTATGTAGTATATATGTACATGCTTATTGTGTAGATCCATGTGCGGATCTTTATGTTCCACTCACGTATGAGTGGGCATGCCATGGGTGTATCAAATTTGTGTGTTTGATATATATTTGGAAGATGTATATGGTTGTATGTATGGGGGTAAGTGGATACACTTACCCGTGAGTGGATGGATGTACCATCATATGGATACTTGTGCATATTGATATGTGTGACGACACATATGTGTATGTATGTACGTATGTATGTATATATGATGTATGCTTATGTATTTACTGGTAGATCCACCGTCGAGTAGATTTCTGTCATATACATGTGTGTGCAGTTGCCGCTAAATTTATAGCTATAGATAATATTCGAGATAGTTATATGAGTATGCATCGGTATGCTGATATGGTGTAGTGTATATGACTGAAGAGGGTGGATCTATAGTTGTAGGTATAGTAGGGTCATTATATTGATCGAGATGTATGTAGTGTGGATGTATAGAGTATGGATCCATGAGTGGATCCATGTGTCCCACTCATGTGTGAATGTGTATACTCCGAGTATATTAGTATATTATGTTTCCCTATTGTATTGTGTATACATATGTGGTGACATATGTGATAAGTATATAGTTCTTTCTATGGTTGTAAGCGCTTATGCTTATGCATGTGTGTGGATGAATATACAATGATATGGATAGTTGTGTTTATAAACTTTGATGTACGACTTTCTACTATATGTATATAGGTATTTGGACGTATATATTATGTGTGTTTATAGTTAAATGTACGTGTGTGTTGGTATGATCTGTATGGGTGTGTGCCCATGCATGGGTAAGTGTATGCCCGGTTATGTGTATGACTATTTGATATATGTGTAAGTGAATGCATATGGGTATGCCTTGCTTTTGTGATAGTATATATATGCATGGGGTATAGTGACCTTCATATCTAAGTCTGCCACTGCTTAAGTGAATCCTTAGTTTGGGAAGTCCGAGGACGGACTTGATTTTTAAGGTGGGTAGAATGTAATGACCCTAGTGCCTATATACCTAGGGTATGCATATTAATGGATGTATGTACAGTATTTGTACTTGTTTGCTGATGAATGTTGAGTAGTGTGCATAACAATTGTGTCGTGTGAATATAAATGGTGTGTGTGTGTGTGTAGTAATTCAGTGGTGTGCCTATATGAGAGGCTTATTGGATGCTAATGGATAAGTATGGAGAAGTGCAGTGAATAGTGGTGTTGGTTTTATTGTTGTGAAGTAATTTTTATGTTGGTGGGTGTGAGCAGTAAAATGTATTTTTAATACTATTTTAATATGAATTATTTTATGATGCTTATTTGGTGAAGCCTATTTTAAAGAGAATATTTTTATTACTATTTTATTCTTATTAATTAATTTTGCAATGGCATTGTTGTGATATAGTGAATTGTGTATGTATTAGAGAGGTGTGTGCATAAAGGGAATGGCATATTTGTAAATAGGTATATGTGTGTGTAAGGAGAGATGGCATGTAAAGAAATGGCATGTAATGTAATTAATATACCAAGTTGGAGGGCAATTATAAAAGGGATTTGTGCCATGGTAAACTTGTAAATAAATGGAAGCTTAGAAGAAATATCTTTCCTTTTTAATTATTTCTCATTCTTCTACATTCTTCTAAATTCTTCTCATTCTTTCATTTTCCTTTTCTTTTCATTTGCTTTTCTCCATTTTCTTTCCTTATTGGGGGCCGAAATTTACTCATGCACCAAAAAAAAATAAAGGAAAAAATAAGGAAGGAGAGAAAGAAAGGAAGGAGGAGTGTTGGAGGGAGAATTAAGGAGGAGCTTGTAAATGAAAGAGAAGATGATGAAAAGAAGAGATAAATGCCTTGATTGAAGGAGGAATAAATGGATCTTAAAGCGGAAGTTTAGAGGAGAAGAATCAAGCTTCATATTAGGTAGGAATCCCCACTTGTGCAATTAAATCTTAAGTTGGGATTGTGGTATAGCTTGTAGCACAAATTGTGAGAAAATTGTAGTTCTACATGAGATTCCAATGCAAGTTATTATTTTTCTTAATTCCCATGTTATAATTTTGCCAAAGATAATGTCTTTATGTTTTACTAAGTAAGGTTAGCATCTTTTCTAAGCCTTGTGTCAAATTTGTGCTAAAGATAGTAACTTGCATGGCTTTCTTCATTAAAGTTACCATTTTTGATATTAACTTTGCTATATTTCTGCCATTTGGTTCTACTTGGTTGTTGAGGTAGCATGCCAAAATAGGTAGTGCTAAAAGTTGTTAATTGGTTGCATTTAATTGGTTGCACTTTATGTGATTGCATTCTTAGTTAAAGATGGTGGCAATTTTGGTGTAACTTTGATTAAAATTTAGTAGATTTTCATTCTCCATAAAATTAGTAGATTTTCCATGTAGGCCTAAACTTGTATCTAATGTTGTATTCTAATGTAGCATCCTATCTTGGTAGTTTCTTTAACTTGCTTTAAAATCAAAGCTAGTAGCCTTTTTGTGTTGAATCCTTGATGAAGAAATTCATGAATTTGTAACTAAATGTTGCATGGAAAAATGGTTAATGATGTTATATGGAATGGTTCATGTTGCAAGTTCCTACTAATGAAGTTGATTTTATGTTTTGGGGGAATGGTTCATGTTGAAAGGTTATGTTGCATGCTAATTACTTAAGCTTGATGTTTATGGTGACTTGATGTTTATGGTGAATGGGTTATGTCTCATAAGGATGTGTTATGGAGAATGATTTATGTTGTTGCATAATGGAGAATGAAGGGAGCCTTATGTTGGAAGGTTCACGATGGTGGGGGATTGGTTTATGTTGCTCACTAATCTTTGAATTTGACAATGATTCATGTTGTAGGTAAGTCCTTTCATTTAATTGCATGCTAGCCTCCTAATGTTTATATTGCATTGAGAATGGTTTAAGTTCCACTCGGATGTTTTATGGAAAAAGGTTCACTTGGCATGCTAGTCTCTTAAATTAAATGCACGCTAGCTTTATTGTTTCCATTATGTCACTTCTTGTTGTCCCTTTTGTGTTCACTCTATTGATGCATGCTATCCTCGTAGTTTCAATGTAGTTCGCATTCCTTGATATGGTAGTTCACATCTTTAACAGTGTACGTTAGTTTGGTTGACTTAAACGTTATTAAATGACTAAGTCCTCTTAAATGAGGGTGACATGGGGTTGGGGGAACCGAAGTATTAGGTGGACATGAAGGATGGACCGGTTGATGTGGTTTGCACTCCTGACGTAGCCCGAGAGGCGGGGAGTGGTGGATATAAGGAGAATTGTGGAAAGAGCTCCTTTGTTAACATCATTGCACGCTTGGCTCAGTCCATAGCATGTCTGGGGGAGTTCCAGTCCCACCCCAACTGGGGGAGGGAGGCCCAGTCTCAAAAGGGTCCTACCTACTACCTAGGTTCCAAAACGCTAACTGATACTCTTATAAATTATATTTTCCGTTGTAATTAGGGTGATGGACTTGATTATAACTTAGTGGTAATTTTTCTCATTTGTATCTTTATTGGTTGTCTCTTGTACTTATATCACTTAATATCATATGCCATACCTTACACCTTACTTGTTGCACGGGCACACTCTTACTCACACCTGTGAAATGTCTCACTTCCTTCTATGTCTGAGCATATGTGGTTCTTTCCATACATTGTGTTATGGTGTGATAATGACAACATCCCCAAATTAATATTTACATGCACGAGTTGGGTTTCCTACGTGGACACGCTTTGACGTGCTCCAATTTGTGGTCTCAGGATTATGGAGCTGGAGGCATGGAGATGGAGTTAGAGTTAGGGCTGAGAATTTTAGGTTGTGAGTTGGGTTATGAGGGGAGAGGACACGGATTTTGTACTTTTGGGTTTCTTTGGGGTATGTTTGGGGATGAGTTGCTGATGTACTTGATGTATGTATAAGTTGATGTACAATGGACCGTTACATTTAAATATAGTGTTTGCCTTTGTTTCCTCTGTGTAGTTGTATTTCTAGTCATTGGTTTTGGTTCCTTCTGTGTCTTGTCTTGGTTATTATCTGAGAACATTACAGGTACTACCCTAGCAGTGCGCAGTGGCCTGCAGTTTTCCTTTGTATTTTTCTTCTCTTTTCCTTCGTAGCACCCGCCTCTTCGGAAATACCTGATACGGATTCGTACTTATCGGGTATCCCGGAGAGCAGGGCGTTACACTCTCCCAAGTGGAAGAACGGTAACGACGAGGGGATTTGCACAAAGTAAAACAAAAAAGAATTCGAATTCTAAACACTTGGCAAAGGAAAAATTTTCACGAATCAGAACATAAGCAAAATGGGTTATCCTAGTCCTATTGATAGAGTCTCGACACATACGATTTGAAGCGTTATATATATATATATATATATATATATATATATATATATATATATATATATATATATATATATATATATATATATATATATATATATATATATATAATTCATGCATAAAGAATCAGACAGTAGAGGCAAAATACCGCATATTCGATGATAGTCTAGGGGTCAACCAAGGACAGGTATATAAGTCAGAATCACAATGTAGAAGCACACCAAACAGCTAGTCACGACATACAACTCACACAAAAGTAAAGTGAACCCACGAAGCATGAAATTCAGTAGGACTCGGCTTCCTAGGGTTATTGAAAGTGATTATCGTAGCTAGGCTAAGTGTGTGTGTGGTTTAGTGGTAGTTCATCATGTGGGGCATCTCTAGGAGAGGGAGAATAAAAAAGAAGGAAAGAAAGAAAAACACGATGAAAACGATCAAAAATGATGAAAAAGACACAACTGACGCACAGAGTGCGACTCCCCCAAGCTGAATCTTGCATTACCCTCAATGCAATAATAGTAAATATGGAAGGGCAACGAGAATGGGAGGGAAGTACGCACCGACAGAAAAAGATGAAAAATATGAAAGACACACAAGACGAAAATAGAAAAATAAAGAAAATAAACACTCAAACTAAATATATAACATACATGCACCCAAACACATGTAAATAGGCACACAACAAAGGCATGACATGACAACAGGCACAAAAATGGATTTTCCCCAAGCTGAACATGACAATGCTAGAGAAAAGATTTGATCGTGGAGAATCAGGAAAAAATAGCTAAGGGAAAATCAGAAAAAACGCGAAAATCAAGATGCAGGAGGGGTGGGCTCCTCATCCTCCTCGGAAGAGACCTGAGGGGTGTGGAAGGGAGAGGTGACAGGTGTGTAGAGAAGTGGGGAAGGAGGAGGAGATGGAGGATGGATGGGAGATGTGGTGGTGTGAATGATGGGTGGTGTGTCAGTGGTGACGAGGGATGGAAAAGAAGCGGCGATCGATGAGGTGGGGGTGGGTAATGATTTCGAGCACACAACTAATTTCTTGCGGCGCGAGTATGCGGTGGTGATAAATCTGAAAGGTGGTGGGGGTGTAGGATCGACGGTAGTGGTCGTGGGTGGAGAAGAAGTGGAAGGAGGAGGGGATGATTGCCTAGGAGGGGATGGGGGGTGATGATCATCGAGGAGGTGAAGAAGGTGGTGATGGTGCTGGAGTAGGTGGTGGGGGACCGTAGATGTGTGTAAGAAGGCGGAGAATGGCAGCCACGTTTCGCTCGAGTGCGAGGAAACGTGGGTGTGAAAGGAAGGAAGTGGATGGGTCCGAGGAGGTGGAGGAGGATGCACCAGCGCGCAGAGCTGCCAGCTCAGCCTCAAGAGCAAGGCGGGCAGAGGTGGCCTGTCGGACAGCAGAAGTGGTGTCGGCGGCAGTGGTCGTGCTGGCACCAGAGGCTAGGCCTAAGAGGGCCGTAGTGAGTGCCTCAGAAGAAACAGGGACAACAGCCGTGGTGGTAACACTAGGGCCAGCCCCGGGGTCCTCCCTGAACGCAGGGATATCCTGCTCGCCTAAGTGAGCAGTAGGGGACGGTGGTCGAGGTGCGTCAGAGAGTGGAAACTGAAGATGTAACCCCATACAAACTCTGGATCAGGAGGAAATGACCAATCTGCCTCAAGATGAATAGCCATGCTGCCAGGATTAGGCAGAGTGGTATATGGAGTAGGGGGTGGCTGTAGTAGAAATCAAACCGACCGTTGCCACGCGGTCGGATCATGTGGGTGTGCCTCAGGACATCAAGATTTAGATATGTAGATCCTGGGACACGCGGAAAATCGGAGGGGGGATAACGATGCCGAACGGGGGGTGTAAGGCAATGAGAGTAATGAGGCCGCCGTAGCAATATTTACCCTTGCCTACGTGACTAATATCAATGAGCTTTTGAATTAGCCATGCAGCGGAGTTAATGCGTACGCTCGGGGCCTCGAAGGAAATCCCGTCAACACCGGGAATGAACGGGAACGTCATCGCCCAAAGGATGAATAAGTCAGGGATAGTCACAGTACCAGAGTCATCTCTAGAAAAGAAAGCGCTCGATATGATGCGGTGGGCAAGACGGAATACTGGGTGGATGATGGAAGAGGCCTTGGCCTTGCCTCGAGGATATTGATCGTGAAGAGTGAGGCGTCCCAAAAATAATCGACGTCAAAGTCGGCATGAAATTCATAGGGACGGATATGGCCTTCGAGGATTGGGAAACCGAAAATGTCATTGATGGTGTTCAAATGGGTACGGAAATTTCGGTTTCGGAGGCGGAAATCGATAATTGACCCATCCTTAGATTTGAGAGTCGAGAGGAATTCGAGTGTGAGGGAGGGGTAAGACGGTGCATGGGAGTTTAAGAAACCTAGCCAACCTAAGTTTGCAAATAAGGACTCGACTCCGGAGAAAACTCCGAGATCGATAAGGGGTTTGGCTATGTGCAAACTTAGTGGCCAAGTTAGATCGTTGGTCGAGTCGAGTATAAAAATATTTGTGTTCCAGACTCATGAAACGGATTCCCTGTGGCCCCATCAGTGGGTCCACAATGGGAATGATGGGTTGAGGTGGTGGTCGGGTAGGCGGAGGAGGAGGAGCACGTGCTTGCTGTGAACGTGTGGATTTGTGTCTCTTGCGAGACGGCTCCTCTTCCTACATGATGCGCTTACCCTTGTCTTTATCCTTAGCCATGATTGTGTGGTGATGTAATGTGATATGCAAGATTATATGAGTGCACACAATCAACGAAAATGGAGCAAAATGCAAATACTTGGGCAAAGTAAAAATAGAGCTGAGGAGCGAGTATACCCAGTAATGCAGCGAGTCCAAGCTCCCGAAAGATCCTACGCCGTACGGTGGAGGGATTTTGGGAAGCCGCCGCACGTCATCCATTCACAATTACTATGTATCAATGCCATTCAAGCCTCTATTCTTCACCAATTATCAATGTGGCTCAAGGCCAACACTAACACATGCACATTACTCAAATTATCGGATATTGCCTTCATGGAGGCATTTCATCGAACACATGATGGAGTCATTCACATAGCCATTTTAACATGAGTAAATCCAAGAGAAATTATCACAACAAACCCCTACTTCAAGCAATAACAATGTACATGCATAATAGAGGAAAAATTTAACATCAAGTCATAGTTATAACATCTCTTAAACATTTCATATTGCTAGAAATTGTAAACAGTCACCACAAATGACCATACATCATCAGTTTATAGTGAGAATTTGACAATACTTCCCAAATTAAAGTAGTAGATATGTTAGTCTTGGATTCACAGATAAAATTTCATGGAAAAATATTAAGAAGGTGATTTATGGTGAATTATTTGATGAAATGTGTCAAATCTTTTTTCCAGACAGATTTCAAAGCCTATAAAGATTACTGTTTTTGAGCATGTTTTAGCTAGAATTTCGAAATATAAGCACTCTGATGAAATTATAGATACATTTGTTAAGTTTTCAACGAGACCAAGAACATCATATTTCATTATCTTTGCAGGTATTTAGATCAGTTTTACTGAACTGAGTCAAGACTGAAGATCAAACAGACATGTTGTAAAGATAGAATTTTTGGTCCTAATTTATGAATTGAATATATATCAAAATTTATATAATTTTGGGGTAGAACTTCAAGATATACAAGCACATATTTTTTTCGAAACCTAATTCAAGCTACAGTAATCAGAATTAAAGCAACAACATAGATCAGAATTTCAGGATTTCAAAGAGATAGTTTTGCTTGGAATTTTCAAGGGGTTTTGCATGAAATTGAATTATGGCACATTAATTTGATTACTCCTAATCCATATTGAGTAAACATGATGTGAAAACATGATAGAAATAAACCCTAATTGAATTTCCAAAACCAAGTTGGATCCTATCTCAAAAGCTTGGTTTCCTCTCCTCCTCCTAGTTCTTTCTTCTCCATCTTCTTCTCTCTTCAGGCAAGCTTGAACACCTTCTAATTGCAAATGGAAATTAGGGTTTTCTTTTGATGAAGGAGGGGAAAAGAGGGGTAGGGTGGCCAGCCATAGCATGGGGGGAGAGAGAGAAGATGGGAGAAAATGAGAGAAAGGGAGAGAAATCACTAGATTTCTCCTCTTTTTTCTTCTATTTTCTTATTCCTTTCTTCTCTTCCAAGAAAGGAATATTCCAAGGGAATATTCCATGAGGAAATGACCAAAATACCCCCCATCATCTAGGTATTTACAAGTTTGCCATTACTTTATGCACACATCACTTTCGGATGTGCGCACAACAGCTTTAGTCCAAATGACCGTTTTGCCCCTCGCCTTTCTAAAAATTTATGGGGGTTGCCATTGACCCCTAACCCCTTTCACACTTGCATGGCTCTTCCTACACACATCCATGCATGCATACATGCTTAACACACACACGTCTAACACATTCCTGTTGTTTTACACCCACGACATCATTTGCATTTCTCCCACATTCACATTTCAAATTCTCTTCCCTTAGCCACGTATTACGACCTAATTCCCCTTGCACTACATCACATACATCGATATCTACGCTTATTTCATGCCCACGTATGTTTCGTAGGTAGAAATACCACGTGTGTTCAGTAGAATACCCGTATAGTGCAAAATAGGGCATGACAGTGTCTGTTCGGCACCTTCTCTGCCTCTGCTGCCGTTGCATCCACTGCCACCTCTCCTCTTCCACTGACTCTTCCTTTACTACCCCACTACCGCCTCCGGGCTCAAAATGAGAAGCCATCGACCTGAAAGATCAAGAAATTACCTAGCAGAGCAGCCGAGCTAAAGGGACGACCGGAGGCGGATCTTCGGCAAGGGCAGCGGCATCAACGACGGAAATCGACGGAACCAAGAAGAAGAGCTCGAATAAAAGTTGAAATCGGAAGAAACCTCCGATCAATCCTCTCACTCCATACTTATAGCAAGCTGCACGCCATCCTGACGGTCGAAGCGCCGCACGCGACACCCATCCGAGCCTCACTGGCACCTCGACTGGCACACCAGTCACTTCCGCCACGCGTCATGTACCCAGTAGCAGAGACTCTTCGATTTTCCCCTGCCATTTCCAATCGTAATAATGACGGCTGGAAGGGCGGGTACTCTGAGACCCAACCCGCCATTTCCAAGAAGGGGGAAAAATGATGCATCATCCGAGCCGAGCCGGGCTTCCACCTCGAACTCGAATGACGAGGGTAATTGTTACGACCTAAAGATCGTGCTATGTCGACTTTCTACGTCGGGGCGCTCTACTAGCGCAGACGCCGCGCCCCCTCCCCGAAAGAGGGGGCACTCAACATCCAGACCGCGCCCGTGCGGCCCCAACTCTACGTCCCGGTCCGCCTCCAGCCGGACTAATGGGAAGTCCGCCTCACCAGTGACAAGAGTGTCACGGATCACCCCATGACTTCGCCCTAAGGGCACCCGCTCCTCCTCAAGCCCGCCGTGTGGACAGATAGGTCGCCCGTCGCCCTCTCAGTGCGGCCTGATGGGTCGGTTACAGACCGCCTACGCCGACGAGTCTCCGCAACCCTTTGGCACATCGGACACGACAAACAACCTAGTATAAGGACACCACTGACACTTTCGTCGCTCGACAACCGGATAAAGCACCCCCTGGCCGCTGCGCCCCTGACCGATGGTGCTTCGGCTTTGACACCGTGACAAAAGGCACCCCTAACCGTTACGTCGTCTGACAAAAGCATGGCTGACACGCCCAGACCTGACATACTCGACCGAAGCTTCTGCTGACAGATGGGCCAGCTCAGCACGCCAGATCAGCCTCACCTAACCGCCTCCATCAGGTATACATACCCCTTTACCTCCATCAGGGAAGGGGTTGGCAAATTAAGTCTGAACCTCATTACTCACACACAAGGGCAAAGGTCTCCCATATCTTTGTTTTTCCACGATAGCTCGTCACGTAAGATCGACTCACTCTCTGTCCGACCTGCGTGCCTTGCCCCCGCTTTTAAGTCATAAATACTAACTTAGGCATCGGAGAGGCTAAGGGTTGGACACCAACCCGCCTTCCTGACGAGCTGCTACTTGTGCAGGCGGGCTCGTCTTCATCGGTAGCGTTCAATTCCCACTTCCGGCAGTGCGGTTGGTGGGCGGAGTCCTCGCGAAATCGATCCTGTGGTCGGCCTTCGTAGTGCGCCCAGCCTCGTCACTACCCTCATAACCAGTCCAATCCCCCCAAATTCCATTCCCTCGACATAACCATCGTGCCCTTGGTTCTCCCTACAAACAAATTCATTGTACGCGAGTTTTACCCCGCAACAATATTATTAATATCCAATATAACCTCGATAGCCAGGAAAATTTCAACACAACCACTACCCATGTCATACATGTTTTAAGTACACACAGAGAAAGAGTAAATAAACAACACAAAGATAATATAGATTCACAATTGCAACGATGTATGGAGACGTATGATTCGAATTGAAGAACTTCTCACTTTAAGCATCATTTTGTCTCGGCAAAAAAACATTCACAAAAATGGGTTGTTCCAAGTATTGCCTCTTATGGTGTGTTTGTGCTCCATTTGTAAATGTTTGGATCATTTCTAAATACGACTAATCAGAGTTAATATCTCATCGGATGCCCATTTCTCCTTTCTAAAAACCCCTAATATTCTTGCTCGTTTTTGCTCATTCCATCTGCTCCTCATTTTGATACCTCCCCTTCCTAGTATTTGACCCTCTTTGAGAGCCGAAACGATCATGAAATAAATAAAGCAATCGTAGAGATGCAGAAGGAAAGTAAAAGACTCAACTTTTGACACAAGGCAATGCATGAGAAAGAGATATATCACATGGAGCCTGATTGAGGTGACAACTGAGGATAATATGCCAATTTTCCTGAACTCTTGAGGCATCACACAGTTTATTCATTAATATGAGCATTTAACTTATGATTAACTAGAAAATTCAGGTGGTGAATGCCAATTTAAGTACCACCATATAGGAGGATAATGTTTTTTGACTTCATAGAAAAATGATGCAGTCTTTTATGCAAACAAACAAGGGAGATTAGTGTTGGCTGCCATTTCTTTCCTTTTTTGCTAAAGAAAATAAACTATCAAAAATGATGTGGTCCTATATTCAACTTTCTCCAAAATGAATAAGATGTATAATTTGGTGTATTTTGTCAATTCAGATTAGTTCTATGTACTACAAAAACATTGGAGAAATTTCTGAATATATCTTCATTCCTACATCTTGTAGAGCGATGCTTTTGCGCACATGCGATGTACATGGTACACGACGACCAACATATATGAAGGGTAATTGATTTCATAAATATAGTCAAAATATACAATCAACTAGGCAGAATTTGGAGTACATGTGGACTAGGGGAAAAGAGTGAGACCACCCAAAAACCTAGACCCCTAGCACCCCAAAGCTAGCTAAATCCAACTACTATCCATTCAGACAACCAGACCAACCAATCACTAGGACATAAGTGATACTCCCAGATCAGCTCATGTACTCGCGCCAGACTCGCCCCACCTTGACCCGAGAACTCTTGCGAGGAGGAAGTGATACCCGGAACTTCTTCTTCACAGAAGCAGCAACAGGCTGCTCCCAATCCGGATTGTCGGTGACAGGGAAAAGGGTGGCAGGTCTTCCTCATCGTGGCAGTCGTCATCGAGATGCGATGGACTAGAATGAGCAATCCCAGTTGTCTCCAGAGGAACTGGCCGAGAGGGTGTCGCCATAGCAGCACGCAAATAGTCACCAGTAGAAGAGGTCCCCCCCCCCAACATCGTCCCCAATAAGGGGAGCCGAAGAACTAGCTTCCCCAGACGAGAGCTTAGGTCAATGCTCTGTATCCAAATCTTCTACATCATCCTCATCAGATAGCAACTCCACCCACACAATCAACACCCTTACCTTTGTCTTTAGCCACCTCAGGGGCAATAGGCTTATGATCAACAACACAAGTGTTAGGGACAAGTCTACCATCACCCTGCTCCTCCAATACTCCCCCACCCTATGTAGCATCCATCACGTTTTTTCCAAAATCCATAGAGGGACCAGGCCCCCCTATTGACTCCATCGGGCACTGGGTGGTAGTATGACCAAATGACAAACACTTGGTGCATCTCGGAGGTTCGTCCTCATACTCAACCTCAAGAGCAAGTGATGATACATCTTCAAATAGCAGGTTGACTTTTCTAGGGAGTGTCAGGGAGGCGTCTACATCAATGAAGCATCATGTAAATTCAATCCACTCAAGATTGACCGTCGCACGATCCATGCAAATAGGGTCACCAACCAAACTGGAGATAATGTTCAGAATCTCAAGCGACCAAAGGTTGAGAGGAATATTGGGGAATCTCACCCAAACTGGGATGCGGCGGAGGAGATCTCTCTCAAGCTTGAGCTCAGGGGACCAACATCGTAGAACTATCAGACGACCATCGAACATCCAGGGGCCCCCCTGAAGCACGTTTTCACAATCTTCAGCCCGCTCAAATTTGAAGTAGAAGAACCCGTTGTCACGGGAGAACACCTGTAAACCTGCCTTCAACTTCCATAAGCGACTAACACAAGCTCGCACTTGGCTGTAGAACGGGTGATCGCCGACAATGTGGCCGACGAGTGTGTTATCCCATTGTTTCGTAGTGGCCGAAATATAGTGATCAAGTATTAGACCCACCGGCGCATCATCTCCTCCCAACACGGGGGCTACGAACGAAAGTTTGCGACTTGGATTGCTAGATCTGATTCCTGAGCATATATCTTTCCAAGAACCGGCCGGAGTTACCTTACTGAAATGGAGAGGAATATTTGGCCTCGCCGCGCATTTGGCTCGGAGTTTATTCAGATCTGGTCAGGCCAAATGAGTACGTCATTTAACACCTTTGTCAGACGGCTCACCCAATTTCCCACCCATAGATGTGGTAGATCTAGTTTGGGATTTCCTACCCCGTCTCTGGACAACCTTCCAAGCACCCTCAGCTCTGTCTGACACCATCTTCTTCAAGCAATAGTCATTGCACCGATGATACAGATTAGATGCGTTGATGCATTTATCCATCCTCACTCTACAACCACAAATATCGACCACCGGCAACGATAAGCCAGAGCTACAGCCTGATCGCCGCAGCATGGAGGCCGCCGTAGCCTGGTCGCAGCCTAGAAGTCGTCATATCGCCTCAGCCTGGAAGCCGCCTGGTTACCGCCCACTACGTAGGACAAATCCAATCTGGATCAGATCTGTTCGCTGCAACCTGGAAGAGGTCGCCTCCTGAAGCCCGATCAGATCTGGTCGCCGCCTGGAAGAGAACGCCGCCTGCAGATCTGATCGCCTGGAAGAGATCGCCGACTGCCTGAAGGTGGATGCCGCCTGGAAGGAGCGGTCGCCTGGAAGAGGTGATCGCCTACGGAGAGCTCGCCTGGAGAGATCGTCGCCGCCTCTTGTAGGGATCGCCATCGACTGGAGGTGATCGGATCGCCTGACAAATTGCTTTCGCCTGGAGGTGACCGGATCACCTGGAAGAGGTGATCGGATCACCTGGAGGTGATCGGATCGGATCAGAACGCCTGACAATTTGTGATCGCCTGGAGAGATCGTCGCCGCCGCTTGGAGATCTCTCCTGGAGAGATCGCCGCCTATACTGTAGGTTATTCGAAGTGGTAATTAGATATTTGCAAATTGTTATTTTTGTGTCTTGTTTGCATCAAGCTTGTAGGTACTATAGGATTAACCTTTACAATTAAAATGTTGTGAAGTGATTTGTAATTGAATGAATTCAAAGATACCACATAGATCATAACAATTGCAGTATCTTTCTTGGCTAATTTTATCATGGTTCGGGCCGGCCGGCCCTCATTACCGAAGTCATTCAGCATATGTAACTATTGTCACATAGGATATACATATGGAGGGGGGGTGATGTGAGGGGTCCACCTTTGTCCTATTCACACTTTAGTCTCCATTCAAGACAACTTCACCAATTGTATAATCAGTGGCGGAGCCACATGGGGGCAAAGGGGGGCAATTGCCCCCACTGATTTTTTTTTAAAAATAACTAGTTGTATGTATATTAGATTGCCCAATCAAAAAATAATATTTGCCACCATATTTATTCTCTTTAATAGGCAATTAGCTAGCTAGTATGTATATTAGATGTATATTAGACACTTAAATACTGACTTTGCCCCCATGTTAATTGCCCCCCTTTATTAATTGCATATTATTCATATTAATTATTCTTATTCTAACGTTTAATTCCCCCGTGTTAATTAGCTAGTATCCATATTAATTGCCTCTTTTGCTCCTGTGTAGCTCCGCCACTATATGCAAGAATAAAAGCCAACATAATAAAAAAGAAACACAACTACTATATCTCTTTATATTAACTATTTAGTGCAGACCTCATTTAAATGTAATTATGATCTTCAAATATAATGGTCAAATTGAAAGCTCAAATTTTGCTGTAAAACATAGACACTCATTTATTTTACACAAAAAGTCCATTCATTTTTCTTCTTTTTACTCATATTATCGTCAAGTTATTTTTAATTATAAATTTATTTCTCTATTTTCTTGTTAATTTATTCAAAAAATTTTATTGTTATGTTCTCCTTACCCCCTAATGGTTATTCTTTAATACATTGAATCTTGTAAAATATTCATTTGATAAACTTCTACATTGATTCTACAAATGTTGACATTTCAAAAAAAAAAAGATTTTTTTTTCGTTTAGTTTTTGCCTCCACTATGAAAGTTTTCTGGCTCCGCCACTGTGTATAATAGATATGTATAGTCACCTCACCAAATCAAAGGCCTACTTCCGCCACTAGCTGCTTCTTCCTCTCTTTCATGGGCACGTTCCTCTTTGCATTTAATGATAATCTCAATCCAGCCCTTAATGAGAAAAATCCATATTTTTAGATGATCAACCTACATACATAGTAGACTAGTAAACCGAATTTAACGTAGTTTTAAGTATCATTATCTGACAGTTTAAACTCATTTTTTTTTTACTAAGCAACAGAAAGCCTGACAGGGACTGCAAGTTTATCAAGATTACTCTGGTGCAATCCAAGCTGCCGTTGGCTCAAGTCCCATTAGACGTTATCCTCGTGCAAACAAGTTGCCGATATGTTCTCTGCATCTAGCTAGTGGTGACATCACATCGATGGAACCATACAAGGAAGAAATCTTAGCCATCCGTTGACCGTCACCCTCCTTGCCAAAACTAGGGTTTCGCAGGGGCACTTCTGTGATATAGCGAGGCCTTGGAGGGCCTTTTTGACACCCAATTGGCCAGTAAGAAGCTTCCCCTTCCCGAGCCCTCGACACCCGCGAGGCGAAATCCATAATACAAAGGTTCGGTCACATGATGTCCGAATGCGGTCGTCAGCGGATATTTTGGAGGAACTCCCCACACCGCTGCTCGACACGTGTCCACGCGTACAAATCGCCCCTGGCTTCGTGCTTAAATTCCCGGTCGCCTTTCTAGCTTTTTGCGTGTCCATTTTGCGGATGTCACCCTGCAAACATGACTTTTACAATTTAGGTTTATTAACCCAAATTACACGGAGTAGTGATCGAAGATTGATAATTTCATTTGTGGTAAATTGTTATTGTGCAAATTATAAATTTATGATATGCAGTTATTTCTCTAGTGCACTAGCATGTAGATTTACATTATAAAGCGAGCTTAAAGAACCTTGATCATTAAGGTAAAATTGTATACTACGACAATAAACATATCGAGGAGATTGTATTCTACGTTACGCGTATTCTCATCTTTTTTGGTAACAACCGTTGGCAAGTGTTGTAATACCAAATAACACAAAAATGCTAAGTGCGTTGGAATATGGAGAAGAAGTGTAGGCTAATGGGTGAGACCATAGCCAAATATATATTGATAATCGAATGATCCCAAGAAACACCTACTTAGTAGTGGGTGTAATGGTGGATGTAAATGGGGAGAGACCTGAGGTCTCTCCCATTCATAACACTCCCCATCATCCATCCATTCTTAGCTTATGAGTTCTTCAGGATCCAATACGCTAATATGGGGTGGATACTGCTGGATCCAGAGTTACCGTGTTTTGCCTCGTTAAAATCTTAGCTGTGGAAAACCCAGTGGAAAAAACCAACAGCTTAAGGAAAAAGAGTACAATACACAAGTGACTCCCCTGATCCGTACAAGCTTCAGCCTTGTAGGTCTTTCAGCTGTCGCATCTCTATACAAGCTTTCTAAAAGTACATTTAAGCAATGCCTTAGTAAACAGATCAGCTAAATTACTAAAAGACTGAATCTGTCGTACTTCAATCTACTTCTTCTTATGTAGCTCGTGCGTCCAGAAGAAATTGGGAGTGATGTGCTTCGTCCTGTTGCCCTTGATGTAACCAGCTTGTAGTTGAGATATACAAGCTGCATTATCTTCAAATAATATGGTCTGATCAAGGTCGTCCGTCTTCCGGTCGTCGTCACTAGTATGTGATGAATGACTGAACGAAGCCAGACACATTCTCTGCTAGCTTCATGGATTGTCAGGAGCTCTGAGAGGTTGGATGAGACTGCTATGGTGGTCTGCTTCAAATATTTCCAGGAGATGGTCGTACCACAGAAAATGAACACCAATCTGTGATTTCTAGGTATGTGGATCAGACATGTAACCTATATCTGCATGACAATTCAAAGTGGAAAATCCACATTTCGGGATGTATAATCCCATGTCAACTGACCCTTGGAGGTAGCGCAGAAGCTGCTAATCTCCATTTCAGTTGCGCTGCGGGCGCAGAAATTGTATCTGGCTAGTAGGAAGACTGCGAACGCTATGCGTGCAGTTTGCCAGATATAGTAGTGCTCCAAAGACACTAAGTTAAGGTACTTCAGGACCTAATATTTCATTCCCCTCTTCCAGTGACCGGAAGGGGTTTTTATGTACATCCAAAGATCCAACGACCATTGGTGTACTTAGATGGCATTTATCCATATGGAAATTTTTAAATAATTTCATTGTATATTTGGATTAGTGTAACAGGATTCCTCCGCTGAGGTTTTATATCTATAAGCCAAGACTATATTTAGTCTTGCCTAGTTCTTTCATTTCAAACGTTAGTTTGAGGCTTGCAGATATATCATCAATCTCTGCAGGAGATCCGATCAGGTTTAAGTCGTCTACTTAGACGGTTATTAATACGAATCATGTACCCGTGGTTTTAATGAAAATACACGGGCAGACTTCATTATTGGTGAAACCTTGTTGAACAAGGAAATACTCAGTCTGTTATTCCACATTTTCCCGATTGCTTAAGACCATATAATGATCTTAGCAGCTTAACAGAATAGACTTCCTGCGGTCTACATTTTATTTCTGGTGGTATTTTGAAACCATCTGGAAGTTTCATATAGATATCTTTATCTATATTGCCATGTAGATATGCAGTCACAACGTCCATGAGCTGCATTTCTAGACCTTCCATTTAAGCTTATTATGAATCGAAAATGTGATCGTATCCATAACTAGGGTAAGTATATTCATAATCTATCCCCGGTCATTGAAAAAATCCCTGAGCTACAAGCCATGCTTTGTAGCGTACGATCTGATTATTCTTATTTTTTTCTTCACGAATACCCACTTGTACCTTACAGGTTTTACACCTCTTGGTGTTTGGACTAATGGTCCAAAGACTTTGCGTTTCAGGAGTGAGTCCAGCTGTACTCCTATTGCTTCGTTCCACTTTGGCCAATCATCTCTGCGTTTGTATTTAGCTAGAGATAGTGAATCGATATCATCGTCGCCTTTAGCGACGTGAATAGAAATATAGAACGCGAAGTCGTCATCGTCGACATTGCTTTTTCTGTCCAGTACCTCCCCAGTACGTACGAATTTTTATTATATTTCTCCGGTATTTTCATCTTCGAGGGACTGAAGGAGGGGAGAGGTTGCTGGTTTGAGCTCTGCATCCTGTGCTGTGATATTCTTTATTTCTCTAGGTATATTCCTCTTACGAGAGAGTTTATCCTTGGAGCCAGGCGGTCGTCCTCTTTTTATTTGAGGTACGACCGATTCTACTGCCGGTGGATTACATCCATCTTTGGGGACGTCAATCCTAGCTGGATTATTGGCAGCAGAGACGTGTGATATGATAATCTTCTGGTTATCAGTAAATTTGTCCCGTAGTAAAAGTATTCTGAATGTGAAGGATCTTCAGATCTCATCTTCATGGAGATTAGAACGTGGATCATATTGAGACAAAAACTTAGTGTCCCAAGAAATGGTCTCAGAAGCTTCAGGCTTTTGTTTTGTGAACCTAGTATGGAAAATAATTTTATGAAGATGCATCTATCAGTACCATAGAGTACTGAAATGGAGAATTTGATGGGTGAATTGGCCCACAAATGTCTCCTTGTATTTTCTCCAAGAAGCTAGGAGATTCAAAACCCCACTTTCAGGTGGGACAGTCTCCTGATTAGTTTTACCCTTATTAAGGGGGGGACAAGGAAAATCATCCTTTTGAAAAATGTTCAGGTTCCTCAATTTATGTCCACGGGAGTGGGTTATGATGCAGTACATCATTACTGATCCTGGATATCCTAGTCTATAATTTCCAGAGACTGAATTCTGGTGATGTAGAACACTGCTGGTGCTCTATCAGATTAGCTTCTATAGGTTGGATGTATGTTTGATAAAGGCTCGACTGGAGTCCTTTAAAACGTTCTAGGATGGTTTCAATACCATCCTTATGGCGAATAACATACAATTATTCAACAATATTGAAATCATCAGTTTCCAAATAATATCCGTTTAAACGGATGTCCTTAAAACTTAATAGATTTGTGTTTGATTATGGAGAAAATAAAACAACTTTTATTATAATTTGTTTTTGTTTTGGGAGCAATAAAATTGCTTCACCTGAACCTTCTATTATATTATTTAGTCCCGAAATTGTAGTGACTGGACCAGAATAATTAAGATGCTGTTAAAATAGCATCTATCAAGAAGGATCTTGTGCGTAGAGGCACTATCCATTAGTCAGTCATAATTAATCTCTATCTATAGAAAAGAATGTAAATGTTTTATTGAAAAGTAAAACTACATTCGATTAAGATAAAGGACATAATCAAAATATTAATGATAATGGCGGAAAAGATGACTAAATTAGCTTTAGTCAAGGAGGTCGTTATTCTCGAAATCCTCGGTGTTGAACCGAGTTGGAGGCTGTATATCCACCAGATTTGTTTCAGAGGACAGCTTCAAGCTTGCCATATACAAATCTTGCAGGTGGCGTGGAGTACGACAGACCCTGGACCAATGTCTAGTCATGCCACATCTGTGGCATTTGTCATCCCAGTTTTTCTTGGGAGCAGTCGTCTGGTCAAAGGTTTTCCTCTTCCACGTATTCTTTTTCTTCGCAGCTTTCCCCTTGTTTAATCTGCCTTTGTTCTTATTCTTCATCTTCTGGGAAGAAAATGTGTGAGCTTCAGGGAGGGGAGCAGAGCCAGCCGGGCGTAGGTTATGAGTGGCTAGTAGGAGGTCTCTGTTCTGCTCTTCCATAAAAAAACAGGAGAGTAAATCAGAGTACCTCGTGAACTTGCGTTCACGATACTGTTGCATGAGAATAGCATCCTTCTCATGGAAGGATGTATATGTTTTCTCAAGCATGCTGGTTTCCGAGACTTGTTAACAACACAACTTCAGGCGTGATGTGATGTTATGGAGAGCTGAGTTATACTCAACTACGGACTTGAAGTCCTAAAGTTGGAGATTTTCCCACTATAACGTGCACACGGGAGGATCACATCTTTCTGATGTTTGTATCTGTCCTCAAGTGTTGTCCACAGTTCATGAGGGTCTTCCACTGTTAGATATTCGGCCTTCAAGGTCCGATCAATATGTCTCCTGATATAGATAATGGCTTTCGCGTTATCTATATCGGAGACTCTATCAGTAGAAGTCCCTTCATCAGTTGTCACAGCCGTAGCTGGACATTGAATTGTGTTAATTATGCCCTGTGAGCGCAGATGAAACTTCAGATCTAGCTGCCAGCTCAAGTAAATTTTTTTCAGCTGCATCGAGAATATCAAAATCGACGCTCGCAATATTTGTCATTTATCCAAGCATGGAATAAGCATGAATTAATTATTTTTCAAAAAAAATAAGACATGCAAAATAGTAAAACTAAACTAGTTGTGGGGATCGGCCGGTCACCACTAATAATAAAAGTCCAAAGCCCCTTATACATTTAGAAGTTCGAAAAAATTAAAGTTACAATTTGGAAACCCTTGGGGGTCCCAGCATTAGAAATTTTCCTCCGTCTTCAGGCGAAGTTTCTCCGGGGCTTTGGCTTTTACATTTAGTTCATCACTACATTTTCACTTAAAAGGGGAAAAAATGGGACGAAAATAAATAATGGTGACTAATAACGGCCGATCCACAAACCACAACATAGTTTTACCAACATTCCAGGCAGTTTATATAAGTACGCAACATCACAGGCATAAACAATATATTTTATTCAACATCGCAGGCAATTTTATTGTATAAATATATTAAATTGACGTTTAATAGTTACTTGGACC
The DNA here is from genome assembly GCA_030789695.1 of Scilla litardierei. NCBI lineage: Eukaryota > Viridiplantae > Streptophyta > Magnoliopsida > Asparagales > Asparagaceae > Scilla > Scilla litardierei. The sequence goes on along the minus strand of CM061138.1, from coordinate 72,229,145 downwards.
ACGGAAAAACGTCATTACCCGTTAGGTTAGGTACCTAACCTAACTACAGAACGGTCTCTGGATACTTATAATTATTAAAACGTAAAATAATTTTTATCCAATTTTAAATAAAGCGATTAATAATGAATTACACATCAAATTCATTAACAAATTTATAATTTGCGCCAAATACCCCAAAAGGAGTTAGTCATACATAATATCCTCAACCTGATTTTCCCTGAATTTTCTGGATTTTCGCTGAATTTTCTGGATTTTTCCAGAATTTTTTCTGAAATTTTCAAGGTTTAATATGGTATTTTCAGAATTATATATTAATTTCTGAATTAAAATTAATTTGACCTGCAGGCCAGAGGCCCGCGGGATGGCTGCGGGCTGCAGGCTCGTTAGCCAAAAAATACCCATTTTATTATCAATTTTGTTAATTACTGGGCTTCAGGCCCATCAGGTGAGGCACATGCCTCTTCTCCACCTTACCTTAGGGTTAGGGTTTTAAGGGGAGAGAGAGAGGGAAATGAGAGGTAGCCGACATAGGCATCCCTGTTTTTTATTATTATTATTATTTATCGGGCAGAGGAAGACCCCCCCCCCCGGCGTAGGGGCGCAATTGGAGGCCACCCCCGACAGGGGGGCGGCGATTTTGAAAGGAGCAGTCCCCCCCCTCCGACAGGGAGGGGTACGGCGTAATCGGAATTGGCTGGCCCCCCTCCGACAGGAAGGGGGACGACGTAATCGGAATTAGCTGGCCCCCCTCCGACAGGGAGGGGTGCGGAGAATTCGAAAAGACCAGTCCCCCCTCCGACATGGGAGGGGGAGTGGAGAAATCGAAAGGGACAGAGCCCCCCCTCCGACAGGGAGGGGAGGCGACGAATTCGAAAGGACTCCGACAGGGAGGGAGGGGGCGGCGAAATCGAAAGGGGCAGGCCCCCCCTCCGACAGGGAAGGAGGCGGCGAATTCGAAAGGACCTCCAATTCCTTTCTTCATCTTCAAAAAAATCATCCACCTGCCATTATTAATAATTCACTGCTAAAACAAGTGCTAGGTACGTTTTGAGACCCACCACATTCTGTAGAAATTGCGTTTTGAGTGCCGCTGTGGCGCCATTAAGAGGAGCATTGTGGGGAGCTACAATTAATGAGCCTCTTTAACTCCAGCAATGACCGATGGGTTCAAGGTCGATGGCTGATTGTTGATGATGATGCCCCAACAGGTTGGGGGCGACGCTACAGGATCCCCCAACCCCCCGACAGGGGGGCGGCGTGCTGGCGAATGGTGCGCCATGGTCCGGAGATTCAGAACCCCAAACATCATTTCGAATGCGAATTGAAGGTCAGGCGAATGGAAGGCCGACATTTCGAATGCGAATCTATTTTGCTGGCCAATTTTGCTTGAATTTTGAATGCCAATTTTGATGCGATTCGAATGCCCAATTTTGATGCGAATCAAAATTTGTGTGTTTGAAATATGTTTAATCAGTAAATCTGTGTTTTTGAAAACTAATTTTCTTACTATATATTTTGCTATAGTACTCTTAGAAAATTAGTATCACAAATTTAACAACGTGCGCATGTTAAAATATTGATCTAGGGGTTTCTAAAAATTTACCTCTAGATCCTATCCGCCGGATCTAGCGAAGTTCGGAGAAGGAAGCCCTATCCGCATCCTCACAAATCGGCCGTCGGCAGGGATTCGGCTCAACAGTTAAGCGTGCTGATAACGTGTTGGAATATAGAGAAAAAGTGTAGGCTAATGGGTGAAACCATAGCCAAAATATATATTGATAATCGAAGGATCCCAAGAGACACCCACTTAGTAGTGGATGTAATGGTGGATGTAAATGGGGGGAGACCTAAGGTCTCTCCCATTCATAACAAAGTGTTATTAGTAATCATGAGCTTAATTGTTGTGTAGAAACCACTATTTGAAATATTGGTGGATACAGCCGATATATCGGTATCAATAGCCAAACGATACGATATAGCTTTCAATATCATGTTTTAAAATTTGACCCGATATCATGTCATATCGATCGATATGCATGATATATCGGCCCAATATCAGGCATATATTACTTTTTTCTTAAGTTGGTTTGGGATTTATTTTCTAATGTTATTAATCATTATAATCATTATAATATTCGATATATTTTTTATTTTACATTTTATAATGTTATGCAATTATTGTTATATTTAATATGTGTTTTAGTTTCTAATAACTCCACTCATTATGTTAGCATGTTTAACATTTATGTAATTTCTTATGGATGTTTTTTTTCCACTTTTTTAGGTTTAATGTTAAATGTATTTTTTTGCATATCTAATAACACTAAGTAGCCTTCTAATTAAGTAAATACAAATATGAGGTAAGTCACTCTTACTATTAATGTTTCTTGTACATTTTTAATTCAAGTTATATTTTATTTCTTTAAATGAAATATGTTAATGGTTTATTTTTCGTAGGTCATTGTGACTTCGTTTGATCTTATTAATGATATATTGATGATGTAATGAAATATGCCGCCTTAATTAGGATGTTAGAATTACTCTTTATTAAATAAGATTTGTATATTTATAATGTCTGATATGTGCAACCTGATATTGACATATATCCTCAAAATATCCCTCGATAGGCACTATCTGATATGAAAATTAGCCCGTCGATGCGATCCCAAATTCCAATATTTAAAAAATCGACAGAAACCATTCAAAATCATGTAAATCACCTCTCAAAACCACCAATTTGATAAGAGAATAATCCCTTCAAATTAAGGGATCGAATTAGTCACTCTCCTGTTCTTACAGTCTACAATTTTATTCAAGTTTAATTATTTTCATAGAGACACCTCTCTTACCAAACAACAAACACTTACATCTACACATTCACTTCTTTAGAAAGTTGTAACACATGTAGGTTCAGTACTCTTTCATTAAATGCAACTGTAGGGAGTTGTTTAAGAACAATGTATGTTTAACATGATGGATTTTAATACTAAGGTAACTTAGCTTATATACACATGAACTATCAGGGTTCCTAGACTTTGTCTCCCCCAACTATGATATTCTATAATAACCCATTTTAAACTAACATGGTTAACTGTTCCATTAAAAGTGACTTCCACCTCTAACTTTTTATCTAAATTTATTTGATAAGTTATATATTCTAAATCATTCTTAGTAAAAATCAAGTTATGGTTAAGTGTTATGATTAGGATTATAATTAGGGGTAGAGATTGCTCAAAGTAGGAGGAGGTGGTGACAATAATCTCGAGGATGAGGATGAGAAAGAGGGATTGGTGATGATCGAACGAGGAGGCGAATGGCAAAAATAGAAAGTACGGAAATAAGGAGGAGGACTAGTGGCGTAACCAAGAATTTTTTTTTGAATAAGGATGATGTGAAGAATTTTATTTTTAAAAATACCAAAACAAAAAAATGTTAACATCCTTTAATTATGTATTGATAATAGCTACAAAGTAGTATTATAGGTATGATCAAAATACGATATATAACATATAAAATGTCAATTTAAGTTGACAAAATAGTATCATACATTTAGACATGCATGCCTATGAAAATAATGTTTGATAAACAAAGCAATAATTAAAGATTAATTTTTTAAATTAGTCCATATACACACACAAGCACAAGAAAATAATTAATAAAAAATTATATTTTATTGCTTTAAGCTAGTAAATTGCCTTTTTATTTCTTTAGACTGCAAAAGGCGGGGATCGAACCGAGGAGCGCTCGTTCCGTGCTCCAGCGCATTATCCATTGACCCATAAAGAGACGATGATTGCACCTTTATTTATTTTCTTGCCCAGGCAGCTGCCCAAGGCAAGTTGGACATAGTTTCGCCCCTGAGAAGGACAACAAAGAGGGGAGGGACGTGATCAGATGAGGAGGGAGGAGGGGATAAATGATTTAGATATGTGTTTTGGATTTTTTTTTTTACCCCTATTGTTTTACTTGTACCAACCGAATAGAAAGTTTAAATGAACTATGGTTTTATTAGAGACTAAAAATCATTAGGAAATTAATATAGCCGTAGGCACCCAAAATGCACAAGTTGAAGGGGCTAATTTGCAAATAAGGGCAAATATTCTTATTTCTATACGGGTGTTCGCAAGCTAATAAATAGGTGAGAACACACTCTCTCTTCAACAGCGCGGCACAATAATAACAAGACGACGAAGGCGCAAGAGAGCTTTAGTTGCTCCCCTCTCTCTCTCTCTCTCATTGAACTTTTAACGCAACACTCCACTTTCTCTCTCTAAACATGTAGCTAGATAGCTCTAGGGGTGTCTATAAATAGCAAAGGGGGTGTTGGCCTCTCTACCCTCCACTGGAGAAAAGCTTTCCTTCTTCATCTTTCATTTCTTCTCTTTTCTCTCCTCCATTAAAATCCTCGCTCTTTTCCTTCGTCTTTCTCATCTTCTTCTGTTTTTTTTTTGGGGGAAAAGGGAATAAAAATGGGGAGGGGTCGAGTTGAGCTGAAGAGGATCGAGAACAAGATCAACAGGCAGGTGACGTTCGCGAAGAGGAGGAACGGGCTCCTCAAGAAGGCGTACGAGCTCTCCGTCCTCTGCGACGCCGAGGTCGCCCTCATCATCTTCTCCAACCGCGGCAAGCTCTACGAGTTCTGCAGCAGCTCAAGGTATAATCTTTTTTTTTTTTGGTGACCTGAGCATAAAATATCGATACCAATATATCGATCTATCTGGTGGATCTGTTTGCTTTTTTGGCGGGAAAGGCAAAGCGGATCGTTATGGATTGTTGGATTTTCGAGAGTTTTAAGGTTATTGATGGCTAAGGATCAAGTTTTTTAATTTTTTTTAATGTACTTTTTTAATTTGGCGTGGATCTCAGAGCTTCAAACTGTGGATTTAAGGTTGAGATATTCTCTAGCGTAATTTTGATTTTTGTGCTCTTTTTGGGATCAGATGTTGTCTAAGATCTGTCGTGTTTCTTAAGATCCTTTAGTAGGAGCATATTAACTTCAATAATTAACCATCTTTTTGGAGCTTTTGAGCCTTTTGAGCTTCTAGGGCTACTTGTTTACATGAATTTTAAAAAAATATTTGACATGGTATCCATCTCTATAATCAATTTTCAAAATTGAAATGGATCATTGAGTTTCTGACCGTGGAAGTGTTGAGATCTCCCATTTATCTTACTTCATTTAAATTTTTGCTCTTTTTTGGGATCAAATCTTGCTCATGATCCTTTGTTTGGAAGCTGGAACAAACTTCAAAGGTCAAAAATCATTTTTGAAGCTTTGTTAGCTCATGGAGCTTCTAGGGTTTCATTTTAGTTATGCCTTAATTCCAATTTATCTCGGTTCTGCAGGTAATAATTGTTGTTTCTTTTGTATTTCTATTATATTATCTCGTTTCTTCTGTTTTATCAAATGATTTTCAGTGTTCAGACATCAGATCAGAGGTAGTTGAAGTTAAAACTTCTTAAAATTCGATTTAAGTTCACTTATAATATGTCCACTGGTGGCCTTGCCCTAAGATATCACAAAAATCTGATTTTTTTTCCCCCTTTTATTCTTCCATATGGCATGTCACTCTTCACTATATATTTAAGTTTCCATAAGAATTTCTTTTATGAAACTATTTCTTTAAAGTCAATTTTCATTAATGTTCTTCTTTGATCGCTTACATCTCTATGGGATTCTCATTATATCTTAAATCAGACAAGCGAAAACAGTATTTATAATTCAATAGAAGTTTGGATTATAAAGTCGTACATATAATAAAGAAGTGTTAGGGATTAGTAAATTAATGTGAAGGCTTTAAGCTAAATGATGATTGAGATCTGACCTAGGTTTTAAATATTTGTTATCTTCTTAAAAGTAATTAGGATTTAGTGCTTCTTCTGGATAATCATTTTCTTCCAAAAGAAACAAAAATTAACAGTTTTAATTTAATGTTTAGCTTTCTTAATCATCCTGCTGAACTTGATCACTCTTTTTTCAAGCCCAAAAACTAATTTCTTTCCTTTTTTTTTTCTTGCCTTTTTTGAGATTCTAGGTTTTCTTTTAAGTGTTTATTTATTCAAGTTCAACTTTGGGAAGTCGTAGTAGTTCTCTTTGCTCGTATGCCCTATGATTTTCAACATAGATTAGAGGGATGAAGGCTAAGTTAGTCAAAAAAATTCAAGCTGTGATCACTGCAACTTCATGTCTTACCTTGCTTTTTTTTCAAACTTAAATAAAACCAAAAATATATATGACAAATACATGTTCGTTTGAATCATTTATATTTTAAGCACTCAATCTTTGAAATTTATGGAAAAAATTATTGTGCTTTCTAATGCTAGTAGGAATTTGTTCAGTTTGGTAACTTCAAAAGAAAACAAAAGTTGGTAGAGTATATTAATACATCCTCTAGAATTTAAATATTTTATCTTTTGTCCTATAGTTTGGGATCTGTGCTTCCTCGGATCCAAAGATCCATCGTGTTTTTAAGGAATCTCCTATAAAATGTCCTTACAGACAAAAATGTTTATCCTGCGGTTAGTTTGAGATAACCAATTATTTTATTTAGGTTCCTGTTCCATCAAAAGTGATCAAAAGTTAGGGTTTCTACTTTCTATGAGATGTCTCACTGGTTGAGTTTCATGGAACGCCCCATCACTTTGATTGACATAACATCTTACTCGTAATAAATAAATTAAAGGTCCACCCACTGGCCACTGGCCAGTGGCCACTAGGCACTGGACATTGATTCTCTGTGAGCTTATTATATATTTACAGTTTGTCTTTAGCATTGCACTGCTTTTTTACGAAACCTTCTTGTGCGGTGTGATATTTGGGTTGTGTCATACGGACATCTAACAATTTCCAGTTTTTATTGTTTCTTTTTTCCCTCTCTTTCAAGATTAATATAATAAAGATAATTTTTACTTGTGTAACATCTGATTAATTATTATCTGTGACTTCCATATTTAAAGTTCTGAAGATGTTTTTATTGAGTAAGAACTGAAATTTCTGTTGTTGTGAATAATGATAAGGATTAACTTTATTTTAGTTTCCTTATAGAAAATTCAATTATCTTCATTATCTTATTTAAGCTCTTCCCCTAGTCCTGTATAATTAGAAGGTTTGCTCCCATGATGTTTGGCTTCAAATCCTAGTTCCATTCCTCAATTTATAAGCCTACTTGTATGATCAAGCTCCTTTCTTTATTCTTGGATGACATCAAGTAAAAAGACAGTTGTATTTCCTTTGTCTAAATATTTCATTCTTGAGATCCTTCTTAAGTTGGAGCCCCTCTCATAGTTTGCATTTGGTAAACTAAATAAAAGCCTCTCAATGTTTTCCCTAAACAAAAAATCCAAGTATACGCTCAATAAACCACCTTGGTCGTCAGATATCCAGGATGTTGTTAAGAAATGATAATGTGATGCGATATCCAAAATACCCTCTCACACAAGATAATGTTGTGAGGACCTCGGCTCCTTTCGAGGTCGGGCCCGGATCGATGAGATCAGCTCGGATGAATGGGCTCGGGCAATCCTGAGATTGGCAAACCACAAGATCGGCAAGACTCCACTACAAGATCACTTCGTGGATCTTCACCAATCAACAAGTACAACAATATGCAAGACAAAAGAAAAAGAACACACTAAAACACATACAAGAATGGAAGAGCAATTATCAAGATTTATTACCAAGGCAACATACACGGATTTAAGCCCAAATCCTCAACCCCTTCCTTCTCCTTCTCCAAATATCTCACTATTCCCTATCCCCTTTTGTTTAGATTATTCTGCTCTCTTTACAAGATCTCTCTCAAGATGAAAACCACTAAACATAGAGACTATTTATATGGTCTACCCAAGGGTTACAAGTAATGTACAAGTATACCCCCAATAAAGACACATATTTACAACTAGAGTTTATGAGCCAACTCTAACACTCTCTACATTGGCGAGAAAACTCTTCCACGCCCACAAGAAGATTAACAAGGTGTCACATACACCTTAACCAAGGTGATAACAATCACCCACCAAAATCGCACCTCCATCCTCATGAGGAAAGGTCACATCTCTAGCACAAAGAGATGTTTAGCACGTCTAAGCAATGCCTAGATTTTTCCCTTGCCACTAGCTTGATAAACACATCTGTCACATTCTCTCAGTGTGCACCTTCTCAATAGAGATTTCACCATCATTTTAACGACCCGCTTTCAGGGGGCATTACTTATTAGATTTATTCGCATGTCTGCCGTTAACCAGTGAAAACAAAATAGCCACGATGCAAAGATGTACAAAAATACTCAAATAGTGTCCAATTATTGCAATCCATACTGTACAAAATGTTCCAACAAAGATACATGAAAGAAAGAAAGTACACAAGTGAAAATAGCTCTGAAAGCTGTGGTCTCAAGGTCGAACTCTGGCTCTGCAACTCAGGAACATCTACCATAACATGTACATCGTCTGCGGTGCCATGAAAATGGAACTGTAGATAAGTCACAACAATTCTAAAAATAGAAATAAAAACAGTGCACAAGTATAGAGCAAGCTAAGTATGAGAACATGCTAAAGAAGCGGCTAAAGACAAGTACGACAAGTAAAGTAAATTAAGTCATGCATACCAGAGCGTAAGTAAAATACAAGTGGCTACACAAGTGTAATAAGTTACGAGCATGCAAGGCGTAAAGTAAAGGTGACTGTACAGAAGTAACTACACTAGAACTACGTAACTCAAGTAGGAGAGTATAATATGTGACCATTGAGTTCATCTTTTGCCTGGGTGCGCTTACCCAGACGAATGCCGAAACACAGGCAGCGGTACATGTATTTTGCCGAAACACAGGCAGCGGGACGGGATGCCGAAACACAGGCAGCGGTACGGCGGTGGTAAGATGAACTCCAGTCACTCCCACACTCTCTCAAACTATGAGTTACCCCAAACCCAGTGAAGTATCGAGTGTTCTATGTACATGTTTCATACAGGGATGTTGTTCCACAAGATATTCCACAAGATATTCCACATGATATTCAACAAGATATTCCATATTCCACAAGATATTCCACAAGATAAATTGTTAGCATGGCATGCAACAGGTGATGTAACTATTTTAACGTAAGCAATCGTGCACAAGTGTAACAATGTTTCATGCGAAGTTTCAAGTGACAAGTATCATAACATGGTAGACAAGGGTGAACTAGACAAGAGAGTGATAACGACGATGAAGAAGTTGAAGTGACTCTTTTGAAGGTATTTACAAACTGTTGATGATTGAGACTATAACATTGGTCCATGCATACACGGCCAGTCAGGTTTGGCCAAGCAGGTCACTATCCCTGCAAGCAGGGTGATCCAAACTTTGGCGCAAACGATCCTAGACACCGGGTGGCACCAATGTTAAGAACGCCAATAACCACATCTGTTCCATCGATTATATTAACAAAAGTAGGATAGTTTCTTATTTACTATGATAGTTAAACCAGGACCACTGGTTGACTTTCTTATTGAAAACCAGAAAGTTAAGCAAGGCGGATGCTAAGAAATTTGAGGATAAAGACAAGTCCAACAAATATGGAATATGAAAAATGTTGGTTTAAGTGAATAGTTGTTCTGTAGTTGCTTGTTTCCCTAGCTACTTAGGTCTCTAGTCATTCGTTCGATCAATAGTTGTTCTGAGACTATTTGCAACATCCTAAGTTCATACTAGTGCACTTGTTTAGATTTCTAAAGTTAGAATTAGAGTGACTTACTGTTATCGAGATAATCGTAGTAAGACGAGGTTGGAGCTAGAGCTTCCAAGGAAGCTGGTGCACGAGAATCGGTACCTGCAAATACAAGAAATCATTAGTTAAAGACTACACTATTTTCTATCCATTTTCCTTAACTGTTTCCATTTTCTTATAGGTTAAAGACTTGTCAAAATACGTGCTAAGTATTTTTAGATAGGCTAGATGGGAGCAAAATAATTTTAGATAAGAAGAAAATATTTTTCTGAGGCCCATATGTATTTTTAATAATTTTTAAAAGCTTAAAATCAATTAAAACTAATTAAAAACGAGAAAACGATTTTTTATTATATTTTTCAAAGATTTCTCTAGGGCAAACCATACGTCGGAATTCTTCCAACAAGGGGTCAAAACGACCGTATTAACTAGTACTACAACATATATTTTTCTCGTACGTTAGTGTACGTGAAATTCTTAAGATGTTGATTTTTAAATGAAAACTTCCTAATTAGATTTAAACTTTAAAAATTTGCTGAGGAAAATATACTTGTTCTTTGGCGATGAAACTAGCGCCAATGAGTCTGTTTTGTCGTTTCTCAGTTCTTTGGCGAGGAAACTATACTTCTTATATTTTTTATTATAAATTTTAGATCAAAAATCCCATTTAATAAATATAAGTAAATATAATATACCAAGTATTATACGTATAAAATATGTATATACCTCCATCTCCCTCTCTTCTCTTCGTTATCAGCAAGCGGGAGGGGGTTGTGTGTCTCGACGATGGCAGTGGAGGAGGCGGACGCGGCGGTAGGGCGACGAAGGTCGTCGGGGCGGCGGCGAAGGCAGCGACGCTGGTGGTGGGGGCAGAGCGCCGGTGGGGGCGGTGCTGCAACAGCAGGAATGGCGTTGGGGGTGTTTGGAGGAGAGGGGGCGACGGGACGTCATCGGAGGAGCTCCATGACATCGTCGGAGGCGGGGTGCATGGGGTTCGTTGCTGTCGACGGGGCTGGCGAAGCTTGGGCGATGGCGAGGCTATGGGGCGAGACTAATCGGAGCGGGTGGTGGTCGTTTGGCCTTGTTGACGTCGGAGGGGCTGATGGCGGTGAAGTCGGCGTGCGGGGGCAGCGAACTCAGCTTACTGCTGAGCTTCGAGCTGGAGGGCGGACGTGGGTTACTTCCGTTGGCACTCGGAGAGGGGCAGGGTGGCAGCGAGCTCGGTGGGTGGAGAACTCGGCAGTGGCTCCGACGGGCTGTGCTTGCGTGGGGCTGTCGGAGGGCCACGGCCTCCGTTGGCAACGTCGGAGTGGGTCGGGGCGTTTGTAGGGGCAGGGGAGGTTGGATTTGGCGGTTGCCTCGTCGGAATGGGGGCCGTGGAGGGAGGAGCATGGAATAAGGGAGGTGAAGCGGCAATGGGCAGAGGAGCTCGGGGAAGAGTTTGGGGTGGTCGGAGCTCCGAGAGCTCAGGGTCATTTGTCGTGGGTTCGGGCTTCAGTCAGAGAAGAAAGAAGAGGGGAGAGATGGGTTTCGAAGAGCATAGGCTGGGTTGTGTGGGGAGCGTGAGTTGAGTGCCTGGGCTTAAGGGATATGGGTAGGGTTAATATATAGGTTAGAAAAAGTAGTAGTAGTAGTAGTAGTAGTAGTAGTAGTAATAATAATTGAGTGTGAAGTAGTTAGGGGGGTTAGATCCGAAACTACCGGATCTCACCCAACTAGTTAAAGAGGGTGGGGTTAGAGTTAATTAAGGGTTAGGGGTAAAATTAAGAGGTAATTAGTTAGGGTAAGAGTAAAATGTCATTAGGGATGTAATTAGTAAAAACGGAGGAATATAACCCCGTTTTCCAATACGACTCCGAAAAATTACGAAAACATAGCCACATGATCGTACCATCGTGAGGATCGCGAATACGAGATCCATTTTGGTGTTTGAGCTATGGAGATACTAGTTTTAAGCCAAAACATTTAGGATACGGGTTTGCGGGTTCTAGATCGATTTGATTTCAGGAAAATACGAAATTAATCTGGGGAGCCCTAAATGATCATAGAATCATACTGTATAAGTTTGAAAATGTTTTGATGATGTTTATATAGAAAATTAATTCATTCAGCTAAATCAGTAACAATTGAAAATGAATTATTACAAAAATTATTTAGAGGTATTTGATGAAACCCTAACTTACTGAAATGCACCATAACTAGTTTGATGCTTCAAGATATTTTTTATAAAGAATTTTGAAATCAGTTTTTGATATAAAACTCCTGACCAACCATTATAAAATACTTTTAAAAATGTGAAAATACGTGAAATACGTAAATAGATGTATTGACGAATACGGGTCGTTACATCCTACCCTTCTTAAAATAATTCCGTCCTCGGAATTTAAAAGACCGATCATTGGCTTAAGCAATTTAAACGATCGAAAGGAAGGTTTGATGAACGATTACGATATAGGAAAATAAGTTGTTAATAGCATGAAATATAATTTGATATCATAGCATCAAGAAAACAAGAGTTGTTATAAATGAATACATACTATTGACATAACCATAGTTTCTGTAACTAGTCTCGAGAACAGTATCATCACAATAGGTCCCCGACATCTCAAGTGGCCAAAATTTGAGATAACGGCATTACATGAAAATGAGGGCTAGCTAGTATGATGACAACATCTGTCAGAACTTGGAACTTGAGGTGATAAGTCAGTAGCATGCTATTTAAACCACAAAAAGATCATAAAGTTTAAAATTTTAACTTAGGCTAATGATGACTAACGGGGCCTAGCCAAGTAAGTTATCTATATACAAAGATGTAATGACTAATCCATATACATTCGTGCTGTTATACCTTAACCAGCCGAACACAAATGACATCAACTCCTATAGGTACTAGGTACCAAAGACAAGTCATCGTCCAAAACAACACAAATAAACAAGTACAAGGCAAACTACTAAAGACCATACTTATCACTATACTCATCACTGCCACTCCTTGTATCAACTCCCATAACGCCCAATAACAATCCAACACTGTAACCATTATCCAAATCCAAACACAAGATCGACGTCCAACTTCAACACCTAAGGCCAACAACATGCCAATACCAATCGACAATGATACTCCTTGCCAACACCAATTGTCGACATCCACAGCTCTCATCATCAATCCCAAACAAGCCAACATCCAAAAACACACTGTCCCGCAAACTCAAAGGGGAGGACCCAAGAAGGAAACGAAGCAGGGCACCTTTAGGGGCAAGACCCAGGACAAGGAGCTCGAAAGAAATCCAAGAACAGCGACTTTCCAAGATTTGAACCACACGGCAACAGCGAGGGTGGTGGTGAGGGTCGTCGCTAAGCCCAACAATCCCTAAAATCGTCGATGTTCCATCGACGGCTGTCGATCCATGACAGCTGCGACTGCTCATCATGGCGGGTGTCATCGGAACGGTATGGGGTGGTGGAGCTTCGGGTGAGGCCGGAGGAGCTCGAGGCGAGATAGGTTGGTCTCGCTGGGAGAGAGGCAGGGTGAGGGAGAAGGTGTTGTCGGGGCCTAGGAGAAGCCACGGGATGAGTTTGGTGAGGGATAGAGATGAGGGGTTTAAAGGGGGCATCGAAAGTCATTGATAGGATAGGCTAGGTTAGGCTAGGTTAGGCAGGACCGGGGCTCGAGGAGAGGATGAGGACAAAAGGCAATAGAGAGGGGGAGATGGTAGGTGGGAAAAAGATTCAAACCCATGAAAAATCGGGCACAAGATGAAAGTAGGGGGTTAGAAGAGAAATACGAGCTCATGAAGGATAAATAAGACGTAACCGCCTACACTTGCTCGTCGGGTTTGGTTCGTCTCAAATTCTCTAGCATCATCCTTAAATACTTCTGAGCATCCTTCGATTCGCTTCCGTTGTTGAACTCGAACCTCTGGTGATCGAAAATTCGAATGCTACCCTCCTTAAAATAGAATGTAGTCAGAGTTCAGGCGAACTAAACGTTATATTCTAAGAATAAGAAGGTCGATCGAAGGGCAACGACATACTAAAAGAAGGGCGATGAAGATGAAGTGAATGAATGGTCCACCTATGGAATGTCACTCTAGTAGATGAAGGAGGAAAGGTGTATAAAAATACACTTAAAGGAATAAAAGTCTAAGTGTTCAAAGAAGGAAAGAGGGCCAAAGAATATGGGTAATAAGAACACTTCACCCGTATATCCAATATTGAGAAGTCCTGTACTCGAGAGTTCAATTTGAGTATTTTAAACTGTACATCCTGATCATAATATATTGTTCACGAGGTAGTTAGCGCGGACCTGCATGGGTCACCAAACTTATAACAACCCGCTTTAAGGGGGCCATTACTTATTTGATTTATTCGTAGGTCTGCAATTAACCAGTGAAAACAAAATAGCCACTATACATAGATGTACAAAAATACTCAAATAGTGTCCAATTATTACAACTCATACTGTACAAAATGTTCCAACAAAGATACATGAAAGAAAGGAAGTACATAAGTGAAAATAACTCTGAAAGCTACAGTCTCAGGGTCGAACTCTGACTCTGAAACTCAGGAACATCTACCTCAACTTATGTCGTCTGTGGTGCCATGAAGATGAAACCATAGATAAGTCACAACAATTCTAAAAGTAGAAATAAAAGTAGTGCACAAGTATAGAGCGGGCTAAGTATGAAAACATGCTAAAGAAGTAGCTAAAGACAAGTGCGACAAGTAAAGTAAATGCAGTCATGCATACCAGAGCGATACGTAAAATACGAGTGGCTACACAAGTGTAATAAGTAACTAGCATGAAAGGCGTAAAGTAAAGGTGACTGTACAGAAGTAACTACACTAGAACTATGTGACTCAAGTCGGAGAGTATAATATGTAACCATTGAGTTCATCTCTTGCCTGGGTGCGCTTACCCAGACGAATGCCGGAACACAGGCAGCGGTACATGTATTTTGCCGAAACAAAGGCAGCGGGACGGGATGCCAAAACACAGGCAGCGGTATGGGAAGATGAACTCCGTCACTCCCACACTCTCTCAAACTATGAGTGCCCCAAACCCAGTGAAGTGTCGAGTGTTCTATGTACATGTTTCATATGGGAAGTTCCACAAGTTGTTCCACATGAAATTCCACAAGCTATTCCACAAGATATTCCACATGATATTCCACAAGATATTCAACATGATATTCCACAAGATAAATTGTTAGCATGGCATGCAGCAGGTGATGTAACTATTTTAACATAAGCAATCGTACACAAGTGTAAAAATGTTTCATACGAAGTTTCAATTGACAAGTATCATAACATGGTAGACAAGGGTGAACTAGACAAGAGAGTGATCACGACGATGAAGAAGTTGAAGTGAATCTTTTGAAGGTATTTACAAACTGTTGATGATTGAGATTATAACATTGGTCCATGCATACACGGCCAGTCAGGTTTGGCAAGCAGGTCACTATCCCTGCAAGCAGGGTGATCAAAACTTTGGCGCAAACAATCCTAGACACCGGGTGGCACCAATGTTAAGAACATCAGTAACCACATCTATTGCATCGATTATGTTAACAAAAGTAGGATAGTTTCTTATTTACTATGATAGTTAAAGCAGGACCACTGGTTGACTTTCTTATCTAAAACCAGAAAGTTAAGCAAGGCGGATGCTAAGAAATTTGAGGATAAAGACAAGTCCAACAAACATGGAAAATGAAAAATGTTGGTTTAATTGAATAGTCGTTCTGTAGTTGCTTGTTTCCCTAGATACTTAGGTCTCTAGTCATTCGTTCGATCAATAGTTGTTCTGAGACTATTTGCAACGTCCTAAGTTCATACTAGTGCACTTGTTTAGATTTCTAAAATTAGAATACCGTGACTTACTATTATCGAGATAGTCGTAGTAAGACGGGGTTGGAGCTAGAGCTTCCAAGGGAGCTGGCGTACGAGAATCGGTATCTGCAAACACAAGAAATCATTAGTTAAAGACTACACTATTTTCTATCCATTTTCCTTAATCATTTCCATTTTCTTATAGCTTAAAGACTCGTCAAAATACGTGCTAAGTATTTTTCGATTGGCTAGATGGGAGCAAAAATAATTTTATATAGGAAGAAAATATTTTTCTAAGGCTCCTAGGTATTTTTTATAATTTTTTAAAAGCTTAAAATCAATTAAAACTAATTAAAAATGAGAAAACGATTTTTCGTTATATTTTTCAAAGATTTCTTTAAGGCAAATCATACGTTGGAATTCTTCAAACAAGCAGTCAAAACGACCGTATTAATTAGCACTACAACATATATTTTTCTCGTACGTTAGTGTACGTGAAATTCTTAAGATATTGATTTTTAAATGAAAACATCCTAATTAGATTTAAACTTCAAAAATTTGCTGAGGAAAATATACTCGACCTTTGGCTATGAAACATGCGCCAATGAGTCTGTTTCATCGTTTCTAATTTTCCGGGCCTTACTTGGTATTTTTATGACTCTTATATTTTTTATTATAAATTTTAGATGAAAACCCCCATTTAGTAAATATAAGTAAATATAATATACTAAGTATTATACGTATAAATACGTATATACCTCCATCTCCCTCTCTTCTCTTCACTATCAGCAAGCGGGAGGGGGTTTGTGTGTCTCGACGATGGTAGCGGAGGAGGCAGACGCAGTGGTGGGGCGACGATGGTCGCCGGGGCAGCAGCGAAGGCGGCGACGTTGGTGGTGGGCAAGCGAGAGTTTCAGACGAGCGAGCTACTGACTCAAGCTCACACACACCAAAGACGACGTAATTGGATGATCTTCGGAGAGGTGGTGCTAATAGAGGTGATGGTTCAAGTCAGTATGGTGGAGATACATTGTCCCCACATCTTGCACAACAGATGGATTCTATTAACGTTTGGAGACCAATGAATGAGAGATGCCAACCTACAAGAAGGGTCTCGTTTGCTTTCTTTGTCAGGTGTCATGAGTCTCTGATCTTATTTGGTGAGGTGAAGCACGATGGCAACCTATGTAGATGAAGGAAAGATTGGTGTGATGAGATGTAATCAACGACGACTGATGAATCCAAGGATTGGGTGGAGCTACTTGGAACTAGTGATTATTCGACAGACGAGCTTATGAAGGTCGATATTGGAGTCAAGTTCGAGTATGGCTCGAACTTGTATGTTAACGATAAGAGATGACTTTGGTGGCCCCTTCTGGGGCAATGAGGCTCTGCGGAGCCATATGAGCCTTTCGAGGCAAGATAACAGGAACACGAGATGATTCTCACCGAGGAGGAGCGTTGACGGTCGATTGTGTGACATAGACCCAAGATCTCGCCAAGGTGAAGATTTGTGGTTGTTGGCTCGATGGGGCTGCTGGAAATTTCCAGGAGCCTTATGTGGGCTGCCCTTTGATCTTGACCAAGTTGGGGGGTGGTTAGTGCACCAACCCCCTCCCCTTAGATTCCTATAAAAGGATAACGAATGTATGAGTTATTTGCATCGAAACATTGGGAAATCAATTGAGCTTCTAGTGAAGCATTGGGGAAACTAGTATGATGTCCTATTGGAAGTTCCATGGGATCATTGAGAGCCATCTTTGAGAGAGCCAATTTGTGAGGATTTCTTAGGAGAAGTTGAGTGCTGTTTGTATCTCCTAATAGAAATCAATAGAAGTGTTCCCTTGGTCGTTAAGACGACCTAAATCTTTTGTATGCTTTTTCTCTGTTTGTTTTTCATGCTAGATACTTTGGCGATTTGATTGCTTTCGCTTAGCACACAACATATGATGGATACATGACAATAGATATAAGTCTCAAAATTACTAGAGTGAAAAATAACAGAACCAGAAGTGACACCCAAATCAGAATTGGGGTCTCAATAAAATTTTGAGATCGAGTTGCATATCAAAACATATTTGCACCACGAGCTAAATTTGGTGTTCAAGCCTAAGCCTTAGTTTGAGACTGAGATTGAACTGAAGCTAAATGCAGGACCAGAGATGTAGCCTAAGTTAAAATTTGAACCCAAGATGAAGATACAATAAAAGGCAAAATCAAGAACATAGTCTGCATCAATACCTCAGGTCGAGTTTACGATTAAGCCACCATTGAAGCAATTTGTTGAAATTGAGGTAGAGCAAATAACATTTATTATTCCACCTAATCCATTACCTACGACCCAGTAGTTATTGAGTCTATTTTTATGCTTGTGCGGAATCGTTACTCTTTACATGATTGCCTCAGATTCCTTATATTACACTATTTCAAAGTTTGAAGATGAGTATTCTTTAACTACATAACATTACTGACTTTTATTGGAATGTGCATCCTCCTCATTGTTTAGCATGTGGTAAAATTTTAAAAGCTAGTGAGAAGATAGGAATTCAACCAATCAAACTTGAACTCAGGTCTTTTAGTGTTTGGGTTAGTTTTATATTTAGTCTTTGTGTCTTTTCAAAATTTTATTAGTTTATATTTTAAAGTTTCATGTTCTGAGAAATTTGGGTTAGTATTTGAGTTGTATTAGAAGTTTGAGTAAGAGTTGTAATAGAAGCTTGCTGATCTATTCTATAAAATTGGGATGTTATCAAGAGAAATTGAACAAGAGAAATTGGATAAGAAAAATTGGACAATAGTATATACATCTATTCTATAAAATAGGGATGTTATCAAGAGAAATTGGATAAGAGAAATTCGATAAGAGAATTTGGACAAGAGTATACATATACATACATACATATACATACATACATATCTATTCTATAAAATAGGGATGTTATCAAGAGAAATTGGATAAGAGACATTGGATAAGAGAATTTGGACAAGATAAATTGGACAAGTGATGAGATTTTGAGAGATAAGAGAAGATGTTGGGAATTTTGTGATGAGATTTTAAGAGATAAGAGAAGAGGTGGGGAATTTTACACATACAACCCCGGGTTTTGCATTTTTGCCCATGTACCCTCCCCACCCACACTTTTTATTCTTCCCCTCCCCTTCCCGACCATTTTTTCCAGTCCACGTGTACGTGTGCACGGGTTATTTGCTAGTTCTCCTATAAATAGAGTGTCTGTGTTTCAACTTTTTCATTATGTGTGAATGAATAAAAAGTTAGAATTGTGTAAACTTTGTTTACCATTTAAAATTTTAAGCGTGAGAGGTGTGAAAATGGGCTTGGTTGTCTAAGTGTGATGTTCATAAAAATCTTTATATGCTAGGCATTGGAATAGGTGATTGTAATATTTCTAAGGTTTCAGGCTTGAAATTCTATGAAATTCCTACATGGTTTTTCCTCAATTTTTTCACCTGATCGTTCCCCTTCTATTTTGCATCAAATCCTCTATCTGTAAGCATGCTTGCATGATTAAACCCTCTTTTATAAAGCATTCTTGGATGACCTCAAGTAAACAGTCAAGTTGTATTTCTTTTGTCCAAATCCTTCTTAATGCGGATTATAAACTTAACAAGCCCCTTAAAGTATGTAAATTAAAAGACCACGTAGTTTCACTTCAGGCATTAAATCCTCATTGTTGTCAGAAATCCAGGAAGCCGTTAAATATTAATTATGTGATACCCAAAATACCCTCATATACAAGATAATGTTCGGCGTGTTATATGTTCTATTATACAAATGAGAGTGTTTGTCTCAGTCACAGGTTGATTGGGACAAACGATTGTCCATGGATGCGCCACCTCTTCTTGGTGGGGCCCCGTGGGCGGTGGGTGTGGTTTTGGGCTTGGGTGTGGGTGTGGTGTTTTGGGTTTTTTTGCGCTTTAGTCCCTATTTTTCTTCCTTTTGCCCCTCGACGCTCCTGTCACACGTCCACGCTTTGGCCCCTGCTTCTCTCTGCATTTGAACCCGAGCAACGACTGCATCTGTGACCTCTGAGCACGGGCAATTTCTAGTACAACCATAAATTTTAGATGGCTTTACTATATAAACATAAAGCGTTGAGTAGTTTTTTATATATTAATCAAAACGTTAGGGGTTTTTAAATATAATATTGTGGAATGTTTTCGTATTAAAGAGTTTTCTTGAACAGAATGGCATTTTTTTTTTTTGGATACATCAGAAAAAGCTGGTTAAAGGTGCATGCGCATTCTGAATCAATCTCTGGTGGCCCTATTAGAAAGCAGAGGTAAATGCCGCTGGACTACGTTCCTTTGGCAATAGAATTGCATTATGGGTATCACAAAAATCAATTTCCAACGGCATTCTATATATTATGCGAATTAAAACTACATGGTGTTTTTTTTACTTGGTGCAAACGGTTCTTAAGGATAGTAAAAACGCTACAACAAAAAATTGTTTTGACAAGTCTATCTTGATGAAATACTTTGTTCGGCTGAATAGTCTAACCCCTATCGGTAGTTTTCTGCATTCAGACAGTTCGTAACTATAGTTTTTATTCACAAAAATTTGTAAAATGTACTTTTTTTCCCTTGCAGAAAACTTTTTGCTGGTTGCAAATTCAACATTTAAAAAACAAAACTGACATCTTGCTTTGTCGTTAATGATTTCATACACAATCTAATGCTGTTACTTTCTTTGCGCTTTGCAGCATGTTGAAAACACTTGAGAGATATCAAAAATGTAGTTATGGGGCACCAGACACCAGTGTACAAATGAGAGAAAATCAGGTATTAATGTAGACTTGCTTCAAATTGTACATGATCAAATTGAATTTTTCACTACAAATTTGTAAGTTCCTATCGCTGTATCATACTACAAGATAGCTCAACAATCAGAATTGGATTTCTAAATCTAACTCAATATTCAAATTGAATTTTAAAATGATCTATATATAATATATTCTTTTTATGGTGATTTTTCAAGTAGCCAGGTCTCCTAATACTGTGATAAACGTTATTTTCCCATCTTATCTTTCTAGAGACTTCATTCTTAAAGCCTTTTAATACTGAGTGAATATGATCACTTTTCATAGGACTGCTTAACACTGGGACTTTAATTAGTAACATATGGTTTGATTGGAAAATTGTTCACTAGTTTACGCACAATTATGCATTATTAATTCTTTTGTGTGTGGGCGAATGGGGAGGGGGTGATTGGGTTATTTATGCATCAACCCTATTTTTTGTGAGGTAAGAGAAAAGTAACACCTTGATCATGGGGTGCTGCTAGTCTCCAGCTCTCTTGGTGGAACGTTTCTACCTGACAATGTAAAGCAGTTGAGTTAAACCAAGAAATACATGCATGCGAGACTTCATTCTTCGCATATTTCACGTAGTCCATCCAATTGGAAATTTTTATCACTTATCGATAATGTTATCCCAGAGAACCTTCATCAAATCCATGGATCCTCATCTTTAGACATCCTGAGGCCACGTTTGAAGGCCAGGTTAATGAGCTGGTCGCAAATGTGCTAGCTAGATTGCTCTTAGTAAGGGAAAGTGTTGGATGGTATTACAGATTGTTCCATTTTATGAATGTGGTTGCAGAAGGAAAAATGCCATAATAGACACTGAAAGATACTTGCTATAACTTTGAAAAAAAAAATTAGGGTTCCAGCACTTTCTACCCATCCTTGAGTATGGTCACATCTATCTATACACCCTCTCTTTATAGGCCCCAAGCCCTAACCCCTAATCTGGTTGGTACCTATCATCTTCTCTCATCAACACATCCTGCTGCAAATCTAGACATGCTGCAAAGGCCACAGTCAGTCATGATCGAGATCAATCTTGGATCTGGATCTGCTGCTAACCGAGTCACAACAATTTACAGTGACTGCATGTGATTCCATGTTGCGGAGAAGCTACTTCGAAATACCATCAACCTCTCTACCATAGAAAGTGGTCATGATTGCAGAAAAAAACATCTTTTTCTTTGAGCTCTATTTTCGAAGATCAAACGTTTGTGCAGTAGCGCAACATTTGTTGGGACATGCCTGCAACATTAAAGGACCTATGCGTGCCCGATGCTAGGGCACTTGAATTATTGAAGTTGAATATCTACAATCTCGTGTGTACAACTTACGTTGGGACATGTCTGCAACATTAAAGAAACTGCGCTTGGCCATTTGCCAGGGCGCATGAGTATGTCTTGCAACTTAAATGCAATCGCATTTATGTCTATCTAGACGCAACACTTCCCACTTCATCATGCATCAATCCAAGGAGCGACTTCCGTGGTCTAATTTCACAAAACTGGTTATTGACATCTTTAAAAATTACACAATCCCTTAGGATGGATAGAAAGTGATATATGTCTTAACTTGAAACTGTTGCCAATAATAAATTAACATATCTAAAAATATTGAATCTCAAAAGCAGGCCATCGTAAGGGATTATATAGCAGTAGTTTGAATGCTTTTTCATGTTATTTATTATTACGAGAATAATGGGTATCATATGACATATGAGAGATCTCTTATATGCACACACGTGATACATTCACTTCTACATAGTATAATGTGTCACATGGAGGTGTACTTTTTGTCACATTTGTACAACATGAAGGAGAATATGTCATGCAGGCGTATATGAGATAGATTTCTCATATGTCTCACATGTCATATGATACACAGTATTCTCTATTATTATTGTTAATGGAAAAATAGATCTCCATGTTTCCTGCTGCGCAATGTAATGATTGAATGTCAAACACTGTAAATAAGTAATCTTTGGTCTTCAGATGCTGCAGAGCAGTCACCAAGAATACTTGAAGCTTAAAGCACGTGTTGAGGCGTTGCAGCGATCTCAAAGGTGAATGCTAGGCATAATACTATTGTGACTTCAAACTAACAATTGTACCTAACTTCATGTATGTCGTGGTTATGATTTAACTGTAGGAATCTTCTTGGCGAGGACTTGGGGCCATTGAGCAGCAAAGATCTTGAGCAACTCGAAAGACAGCTTGATTCATCGCTGAAGCAAATTAGATCGACACGGGTAACAAATTTTCTATTTTCTCTCATCTTCGCAAGATATTGTGACGCATATATACTTTCCAATTAGCACCATTTTATTACCCTTTGCAGACACAATACATGCTCGACCAGCTTGGTGATCTTCAGAGAAGGGTATGATGATCATAGCTAAAAATAACTTAAACGTTTTTTAACCATGTTTTAAGTCGTTTTATTCCGTTGACAGGAGCAAATGCTATGTGAGGCTAATAGGAGCCTGCGACGACGGGTACGTATGAGTCCCTGGTTTCTTTCCCTTTTTCGAACGACGATCAAATGAATACTAATCGAATCATCTCAGAGCGTGCAGTTGGAGGAAACCAACCAGGCTAATCAGCAAGTTTGGGAGGCCAATGCAAATGCAATGGGATATGGCCGGCAGCCAAACCAACCACAAGGGGACGAGTTCTTCCATCCTCTTGAGTGCCAACCCACTCTACAAATTGGGTATGCATCTTAATAAATTTTAACCAATTTCAATCATTTCATGTTCCAATCCCATAACAAGCAAAATGAATTTTAGATGACAAGTTACTTATTCCTTGATGCATGTTTGAAGACTACTTCTCGCGATTAAAATGTTCATATGTAGTTCTAATTCACACTCTCGTCGTCGTTCAGATTTCAACCGGATCAGATGGCCGGCCCCAGCGTGAGCACTTACATGCCGGGATGGCTCGGATGAAACCGCCCACTTATTTGCTCTCTCTCATAAAAAGGACGACGAAGATAAAGAGAGAGGAGAAAAAAGAAGATAAATTTGCTTGCATCACATAATGCAAGCATTAATTGACTGTGCGATGCGATCCGATTTGTTATTATGTCACAAATTCATGTGTGGGCTGCATAAGTATCTTCCTATTATTTGATGTTTGCGATAAAGCGATAAAACTTTGTATTGCATATGTTGTTGTATCTAGTCTCTCCCTCTCTCTCTCTAGAGTACTTGTTATTCTATGCGCCATCCCTCCATTCTTGTCTCCTTAATTTTTATTTTGTGCTACATTTCTATTAAGCTCTCTAAAATCTTAAAACCCCACTTGAAGAAATTTTCTACTAAGTTGGTAAGATTACAGTATTGTCATCTTTAAGGAAAATGTTTCTGCAGATTTTATCTCGGCCATAAAGAAAAGTGAAAGAAAAGTTGAATCAATCAAATCTATGGTCAGTGATAAGCATAGAAGATCAGAGAGAGAGAGAGAGAGAGGGAGGGAGAGAGGCGTGCAGATTGATGATGAAAGAGAAAGGACCAAGTTGGTCATAAAGAGGGGAAATGAACTTTAGAGTGGATGATCCATACAGTACATGAGTGTGTCCGATGTTTCTTGGCTTGTCTCAGTCTCTGACAATAAAAGAATAACATTATGTGATACTCATTCCAATATCCAAACTCAATGCCCAATGCTCACCACTTATTAATAATGGATTCATGTAGATCAGATGGCACACGTTGCTAAGACACAAAAAAGATGGGCCCCCAACAAGTACAAGCTCATGTGAGACTTGCACTTTTCACCTTTTTGTGTCTTAGGCACCTGATCTATTACATTAGGTGCCACCTTTTCTACATTAAATCCTATTAATAATCAATGATGCAAGAGAGATTTTCTCTTCCAAATTGTGGATTGATAAGTGTTGGAGCATATGAATTCCAAATTGTGGATTGATTATAAAACATGAAGCAAATCATAAGTATAAGTGGCAATCCCGTAATTGAACCATTCATCCATGGGCTAACGTTTAACTCAAAGAATCACAACAGTTCCCACTTCCCACAACCTTCCAGATTGCGAGGCGATACCAGGTTGGGTCACATGGCTGTCGGAATCCCACATGACATCAGCCTATCCCTAGCCGACACGCGTCCACGCGCACCGAAGAAGCACTCCCAGTTTTCAACTCAGAAAGGCCCCACCAGTTTTAAGGTTATTTCACGTCTCTGACAGAAAAAAACTACAATGATGACAACACGACAAAATAATTACTTTTTCCATAGCCATAAATAGCAATCCCTAGTTCTTGTGGCCTCTCTTTGCCCACTGGAGAAAATGCAACCCTTCTTCCTTGTCCAAAATCGAAGTTAAAATTAGGCAATATTTGAGATTGGGAGAGATAATTTTGATGGGGAGGGGGAAAACTGAGCTGAAGAGGATCGAGAACAAGATCAACCGGCAGGTGACGTTCGCGAAGAGGAGGAGCGGCCTGTTCAAGAAAGCCTACGAGCTCTCGGTGCTCTGCGATGCCGAGGTCGCCGTCATCATCTTCTCCGGCAAGGGGAAGCTCTACGAGTTCTCCAGCACCTCAAGGTATCCACAGCTAGGGTTTTGGTTCTTGAATTTAGGGGTCTTTCTATTTGGATTGAAACATGCCATGCTTTAATTGCTTGCTTGTTTTGCTTATAATCATTGAATTTTGCAGTAATTAAAGTATGGGTTATTAGTTGTTTGATGTAAAATGGGAGATTTTTTTTTTTTTTGAGAACCCCCGGCCCTCTCAATGTCTACCTTAAATTTCAAGTTTTTGTTTTTTGTTTTTAACTTGTTTGTTCGTTGGTCCGTTAACGATGATCATGACCATTATGTAGATGATCGTATGCTTCTTTCAATTCAACCTTTAAAAAATGATACGAAAAGAAATTATTTTTTGTATATATAATACTGTGATTAAGACACGCATGTAATCATGCCAATTTATCAAAACAGAAGAATTACGGGAGGAGGTTACTGTGGATTAATTATTATTACAAGCAGATAGTTGATACAAAACAAGCAAGAAATATTAAATTTATAGTGGGAAAAAAGGATGGCCCTGTCCCTAATTGAATACATTGGATCTAAATCATCCTATAATAGTATTTTTGTTATAGTGGGTTTCAACGGGACAAATTTTACTTTAGCTAACTTTCCAAGGAGCTGGATTTTATTCAATGCATTGCTGTAAGCTGAGAAGACCTCACTAGTGATGATAGAAGATATGGAAATAGAAATGCAAAATTTTAGCGAGTATTAGATTCCTAGCTTTAGTTAACACTATTGAAACAAGACTTTAACTTGGGCTCCATATGATTCTACGGCTTCTTCCGGTTCCATGAGAACTCCGAAGTTAAGCGTTCGGAGGCGAGAGCAGTACCATGATGGATGGCCTCCTGGAAAGTCCTCGTGTGTCCACGACCCATGTACCCTCTATCCCGTTGTGTGAGGTCGATGGTTCTTTACTGATGAATCAAAAAACAACACCACTTTAACTTCTTTACTAAGGAGGAAATCTTTCTCTTTTAGAACTCCCTTGTTTGATAGAGAAACTACAAATATCTATGGATAACTGGGGGAAGCTACGGTGACAATGTTGACGGCAGTGGATCTTTGTCAATTCGATGTTAAAGAAGTGATTAGGACATGGGTCTTGTGGTGAGGTGAAATGTGAGAAGAAAGTGGGAGGAAGAGGAAGCGTTTCTTTGTGCACTTTAGAAAGAGGAAGAAGAGAGAAAG
The DNA here is from genome assembly GCA_030789695.1 of Scilla litardierei. NCBI lineage: Eukaryota > Viridiplantae > Streptophyta > Magnoliopsida > Asparagales > Asparagaceae > Scilla > Scilla litardierei. The sequence goes on along the minus strand of CM061138.1, from coordinate 72,203,032 downwards.
AAAGAAGGAAAGTGTGCATGCTGTGTTGGGATTCTGATGTTTGTGTGAGGGAAAGAAGAATGTGGGTTTTATGGTGTGTTTTTAAAAAACTGGTTTAATTTCTTGTTTATTTTGAAAGTTTGTTGCAATTTTGTTAATTTTGATTTTGATTTAATGTTTATGTTTTATTTTTAACAAAAATCGGTTTATTTTCTAGTTTATTTTGAAGGTTGGTTCCAATCTTGTTGATTTTGATTTTGATTTTGTTTAGGTATTATTTGTTTATTGGATGCCACAATGAAGAAGCAAATTGTGTGTTAAGTAGCCTGAATATTTGACCTCAAGAGAGAGCTCAAGCTCAATACAAAGAAAATAAAACAAGAGTTTGGCTAGGTTGGGCTTTACACAAGGGATCCACTATCTTTATTTCTGTATGAGCAGAGTGTGAGAGCATTTTCCCCCCTTAAAGATTGAGGATTATGTATCAAAATGTTTAGGATTTTGATAGCATTTAATTGGATTCAACAATCTCAAGTGTACAATACCTGTGCTTTGAAAACGCAAGACAAATATGATGCTGATTTTGGATCCATTAGGAGGTCTTAAATAGAATGTGATTCATACATTACATGTTTACAGATAGATGCATAGTTGTCTTTCTTTCTCAGTCTTTTCAGAAAGCTTTAGGGAAACCATCTGATGGGGAGGTTTTGAAGGGACTCAAAAAATAGTAGCAAGAGAGAACTGCTTAGTGTGTTACATGCATGCATGCACATGACATCAAGGATGTATATGCATGAGTGCGTGCTTGCATGTGTAACATGATCCAAATAGATCATTTACAGGAAGTCAAAACACTACAAATGTTAGGTACTCAATAACAACCATGACAAGATCCAAACCCTTCACATGCTAAGATGGACGAGATAATAAATTATTGGAGGAGTGGTAAGCCGAACAGAAATAAATAGGGATGCATGAAACCCATAGTGACCCAAAAAGATTATTTTTATTCGACTCATTAGTCCAACTGCATTTAATTCCGTATCAATATATATTTTTTATTCAATATGGGACTAAACACATTCTACGTGCTTTGTTACACCATCTCTTTTAACCACACGATAGGTTGTGAGAAGCCAAACCATAAAATTTACCCTTGCGTCAGGTTGCCGGCCACTAATCATACATGATATAGTTTCGCTATTAGTTTGACTTGTGTAATTTTCAGTCTCAATTGCTAAAGAAATTAGAAACAACATAATCTTTAATCATGACAATTGACAACCATGTACCATGACATGGATATTGATTTCCATATGCATTTTCATTGACTGAAGGAAAACATTTGCAAAATAATGAAAAATCCAAGATTTGTGGTTTTTTCTGTTTGTCATGTAACACAAGTAGTTTTTGAAACTTAAGTCCGGATAGGCTTCACAAGTAAGAACATATAAAACACGCTCAACTTGAGCATGGTTGCAATTTGATAGTGCAAATTGTTACAGTAGAAGGGTGTAATAAGTATTTTATTTAGGATTATATCTTGTGTCATCTTCAGCCACTTGTTGTCATCTAACGTATCCCTTCTACCTCTGCTATCCTTTTTCTATGGGTGGCTGAAGTACTTTCGGAGCCAAAATGTCAAATGACCTATACCCAGCTTTGTGAACGCAATTTTGATATGCATCACAAATCCTTTGGATTGTTGTTGGGTGAAATTATCTAGTCACTTGTGAGAAGACATGCGACACTCTTGCTTGGTTTCAAGATGGGCATCCTTCTGCTTGTATAACTCTTAACACTTTAGGTTTGAGCTTGTGATCCATCTGTTGGTGTGTGAAGTTTATATTTTTGCCAATGAAGTAGCCTTTTCTTAGCCAACCCATGTAAATCTCGGCCTATGTATATCGTGCATGCTTGTCTATGCTTTAATTGAAAGCACGTTTGCAATTCATTAATAAAAAAGCCCTCATTATTATTTATAGACTTAATTTCTATTGATTCCATGTGCTATTAACTGCAGTCATTACATCAATACTGATGGGAGAACATGAAGCAATATGCTTTTTATTACAAAATGAAAAAAGTTGAAAAGACTTTTATTATTTTTATTTTAACCCTCACCAAACTAAATATTCACAAAAAAGGTTTTAAAAATTCAAAATCTTACAAGAAATTTTTTCCAGAAACATCACAATAAACTCTTATACATCTTTAGAACTCATAACGAATATGGACTTGTTACATCTTATTTATAATAAACCAAAGACTTTCAAACCAAATCAAAAGCCTAATCATAATTCTAATCCCCACACACACACACACGCGCGCGCGCGACTCCTTAAAGAATAAAATCCTAAAGAAAAGTATAACTCAAGTAGCACTCAATTAGATTGAGTCAAATCCTAACACACTGCACCTTGAATATGGATTGAGCATCTTCATGAACAATTGATAATCCAATTTAAATCATACATGTTGAGGCCTTTAAAGAACCATCAGCAACTCCACCTTGAGTGGAAACTCTTTCAATTCTTGATGCCAACAACAAATTCAAAACATATACCATTACTCGTAAAACTAGCTAACTCACCATCATCATCTTTCCTTGAGAGAATACTGATGGGACACGCGTATACACGCAGAGGCAGACCCAGGGCCAGCCGCGTGCGCGTGAGGGGGGCTTACCCTAGGGGCGTTTTCGACCCTCTACTTTTAATTTTATTTTAATGGCAAACTTGTAATTGATTAGAGGGTGGATCTATTCTTAAGCTAGGACTAGCCGTCATTTATTTTTATGCTTGATTATTCAATTATTCTTGAGGGAATCCTTAGGAGAGTGCGGACGTCCACGCTTATTGACGTCTCGGGAGAGTGGTTGCCCCTTTGATTGTAGCCAAAGTTACCTCTTTTCTAGTTTTTTTCTTCAATAAAAGTTCATATTTGCTTTATTCCTATCAATTTGGTATCAGAGCGCGTAACGATCCATGGCGGCGTCGACGAGACAGAAGGACAAGTTCGAGGCATTAGAGGAGAAGTTCAATGGGGAGATCGAAGGGATCAAGAAATCGTTGACATGGAACGAGGAAGCCATGGCAAGGTTGACGGCTTCCATTGAAAATGTGGCGACGAAGCAAGAGAAACAAGATGAACAATTCGTGCAATTGATTTTTCAATTGACAGCCAACACGGGAAAAGATGGGAAAGGCGATGAAAAACCCTAAGTCATCGACAAAGGTGCCACCTTTGGACAAGGAGAAGGAAAAGATGGAGTTTTTTGATGCGAAAGCCGTCCACGAGGAAGAGGATTACGACGAGGAGGAAGATGGAGGGCCATGGACGGAAGATTATCAAGAGGCGCTACGCCGAAAAGCGGAGAAAATAAGGAGGGGGCGGCGGACCCAATCGACTCCCCCATGAGACGTGACAAGGAGGTGGCAGGCCACGGGAACCTTCGCAGGCCCCTGCGGTCCCCCGAGACGTCAGGCGGGGGGGGCGCACCCCCAGCCTTGCCTGGGCCCGGTGAAGGGCCCCGGCGGGCCTCGCCGACCAGCGGCAGGGCCGCGGGGGCCTTGGACAGCAGCGACAGGGCCCCTCTGCAGGGCCGCTGGGGCCCCGAGCAGCCTCGGCAGGTCCCTGTGGGCCCTCTGCAGGGCCGTTAAGGCCCCGTCGACCCACAGTGGACCCCCGCAGGGGGTGGGAAGCAGCACAGGACCAGCAGCAACAGGTGGGAGAGTTTCTGCCTTTTTCGGAGGGTCCAGCTCATGGTTTTGACGGCGGTTTTGACCCGGGAGAGGGACATGAGTATTAAGATGACGGAGGGGGTCTCAGGACCCTTCCGACCCTTGGTACGGCGACGATAGATGGTGTCCTCCACCCCACACATATGAGGGTCACCCCCGAAACGGCGAAGGAGGTCATAGAGATTACCAGGAGAAGCATAGGGGCCAGACTGGAGGCTACGGTGGGCGAGGAGAGGGGTCCTGAGGGGACCATGGAGATCGTTGGATAGGACCGTGGAGGATATGAGACATACCAGAAGAGGTGGCAGCACTACCATCAGCCTAGGTATGGAGGGGGACGAGGAGATCAGGGCACATACAATATGGACCGGCTGCAGAAGCTGAAGATGCCAGTATTTGATGGGGTGGACCTAGTGTCATGGGTCAACAGAGCAGAGATTTATTTAGAGTCTCTAGTATGACAGAGGAGCAGAAGCTGGAGGCAGCTGGAATTTGTTTGGATGGGAAGGCCCTTGCCTGGTTTCAGTGGAAGGATGTGGAGCGTTCTTTTCGCTCATGGGAGGAGATCAGGGACCAGGTGGTGGATAGGTTCATAGATCTCCACCAGAGGAATGTGAGGGAGCAGCTGATATCCCTCAGGTAGGAGGGCACGGGGCAAGATTACCTGGAGAGGTTCGAGTCCCTAGCAGGACAGGTGCACGAGGTGACTGATGAGACGATGGAGATCACCTTCATGAAGGGGTTGAGGGCTACTATTTGAGCAGCGGTGTGCATGCAGAAGCCACAGGGGCTTATAGAGACCATGGAGTACGCTCAGATGGTGGAGGACTGTCAGTTGGAGGAGAGGAAGGCTAGGGGTGGATGGAGTGGCACGGTTTCCTGCAGCCAGACAGCGATAGTAGGGCAGCAGAGAGCCACTACGGGAGCAGATCCTGCCACCAAGAAGAAGAGTGGGGAGAAGAGTAGTGCACCGTAGGCTGGGGGGCAGTTCAAGCGGATGACTGATGTGGAGATGAGGGAGAAGCGGCAGAAGGGCTTATGCTTTAGATGCGATGAGCGGTTCACACCAGGCCACAGATGTGCGGGGCGCAAGCTCCAGGTACTGCTGCTTGAGGATGAGGATGACGAGGCTGAGGTTGAGGACGAGACCGCTGAGGTAGAGGAGGAGGAGTCGGAGGGCCACCAGCTAGATGTGGCGGAGGTTTCCCTTAACTCCGTGATAGGGTTCAAACCGAACCATACCATGAAGTTGAGGGGGCTTATCAGCGACCAGGAGGTGACAGTACTTATTGACAGTGGGGTGATCCACAATTTCATTTCCAGGAGAGTGGTGGCCCAGCAGGAGCTCTAGCTGACAGACTGTGGCAGCTTCAGTGTCATGATGGGGACGTGGAAGAAGGAGAACCGGCGGGGGTTTGCAGAGGACTAGTGCTGACATTACAGGGGGTGCAGGTGATATCGGACTTCTTGCCACTAGACTTGGGGAGCACCGACGTCATCCTGGGTATGACGTGGCTACAGACGTTGGGGGAGATGACGGTGAATTGGAAACTGCTCAGAATGGAGTTTCAGGAGGAGGGGAGAGCAGTCACATTAAAGGGAACCCCAGCCTATGCAGAGTATTGGTCTCGCTGAAGAACATTGTGAGGACCATTCAGACAGAGGGCAATGGATACTTAGTGGAGTTATATTCATTGACATGAGAGGGAGGCACTGAGGTCAGCGGAGAGCAGCCCATTCCAGGAGAGGTACAGCAGCAGTAGATGGGACAGTTCGAGGAGGTCTTTCAGGAGCCCAGCGTCTTCCACCGTCGAGGGATCACGAGCATGCCATAGTACTCCGGGAGGGCGTGTCCCCCATCAGCGTGAGGCCCTACCATTACCCCCAGCATCAGAAGGACGAGATCGAGGCGATGGTGATAGAGATGGTGCAGGCTGTAGGAACCTGTCAAAACAGCGTTAGGATCGATAAATGAAGTTGAGACTTACGCTTGCGTATGCGGCACGGTAGTCTCGGAACTTCGCCTTCGGATTCGCCACGACGGATCGAGTCTTCTCACGAACGGAGTAAGGCTACTAAATCCACAATCTAAATCTCTACTTTTAGATTAAGAACTTGAATAAAGAGAGAGGGAGGATTTCGACAGAGCTTCGCTAGAATGAAATGCAAGGCAAGAATACCATGCAAAAGTGTTAGGAAATGGCTAAGCCTTGGGTCTTATTTATAGCCCCCAAGGTAGTTATTTTAGGAGTAATTGTTCCTTTGGAACAATTTAACTAAAGTGTACCATCATACATGGCACATTATAAGCTTAAGTTGTACCATATGCATGGTACAACATAAGCTTAAGATATTCCCCCTTTATTAGCCATATGTCGCATGCACTTATGCATATATAATGCGACTTTCCCGCTCATACAGAGATCCTCTCCGCAAGGGAACAGATTCCCTTTGCACACGACTTCGTGTACGCGACGTTCGAGGTCCGTATTCCCTCGTACATCCCCTACAAGGGTGTACAAACGTCATCCATATCCAACATCTCCCACTCACACTTGAGGGGATTGTAAGAGAACGTCTTTCTCTTAGTTCTTTCATCTATCATACCGAGAAATAGACCGTGCGATCGTCATGCGCGTAGAGTCTGTTGTTGTGAACTTGTTAGAGATACACAACGACCTCGAAGGTGCAAAGTTGAGTAGTTCAACGCATGCTTTACCCTAGATTATTTCTTCACATTTCTTATACTTTATATTCAACAATTGAATCCCATCTGGATCACAATTGGCTGGCCAGCTTTGAATCATTAAAGTCTAAATGCGAATATGAAATCAATCTTCCTCTTCTTGCGAACCTTCTGATCTTGACTTGATTCGCTTTTCTAACGTGCCCCGCCGAGCCGAATTATCATAGCCCATTAGCAACACGCTAAGATAGCAATCATCTCGTCAAATCTAAAGGAACCAATTGGAGTCCTTGAGGGTAAGAGTTAAGACCCATATGGCCTTTGAGTCTCACATAATAGCAAACACTATTGCTACTAACTCAGTGGTCGAAATGCATACGTGGTATGAACACGTATTACAACATCACTCCTTTCCCAGGGAGAGTATGTCTTAATGATGTTGTACGGATGAAAGATCAGACACCACAGTGCCTATCTTTTGAGTCCCCTTACTACCCATGAAATATTCCCGGACTCTCATCCTGCATAAGACAGATAGGAAAAAAATCCTATGAGATCTCTTTTAAATATCCTTGTGATACAGATCTCAGATCTTTTGTAAGCATCCATATGATGCAGATCTTTCATTCGACTATCTTGTTTAAGTCACGACTCTAAATCATTTGTCTAATGATTTTGACTTTAAACTAGTCTCATCTCTATCTTATCCATCTGATAAGATAAGGCGGTTGCTCATGTGAGAGAGCCAACCTTAATCCGTCCGACATACACACAATAAAATAGCTGAGACTTAAAACACAAATGTATATAAAATCATTTGTAAGAAACTTGTATGCAATATATAAAAAAACTTCTTCTTTTTATTAAACTTTGATCTTCTATAGACATGGGAAATATTATATGATACAGCTCAGCACCTACGCATTCCCATAGATGTTAAGTGTTTGAAGAACACATCTCTGGGGATCGCCTTAGTAAGGGGATCCGCTATCATCTTATGCGTGGATATGTATCCTATGTCTACTTCCTTCCGTTTGTCATAGTCCTTCGCAAACTTGAATCGAATATCAATGTGTTTGGTCTTACAATGAAATTTAGGATCTTTGACATAGGCAATCGAAGCTTGACTATCACTGTATATAGGAACAGTGCTCGAGTCAGTGGCATCCGTCAGCCTGTCTAAGAATTTCCTAAGCCAAACAGCTTCTTGGACCGCCATGCTGAATGCTACAAATTTGTCTTCCATGGTTGATAGGGCGATGCAGGTTTGCTTCTTGCTGCTCCAGGATATTGCACCATTCTCGAGCAAGAAAACAAAGCCTGAGGTAGATCTTCGCTCGTCGAGATCACCTGCCCAATCAGCATCGGTATAGCCTTCGAGTCTCAAGGTATTGCCTTGATAGCACAACGCATAGTCCGCAGTCCCTTTGAGGTACCTTAATATCCTCTTCACCGCTTTCCAGTGTGCCTGTCCTGGGTTGGATTGGTAACGGCTTACCATACCAACAGCATAGCAAATGTCCGGTCTGGTACACATCATGGCGTACATCAGACTCCCGACAGCACTGGAGTATGGAACCTTTTCCATAGCTTTCTTTTCTTTTGGATCTTTGGGACACATTTCCAAACATAGACCCTCGCCTTTGCTTATTGGAGTATCAATTGGCTTGCAGTCCTGCATATTAAACTGTTCTAAAACTTTCTTTATATATGTCTCTTGAGAGAGAGAAAGAAGTTTCTTGGAACGATTCCTTGAGATCTTAACCACAAGAATATATGCAGCTTCACACATGTCTTTCATCTCAAAGACGGATGAAAGCCAAGCTTTGATATCCATGATAAGACGCTTATCATTTCCGGCTATAAGTATGTCATCTACATAAAGAGACATAATTACATACTTGTTCTTAATCCTCTTAATGTATACGCAGTTGTCTTCGTCGAGCATGGAGAAACCATACGACAAAACGACTTCTTGAAAGCGCATATACCACTGCCTTGAGGATTGTTTAAGACCATATATGAATTTACGAAGTTTACAAACCTTATGTTTTGTTTTCTTCTTGTACGAACCCGTTTGGTTGTTCCATGTAGATCTCCTCATCTAGTTCTCCGTTAAGAAATGCAGTCTTTACATTCATCTGATGTAACTCGAGGTCCAAACAAGCCACCATTGCCAGAATTAAGCGAATGGAGGTAAAACGCACGACAGGAGAGAAAGTCTCTTCGTAGTCTATTCCTTCCTGTTGCGTGAAACCTTTCGCAACAAGGCGAGCTTTATATTTCTCGATGGAGCCATCAGCCTTATGCTTGATTTTGAGAACCCACTTGTTCCCAATGGCTCTACGTCCCTTAGGTAAATCAACCAAGTCCCAGACTTGGTTTGTTTTCATGGATTGAAGTCCTTCTTCCATCGCCGCTATCCATTTATCTTTAGCAGGGCATGTGACGGCCTGTTTGAAATTTGCAGGTTCGTCATCATCTTGTAGTAATGTCATGAATGTTTGAGGAAATTCATCCTCAAATCTCAGAGGTGTTAGCCTCGTTCGATTACTACGTCTTGCTTGAGTTTGATCACTCCCACTTGGAATGACATCACTCCCACTTGGAATAACATCACTCCCACTCGGAATAGGATTGGTATCGTTCGTATCATCCATAGGTGAAGTATGAGGGTCATTTTCCTCTTCACCAAGAATTCTCCCACTCAAACGTTCCAATCCTTCTTGATCCCAAGTCTCAAACAAGGATAAGTCTTGACTTATCTCACCCTGTCTTGGAAACTCGTTTTCCAAGAAGACAACATTCCTCGATTCGAATTCTATTAGACCCCCATTGTCCTCTTGACCGACGAAAACATATCCTTTGGAGTTTTCAGCGTATCGGATGAAGATACACTTCCTCCCACATGGCCCAAGTTTGCCATATTTGTGAGAGGATAAATGTGTGTAAGAGGCACAACCCCAAGGTTTTAGAATGCTTAAGTCTGGAGTTCTATTGTTCCACAACTCATAAGGAGTAGAACTTACCGACTTCGAGGGTACACGGTTTAAGATGAATGCTGCCGTCAATAATGCATCACCCCAAAAGGTGATGGGCAAATTTGCCTGAGACATCATTGATCGGACCATTTCCATCAATGTCCTATTTCTTCTTTCCGCAACACCGTTTTGTTGCGGAGTATAAGACATAGTTATTTGATGAACTATGCCTTTTTCATCACAGAGTTCCTTAAAACTCGTTGATTGATATTCTCCACCCCGATCGGTTCGTAAGACCTTTATCTTGCGATCTAGTTGATTTTCCACTAAACTCATATAGTTTTTGAAGCAAGATAAAGCTTCTTGTTTGTGGAAAATCAAATAAATGTGACCGAAACGGGTGAAGTCATCAATGAAGGTGATGAAATAGGACTTCCCGCGTCTTGTCTTAACATTCATTGGACCGCAAATGTCCGAATGGATAAGCTGTAATGGAACTTCGGCCCTTGTGCCAGTTCCAAACGGCTTGCGACAAGTTTTCCCTACAAGACAATGTTCGCAAGTTGACATTTCAACTTTTGAAACATTAGATAGCAAGCCACTTTTGGCAAGTCTATCCATTCTAGTTGGTCCAATGTGACCAAGTCTTGCATGCCAACAAATGATCTCAGATTCAAAATTAGAAGCATTTGTCAAATGGAAACTTTCATTAATAGAAGAAGAATCATCATACATAGTGTTTAAAACAATCAATCCATTACAAACATTACCCGACCCAACTAAAGAACCATTACAAACAAGGTCAACATTTTGTTCATAGAACCTCCATTCATAACCTAAAGACATTAACATGACCACGGATACGATATTCCTTCGAATATCTGGAGCAAAGAGGACGTCGTGCAATAATAGAGTTCGGCCGTTGTCGAGAACTAGCTTGCATGTTCCGACGCCTTTGACTTCAACACGAGTGTTGTTGCCGACGTATATACACTTTGTTCCTTGAGTTATCCTTCGATACTCTACGAAGAACCTTCTGTCCTTCGCAACGTGGTCTGTGGCCCCTGAATCAATCAACCAAAAATAGTTAGATTCAGCAAGAAACATGGAACTAGAAACACACATGTAACTAGCCCTACAAGTTACCTTATCACTGCCATCCGCACGTACGGGCGAAGTGACCGTACTTGTTGCACTTAAAGCACTTGATCTTCTTCAAGATTTTCTTCTTTGAGTGCACATTCTTTTGCCACTTTTTGTTCTTAGTCTTCTTTGAGGTTTCCGGTTCTTGCTTTCGTTCATTCATAAACCTTAAGCGTTTATTCTTCCGCTTCTTTCCTCCATGTGAGGAACTAGCGGCCATGTGCACTTCGGCACTAGGTTTTGCGGCTTGAATCCGCTCTTCCTCGAGTTCGATGTGTTTTGATACATCGCTTAAAGTTTTATTGCACTCATTATGAGTGAGGTGCATTTTCATGTTATCCCAGCTATCTGGGAGTGAACGAATGACTGCTTGGATCTGCTATTCGTCAGACAGCGTAAGACCCGCATCCTTCAATTCAGCTATGAGATTCGACATGTGGCGGAGATGCTTTTTCCTAGATTGATCTCGCCGCATTTTGTATGAATCAAATTGAATATTTAAGGAGCGGAGTTTAGTGACCGAAGTTCCACCAAACTTTATTTCTAGCCCAGACCATATGTCTTTGGCTAGGTCGAATTCCCGAAATAGACGCATTATGTCATTGTCCATTGCGGACAATAACGTAATATGTGCTATTTTGTTCTTTCGAGTCCAAGTCTCATAAGCTTCTCGGTCCCTCTTGTGTTGGGCCGTATTGCCCAACTCAGGTTCTTCCATTACGTTTTGGAGTGTTTCAAGCACGTCTTGCTCCTCCAAAACATATTGGATTTTTATTGACCAAAGTTTATAATTGTCGCCGTTGAGATTCTCACCTTTGTTAAGCTCGGCGACAATGTTCTTAGAAGCGGTAGACATATTCGAATCAAAAAACTGCAAAGAAAATGAAAAACACGATCAAAATTCTATGCATAAAGTTTCGATTCTTTAAACACTTGATAAGTTCCTTGGATAAGCTGAAATGTTACTCTAGAATCGAGAAGTTCACTACGTTCCCAACTACCATCTAGAAGTAACCTTCAAAGTATCCCTCTTACTTATCTCATGTAAAAAGAAATCAGAAATGATACACGTATGGTACCAGCAGCGGAAAAATACTTTTGAAAAACATATCTTTCAAAATGGAATAGGTGAGAGTTTGCGCAAAGAATTTTAGCGCAACAATTGCCAAGCCACGAGACCTGTTCTACACACCCATGGGTTAGATAACCATGGCCGGATCGTGGTAGGACTTGGAATTCTAAATTGCGCTATCCCGATTAAGGACGGGACATAACCTATTTGAAAACATCTTTTTCAAAAAATATTTGAAATACATTGGCTAATCTCCGTAGAGTAGAGCACAATGTCATAAGTACATTGGCTAATCTCCGTAGAGTAGAGCACAATGACATGGCTAATCTCGCATGAAGTAGAGCATTATGGCTAATCTTCAAGGAGTAGAGCCAAAAAAAACTTCATAAAATAAGAGCAGACGACTGTCGTTAGCCCCGTATAGGCTAGTCGGCACATTCGTGTTTGACCAAGGCCTTTTGACACCCCGTATGGGCTAGTCGGCAAGTTCGTGATCGACCAAGACCTTTTGCCGGATTGGTCGACCAAAACACCCATATTGGTCGACCAAAAAATTGGTCTACATCACTCCCGGTCAGGGCCGGCCAGGCCGTTGGCCTGGCATCGGCCAGAGGCAAGTTTGGCCTCGGCCAGAGGCCGGCCTGGCCTCGGCCAGAGGCCGGCCAGGCCCCCCTGGCCTGGCCTCGGCCAGAGGCCGGCCAGGCCCCCCTGGCCTGGCCTCGGCCAGAGGCCGGCCTGGCCCCCCTGGCCTGGCCTCGGCCAGAGGCCGGCCTGGCCTCGGCCAGAGGCCGGCCTGGCCCCCTGGCCTGGCCTCGGCCAGAGGTCGGCCAGGCCCCCTGGCCTCGGCCAGAGGCCAGCCAGGCCCCTCTGGCCCGGCCTGGCCTCGGCCAGAGGCCGGCTATGGCCCTTTGGCCATGGCCGGCCTCCCCCATTCACGGGGTTGGCCGCACACCCCCACCGGAGGGGGGTGGCCGTGGTGGTGTTCGTCGTCATTGGCCGTAGCCAACCCCCTCCGCATGGGGAGGGGGAGTACATTGCCCATTTGGCTATAGATTTCATGTACCAAAATTTATCTTCCCCGATGGAAATAACTACCACCTTCTTCTCCAGTGAAGCACCCGTTCGTCGAGGAAGTAGTTGTCCTCCAATGGCCGTGTGCCAAAAAAATAACCCACTTCAAAAAATTCGTAAACTACACGCTCCACATGAAGAGAGCGCCCATTCCCTATGAATGGAGACTCAGCATCCATGAAGAGAGCGAGTTTGACGATATGAACGGTCGGTTCTTCCCGTCACGGAGAGTTCCTGTCATATCCGTAATGGTAGGAGACCCTAACGTGAAAAGAACAACCGCTGCGTTCTCTCCGTCACGAAGCGTACCTACCATATCCGTAATGGTAGGATACCCATTCGTGAAAAAGACAACGCCTCATTCATCGGTTCGAATGGGCGGCGGTTTGACCGGGGCGAACCCGTATGGCTCTGATACCAATGTAGGAACCTGTCAAAACAGCGTTAGGGTCGATAAATGAAGTTGAGACTTACGCTTGCGTATGCGGCACGGTAGTCTCGGAACTTCGCCTTCGGATTCGCCACGACGGATCGAGTCTTCTCACGAACGGAGTAAGGCTACTAAATCCACAATCTAAATCTCTACTTTTAGATTAAGAACTTGGATAAAGAGAGAGGGAGGATTTCGGCAGAGCTTCGCTAGAATGAAATGCAAGGCAAGAATACCATGCAAAAGTGTTAGGAAATGGCTAAGCCTTGGGTCTTATTTATAGCCCCCAAGGTAGTTATTTTAGGAGTAATTGTTCCTTTGAAACAATTTAACTAAAGTGTACCATCATACATGGCACATTATAAGCTTAAGTTGTACCATATGCATGGTACAACATAAGCTTAAGATATTCCCCCTTTATTAGCCATATGTCGGATGCACTTATGCACATATAATGCGACTTTCCCTCTTATCTGGAGATCCTCTCCGCAAGGGAACAGATTCCCTTTGCACACGACTTTGTGTACGCGACGTTCGAGGTCCGTATTCCCTCGTACATCCCCTACAAGGGTGTACAAACGTCATCCATATCCAACACAGGCATGGGTTATACAGCCCAGTGTGAGTCTATTTTCCAGTCCGGTGTTGTTGGTGAAGAAGAAAAATAGGAGTTGGCGCTTCTGCGTGGACTACAGTGCCTTAAATAAGGAGACAATGCCAGATAAGTTTTCCATACAAGTTATTGATGAGCTTATGGACGAGTTGCATGGGGCGGCCATATTCACCAAGATAGATCTCAAATCGGGCTACCACCAGATCAGTATGCGAGGGGAGGATGTGCCCAAGACGGCGTTCAGGATGCATGAGGGCCACTATGAGTTTTTAGTCATGCCTTTCGGCTTGACTAACGCACCAGTTACCTTCAAGGCCTTAATGAACAATGTATTTTGCCCTTACTTGCGATGATTTGTACTAGTTTTCTTCGATGATATATTGGTGTACAGTCGTACCTTGGAGGAGCACTTGGACCACCTGCAGGTCGTGTTTCAGGAGTTGTAGTACCATCAGTTGTTCGCGAACAAGAAGAAGTGCTTATTTGAACAGCCACAGGTAGAGTATCTGGGGGCATGTGATATCTGCAGATGGTGTAGCAGCAGATAGGTCGAAGATTGCAACGATGCTAGATTGGCCGCGCCCCACCACTCTCCGGGGGCTGAGGGGATTCCTGGGTTGACATGATACTACTGCAGATTTGTACAGTGATATGAGGCGATCACCTGGCCACTCACCGAGCTACTCAAGAAGGACTAGTTTATTTGGGGTGAGGAGGCAACGACCGCGTTTGAGGCCTTAAAGAAGGCCATGACTACAGTGCTAGTACTGGCGTTGCCAGATTTTTCCAGACCCTTTGTGGTGGAGGCGGACGCTTCAGGACGTGGATTGGGGGTGGTATTGATGCAGGATCAGCGGTCCATAGCATATTTCAGTCAGGTGTTAACCGCTAGAGCCAGACTGCGGTCTGTCTATGAGAGGGAGTTGATGGCCATTGTCTTGTCTATCCAGAAGTTGAGGCCGTATTTGTTGGGGAGGAGTTTCCTGGTGCGCACAGATCAGAGGGGTCTCAAATACCTATTAGAGCAGCGCATGGTAGCAGAGGAGCATCAGAAGTGTCTGCGAAAGCTGATGGGATACAGGTTTGAGATTGAGTATCGCCCAGGACTGGAGAACAAGGCGGCCGATGCCCTTTAACGGCGAGAGGATGATGTAGAGTTAGTGGCACTGGCGGTTTCAGTACTACAGGACTGGGAGCCACTGCAGCAGGAGGTTGAGCAGGACCATGACCTGGCAGGCATACTGGAGTCACTATTACAGGGTTCCATAGAGTACCCATGGTATACTATCCAGGATGGACGACTGCTACATTGAGGGCGATTAGTTCTGCCACGGACTTCTACATATATTCCGACCATACTCCAGGAGTTTCACAGCAGCACAGTAAGAGGACATTCTGGGGTCCTTAAGACTTACTAGAGGCTGGCGAGGGAGGTCTACTGGAAGGGGATGAAGAAAGATGTAGCGAGGATGGTTGCAGAGTGTCACGTTTCTCAGCGTCACAAGTACCAGGCGATGGCTTCAAGGGGATTACTACAGCCGATGTCCTTGTCCGATCGTGTGTAGGAGGACCTTTCCATGGATTTCATTGATGGGTTGTCGAAGTCGGGAGGCTATACGGTCATATTTGTTGTGGTAGACCGCATCAGCAAGTATGCGCACTTTGTACCACTTCGGCATCCGTACAGCGCAGTGTCGGTGGCGGAAGTATTTTTGAGAGAGGTCATTTGTTTGCATGGGCCCCCAAAGTCCATTGTCTCTGATAGGGACAAGGTGTTCCTTAGTAGATTCTAGCAGGAGATTTTCAGACTTCAGGGTAGAGTGTTGAGACGGAGCACGGCCTACCATCTGCATACAGACTGCCATACTGAGGTCATCAACAGGAGTGCAGAGACTTATCTGCGGTGCTTTATTTCAAAAAATTCCAAGGAGTGAGCTGGTTGGCTAGCATGGGCGGAATACTAGTATTATACATCTTATCACAATGCAGCACAAAAAACACCTTTCAGGATTCTGTATGGACGTGATCCTCCACATTTACTGCACTATGGGCAAGAGACGACACTAGTATCAGATATGGAGCAGTACCTGGTAGAGTGGGATCAGATTTTGGAGGAGCTGAAGCTCATCTGGCTAGAGCTCAGCAAATTATGAAGATAATGGCAGACCTTCACCGCAGAGAGGTGCAGTTCATAGTTGGGGATATGGTGTACCTGAAGCTGAGACCCTACAGGCAAAGATCTATGGCCCACAGGATGAATGAGAAGTTAGCGCCACGATATTTTGGACCTTCCAAGGTCGAGGCCATGGTCGGACCAGCTGCTTATATGTTGAGACAACCCCAGGATCTTCTATTCATCCGGTATTCCATGTGTCGTAGCTTCGCCAGGTTATCGGAGACCACACACCTTCGCCCACCCTTCCGGAGACATTGACAGATGATATGGATGTGAGGTTGGAGCCTGAGGCGCTGAAGGGGGTCCGTAAAGGGAGCACTAGAGAGCGCGAGGTTCTGCTGGAGTGGAAGGATTTGCCAGAGCACGAGAGCATGTGGGAGTCCATGGATGTGATGGCACAGTAATTTCCAGATTTCCACCTTGAGGACAAGGTGGCTCTTTGGGGAGGGAGTAGTGATGGGATCCGCGTATATACGCAGAGGCGGACCCGCGGCCAGTCACACGGGCATGAGGGTGGGCTTACCCTAGGGGCGTTTTCGACCCTCTACTTTTAATTATATTTTAATGGCAAACTTGTAATTGATTAGAGTGTGGATTTATTCTTCAGCTAGGGCTAGCCGTCATTTATTCTTATGCTTGATTATTGAATTGTTTTTAAGGGAATTCTTAGGAGAGTGCGGACGTCCTTGCTTATTGGCGTCTTGGGAGGGTGGTTGCCCCTTTAATTGTAGCCAAAGTTGCCTCTTTTCTAGTTCTTTTTTTAATAAAAGTTTAGATTTGCTTTATTCATGTCACATACAAATTTCTTTATATTCTCTTATCTTTGATGAAAGTATGATTGTCTTTTCAAACATCCACATTTAGCTTAATACATATAGTCATTAGACTCAAATTAAGTATCCAAAAATATAAGATTCATTCTAAATTAATATGGTACATGACATACACTTGATAATATTTTTTATGATTCTATTACTCATCTTGATCTTAATTTTTCCTACACTAATAACTTTACAAGACTCATTTTTATTATAAGTATTGATTGCTCATGAATTGCCTCAAAAGTTGCAAATAATTTTTATTGAGGCTACTAAATCCAAAACCCATCAAGTAAATGAATGATCTACAGAATGCTACGACTCCATCCATCTATTCGATTACTACCATCTGCATTTAAACGGATTTTTCTTTCAACTACTATAATTCTTACCGCTTCTTTTGTTACTATTTGCAAAACCTAATTGTATATATTTTCTCTTTACAAGGCAACATTCAATACTTGAAAGATATCTTATAGTAAACTCTAACCATTTTTTCTTTTACTACCAAAGTCTCGTCATGCGACTATTGTATTGATTTTTCACATATAGATTGAAAGAAATACAGAAGTGATATTCTCTATATTTATAAAATTCTTTCCATAAAAATTGTGACAAGTTGCTTAAGAGAAGATATTAAAGAAGTAAAAATTAACACTTTATCATTATTAATTTTAATACCAATAATTAACCATCAACGAATTAATTAGTTAAATGAATTGAGATGCTCATGAATTGATGTAACTTTTTTCATCGATAATCTATGTGACTATTGATTTAGGGACAATCAATTTGTTAGAAAAAATTTCATGTAAAGAGTTTCAAGTGTTTTCTATAGTTTTGTTGTTGCATCACACTTCAAGATGTAATATAAGATCTCATCAATAAAGCATAATTGAATAGAACTTACAATTCCAGTCACATTTTATCAAATTCTTTTCTTTCAGATATGTAGTTTCATCAATTTTCCTGTCAATGTTTTATACAAACATTATTGGATAAGAAGATGGTAATTTTTTACTTTCCACAAAATCAAACTTTTCCACCTTAAATTTTATCGTTAAAGCTATTTTCTCTATTGTCTTAGTAGCCCGATCAAAGCACTCTTAGTTTTGATATCAGTTTGTTACGACAAAATGAATAATATTGAAGAAATTTTTTATTATTTTTGCTCCACCCCTCACCAAACCAAATTTTCTTATGATATACAAAAACACTCACAAAATCTCTTAAGCAAAAACCTCTCAAGACATCTCACAATAAGCTTTCACAAATCATAAAAACGCATCCCTAACATTGACTCATCATGACATGTTATCTTTGTTATTATAACCCTAACTCTCCCTCCTCCAAATGCCAAGGACTAACAATACCAAAGATCATGGACTAACAATATAATAACAAAACGTTCTTTTTAAATTAATTTTTTAAAAATAAAAAAATAAGTCGTACATTTAATTTAAATAATTTATGCATGGATTAAATTCATACATTGTAAGATCTAATTCTCATTGACATGTGCTTTAAGGGCATGCCTTTATTGAATAATAATTAATAAATGTTGCGTGGCTTCATTTTACCTTACTATTTTTCATTTTTTAAGTAATAAATGTTGCATGGCATATTGAAATCTTAATTTTGTGGGAGTTTTTTATTTTATTACGTGTGCATTTGCATGTATCCAAAAATCTAGTTTACATTAAACCAAAGATTCTTAAACCAAATGTTTTCGATAGAAATGCTCAGAATCCAAGTAATAAGGTATGTAACATTTTCGCTGAATGGAATAATAAAGAAAATCAGTTTTCATAAGATTGCTCTCTTTGTTTATATATTGATATAAAAAAGTTCAGGTATACAATAAAAAGCAATAAGTAGGTGAAATATGAAGGAAATAAAGATGGAGAGATGACTAGAATTTCTGTGTTTTGACTGATGGGTTCTATTTGTGTAGGAGAAGACCAAAGTATCCCATATAACTTGAAAGATTATCTCCAACAAACTTAGAAGGCTAGGACAGATTCCTCATGTCACTCAACAGAAAATCTAGTTTAGATGTTTAAATTTTATTTTTTTAATTAAAAAATCCAACAGTATACCACAATTATGATTTACGCTGGGATTTCAAAATCTGAAGAGGCTAATTCTTTCTATTTTTGTAGCATGTTGAAAACGCTGGACAAGTATCAAACATGCAACCAGAGGGCACCAGATACCACTTCACAAATTAAAGAAACATCCCAGGTATAGGTTTCTGCTCATCCAGCCGATTTCTTCCATCTACAGCTTCTGCTTCAACGATCGATATTCTATATGAGAATAATGGGTATCACATACCCTCATATACCTAGATACAAAAAAATGGGCGGTGCAACAAGTACTTTCCCACTTTTGTGTCTTGGTATATAAGGCTAAGGCTTCGTTGTCATATGATACTCATTATTCTCATTATATATATGGACATACTTCACGTGACAATATAGATTGTTGATTGAGCCCATGGAAGAAATATCCAATTTTACCCCCTCTCAGTTGATGCAGAGTCAACAACAGTACTTGCAACTTAAAGCACGTGTTGAGGATTTACAGCGATGGCAAAGGTAACTAACCCTCATGGTTCCCATTTACTTCAATCAGGGTAACAGAAAGCCACATTGATATTCCCTTGTTTGATAATGGCAAGAAAATTATTGGCATGGCTAGGAACATTCTTGGTGAGGAGTTGGGGCCATTGAGCAGCAAGGAGCTGGATGAGCTTGAGCAACAGCTCAATTCTTCATTGCAGCATGTTAGATCTACACGGGTATTAAATCTTTTCCTACATATTTTATCTCAAGTCATTCTTCCAAACATCTTGGACCTCACTCCAGACATCTCCACTCTGTATGTCTTTTATCAAATAGCAGCCATCTTTGTCCATTGATCAGAATATGTGCTTTTGTTTATTTGCAGACCCAGATTATGCTAGATCAGCTCACTGACCTCCAACGGAAGGTATCGACAACATAAACTGTAATAGACCATGCCATTCAAAACTCCCTTCACCAAAAAATATTTTGCTTCGATTCTGGACAGGAAAAAATGCTATGCGAGGCTAACAAGGATCTTTGGATCAAGGTATGCATGATTTCTTTCTACCCCCAGCATGCTTTCAACTTCTTACACTACTCGTTGGAACGATGATGTGCAGTTGGACGAAAGCAGCCATGCTGCTACTCACCAAGCTTGGGATCCTAATGCAAACGCGCTCGGATATGGTCACCATCATACTGAACCGCAGGGAGCTGAGTTCTTCCATGCCCTTGAACTGCAACCCAACCTACAGATTGGGTATGCTCTCCCTCTAGCAACCATTTGTAGTTTGCATCGCTGTTGAAGCTGTTCTCTCGTTGCGTTTCAATATCTGATATCAAGATCTGTAATACGTTCAGGTTTCAATCCGATCCGATGGCAGGCCCAAGCGGGAGCGCTTATGTGCCACCGGGATGGCTTGCATGACGTTTGTAATGGACTTGTGCAACGATGTGGCTATATTTTGCAGAAAAAACACGGTTGTTGTAATTAACTTTTGCAACGTTTTCTCGGCAACATTTCACAATTTCCTCGGCAGGAAATGTGATGTCCTTTCTACCGTATCCCATAACATTGGTGCTTCTTTTAAAGCCTAGAAAATGTCAGCTATTCTATTTTTCCATTGTTGTCTAAATCACATTGTCTCTGTTTATAGTATAGCATTCCAATCATGGCTAACTGAAGCCAAGAGTTATGCTGATGAACATTGATAAATTCAATCTTATTAAATTATTTTATAGATGCCTTGAAAAATCAAGGTAAAAAACATTAAAGATGACTGCAATTTGAAGATAGATGCTAGTTGTCTGAACCTTGATAAATCCAACCACACATCATAGACAATAAGTTTTGACCATCTATTGAATTTAGCCCATGATTACATATTGTTGATCTATTACAATTTAATAAATTCGCAAGCCACATTTCTGCAACTTGTAAGCGGTAAAATCTACTAAGCCGCATACCCCAATCCGACTAAAAGCTGGTCAGATCCCATAAGGATCCAATAGATCCCCATTAAGGCATTTCACTTCGGATAGTTGGACACTCCAAGACGAGCCTCTACACCGATGGTGTGTAGAGATGGAAGGAAGACGGTATTGCACCATGACCAACGCACTCCATCGGCACAATCAGCATTGTTATGAGCACGATTCCATGAAATGCCTCTTTAATCAACGTTTTGATCCACAGCGAAGCTGCAACATTCAGCGCACGCATCAAAAAACACACGAGAAATCACTGCAGATAAAGAAACGGAGTGGATTTGATCTAGGTGCTCTATAGGGCCGTCCCCAAAGAAATGACCTATGGCTGACCATAACCTCCGCAATTCATTTAAAAAGGAAGAACATAAGTTTGTTCGTGTTTAATGTCGATACAGTAATCCTCAACAGCCATTTTTCCACATCCACACCTTGAGAGGCCAACTTAAGCTGCAGAAACACCTTTTTCCCCCATCAAACAGAGCCACAATGGCTTGAAATAGGCGAACGCAAGATCTAAGTTTTGGTTAAAGGGTGATAACATCGAGTGACAATGATAAAGGGCTCAATCACTACACCGAAAAATTACTCTTTTCTTTTTCTTTTTCCTTTTAATATGTGGGGTACCCTTGATGTTAATGGTATAAGCCATTCAACGAGAAAAATGATAAGTCACTACAGTCCCTGCTGCAACCAACCACCAGTGGCAGAGAAAATCCATGTGTTAAGGATTATTCCATCAACTATGATCAGGGATAACTATCCTACGACCTAACCAATAATCCAATGTCTCTTCCAGTTTGCATGAATGGATGAGATTTAAGTGACGGCCTTGAAGGAATTAAGTTTTGACTTACAGAGAGAATACAGTTGTAGGATGAATTTAGGTATAGAAACATGAACAAGACAGCAACAGAGAAATTACCAACTCGCCATCCATAATCAAGAAAGAACAACGGGTACCACTTCATGCATTCTTCTTCCGAGCAACTCTAACTTGGAGAATAAGATGCACCTCCCGCTTGAATATGGATCTCAACTCCTCATTGGCTTCGATGCCAATTCTCCTGATACATTAAAAACGCAGGCACAACAAAATTTCAATCAGAATTACCTTCAATTAATAGTTTGCCCATTTTATCATGCTTGAGAAACCACGAATACTCCATGACAAAACAAAAGGAAAACAACACTGTACAGAAATAATACAGGAATATAGATGACAACTGTCAGACAGAACAGATGTTGAATCATTGAAAAGAACAAGATCATAAATAAGGTAGTAAAAGAATGAAAAGCAAAGACATTCATAATTACAGCATGGATAGTGGAGAATCATAGCATAGAAAAAGAGTACCCTATCTTTGAGCCATTTTTCCCGACAAGAATCTGGCGCTGGCTTTGTTTGGGAGCGATAAAGTGTTGTTCAATTCTAAGGGAACCATCTCTTAGCTCCTTCCAGTCCATTAAGCGGTGGTCAATAACATATGGAATTTCCTGAAATGAAGGAAAAACTACCTTAGTTTCTTTCATGCAGGAAAGAGGCGTCATGGTTGGTTATGAGTGTTACCTGATGAATATGGTCTAACATTTTTTCTCGAACAACTTCCAGTGCTATGTTTTTCATAATTTCTTCACTCATGATGGTGGGATCTTCATCCCAAGGTCTTTTAACTGCCTACATACAAAACAAGTTTCCATGTTCATGCATAAGCAATTAGTTTACACATACACACACAAGAGAAAGAATAATGGGTATCATATGACATGAAAGATCTCTCTCATATACGATAATGTGATGCATTCTCCTCCATAAATGGTATGGAAGATAAAATGCATATATACCACGTGTGACTCACTGTACTATGTGAAGAATATGTCACGTCAACGTATATCATCCCCCCCCCCCCCCCCCCCCCCCCGGGCGTGTAAAGATGGGCCTTGAAACATACTATGTGTGAGCCATATGAATAATCTTTTCCGTTCTTTGTCAGCTACATATCACCAAAAGCTTGGTTACACAAAAATCGTGCACTTTCGATGAATTTTAACTATGTAATAAGAGCTTATGCATTAACGGTTTCTTAACAATAGAACAAATAAGATTATTTGATCAATGAAAAAATAATATTGAATTCATATGATTTTTCATGCACAAGCATTTTAGAGCATGGAATGATATACATAACGAATCATACATAGATTTACTCTATGTTATGATTAAAGATGCCTCTTTAGATAATTTCTGTTTAATTTTTAATCAAATACTTAATGTCCCAAATTAAAAAATTGGCAAAATCAAACCAAAAGTTCACATCGTTGGATGTGACCTAACACATTTAAACTATCATGTTTTGCCAGTGCATCAAGTGGCAGTTTATTAGTAAATTTTAATAAAATT
Organism: Scilla litardierei; assembly: GCA_030789695.1. NCBI lineage: Eukaryota > Viridiplantae > Streptophyta > Magnoliopsida > Asparagales > Asparagaceae > Scilla > Scilla litardierei. The sequence goes on along the minus strand of CM061138.1, from coordinate 72,179,858 downwards.
TTGAAATGCTAATTTTGTCAACACTTGATGTATAGCTTATGCATGCTGAAATCATTTGATTTTTTTGTTTTTAGATGGTTTAAATGAGTTAGATCATATCCAAATAGAGTAGATTTCTTATTCGAGCTTTGTAATTTTAATTTCGAGCAATAAATATATTCGTTTAAAAAATAAAAGAAATTTTGTACTGTATATATGTTAAAGGATACATAACCCCAAGTATAATGCTAGATCTTAGAATATGGCATAACATATATAACGTATTATGTAGCGTAAGTTGAATGATTGTTTATTTTTAATTTAAAAAATAAAAACATATGATAAATATTATAAAAAATTTAAAACATGAAACATAATAAAAATTATAGCAATGTAAAAAACATACAATATCAACATTCATTAATAATTAGCTATAAGCATGCATGTATATCACCAAATTTTCATAGCAGCAACATAAAATAAGTAATAAAAACACAATAAATAAAGTAAAGCAAATACTATATTAACAATAACTTAGATTTATACAAATTACAAACTAAGAAAAAAGATAATTAGTTACCTAGATTATCACAACTGCCATATTAGTTAAACAAAAGTTTGCATTAAGCTAACATCAAAACACGTTCACATTAAAACGGGATCAAGATTTTTTAATGTTTTTTCCTTCTTTGGATGTAACATGATTGAGTTATGCTACAGTAAGCATAGTGTAACGCAAGTTACAACAAATAAAACATGAAGTTATGCTAATTTTAAGTTACATCGGAGCGTTACATAATAAAAGGGTTTTGTTATGTTACATAACGGATTATTTCGGATTACATAATCCGAGTTACATAACAGATTTTTTCTAACATTGATATATATATATATATATATATATATATATATATATATATATATATATATATATATATATATGAGTTTAATGGCCATCATACGGCGTATGAGATATCATCTCATATTTACCTGTGTGGCAGCATCTCGTGCTTTCGTTTGCTACAGCTGAAGCTTCAGCTTGGATTGACTATTTTGCAAATAAGCACCTCCTTCGAACGATGAGAATAAATAACTTAGTGCTTTTAATAAAATCTGACTCCTCCTTGTCCCCGCTGCCTTCTCTCTTTTCTCTCCCCCAACCCATTTTCTCACCCTCCCCTCCGGTGGCCATCGACGTACCTGCTTCCCTGCCCTCCCCTCCGGCGGCCAACGCCGTCCCTTCGTCCCCTCCCTATCACAAACCCCTTCGGTGGCCGGCGGTCCCTCTCACTTCTCCGTAGGTCGGCATCGGACGCCCCCCTCACGCCCCCCTTCGGTGGCCGGCGGTCACTCTCACTTCTCCGTTGGTCGTCATCGGACGCCCCTCTCACGCCCCTCTTGTGCCCCCAATCATCGAAACTCTCCGGCCTCCCTCCTATCTCGAAACCGGGCCAAATCATTGCCGTGCTCTTGACCACCTGACTCCCGACCCTCTCATGGTCAGATTCCGACGAGCTCTAAAAGTTAATCACTTTGTAATGTCTGATAAATTGCATCATTTTCAGTTTAATAAAATCATGTTAGCCCTAAATTTGCTTGAATTTTTTTCATTTGTTTAGGATAATCTAGTGATGGATTCAAATGAGGCAAAATTTACACATTCGCATGTTGATGAAGGTCCAAGTCAAGTGTCTAAAGTATGCAACTTTCCAACTGCCTCTTCGCCCGAGTCTGGGATCCCATTTGAAGCTCCTCAGGTATGCACAAACTTTAAATTTTCATATCTTAGGACATGCTATAAATCTCTAAAAATCCTCTATCATCTTCGCATTGAAATTTTGCATGCTGGAAGCAACATGAATGGCCTCATTATTATGTCTCTGATGGCATCAAGACACTTGGTAGTATCTGGAGACTCCAATCAATGGGGGCAAAAAAATATCTTAATCTTAAGAAGAACCTAATCAATTGGAGCACTGGAATTCTATGCACATTACTATGGTAGGCAAGATGATATTGATTCAGTATGTTCTTTTAAGACATTTTTGCTTGCACATAGTAAGCCTGGAAATGCTTATGTCATATGATCCAGCTAAACCCCATATCTATCACAATTACTCACTCTCTCTGAGGCTCTCCAGTCAAACAGAGAATGAACTTCAAGCCTATCAAACAAGACCCCTGAATGAAACATTGATTCACAATAGGCACAGTTTATTTCGCTTGGAATGATAAACAAACTTGTATGTCTTTTCGGTACCAAAGCTCTAGGCCTTCGTGGAAAACAATCGACAAGAGAAATGCTTCCATCTTCATCTACACACGATAAATTTCCCGAAGTATGCTACATTTGTTTAATTAGAAGATATGGTTCTTTTGCTATATTGTTAGATAAAAATTGGAATTGCAAAATATGTATATAGGTTTATACTAATTTTGTTTAATTTCTTGTAACAACCATTTTTTGTTTACACAAAATAATAATTTTTTATGCATATTGTTTTTGTAACAATTCAAAACATTAATCTGTGGATGTGGTTTCACAGTTCAAAACTACTTGCGTATAAACTAACATGCATTTGAATTTTTTCATTCTTTTAGGATCATGTAGTGTCGTGCGATGTTAATGAGATGGAATCTATACATGATGGGAGCGATGCCCAAGTGTCTACGGGTATAATTGGCCAACCACCACATGCTTTAGTAGATTTAGATGGAGAAACTTTTCTAAATGGAGAAGAGCCATATGAATGCAAAGAGTTTCTTACTGAAGAAGATGCATATCAATACTACAATGCTTATGCACGAAAAATGGGATTTGGAATTCGTAAAGAAGCGGCCAATAGGTCAAGAAAGAATCCGAATGTGACACTTTGTAGGACTTTTGTTTGTAACAAAGCGGGGTTCAAGAAAATGGATGACAAGAGACAACTTGCGAGAGGTGTTTCCTTTCGCCGTACAGATACAAGGGTGACATGTCTTGCCAAAATGAAGATCAAATTAACATCTTCAAATACTTGAATGGTTTCTAAGTTTGTGTCGGAGCATCAAAATCATGAACTTTCAAGTCCAGATAAGGTGATGCATCATTACTCTCACAAGCAAATACATCGAACACAGATGTGTAGAGAATGGATTAGAAATTTGAGAGAAGAAGGAATGGGTCCTACAACCATTTCTAAGACACTTAATGTTCTGTATACAAGAGCGGATGGGAGAGCAAATGAAGATAGAATCACTGCACAACAATGCAACGATTATATCAGAACATTAAGGAAGAATAACATTGGCAATGAGTGTATATCTATCATTAGACATTTTCAAGACAAAAAGGACACGGATCCAGATTTTTACTTTGCCATGGAGGTGGATCATGTCGGTACTTTTAGAAGTGTCTTTTGGGCGGATGGCAGGTCAAGAGAATCTTACTTATGTCTTGGGGATGTAGTTTTTGACACAACTTATAAAACAAATTACTTAAGCTTGCCTTTTGCTCCATTTACTGGTGTGAATCAGCATCGACAGTCCACTCTCTTTGGGTGTGCACTACTTGCAGATGAGCAGGAGGAGACATTTGTTTGGATATTTACTCAGTGGCTTAAATGCATGCATGGAGTTGCACCTAAGGCTATAATCACTGATCAAGATGGACAAATGAAGAAGGCCATTGAGAAAGTATTTCCTACAACTCGACATCGTTTTTGCTTCTGGCATATTAGCAAGCATATTGCAGAACAAATTCCATCTATGAAGACCCAATATGGGGATGAAATTGCAACATATTTTCAATCTTGGTACCATTCTAGCACGACCATCAAATGTGAGCAACGATGGGAAGAATTGAACAGGAAGTTTGACATAGATAAAGATGCAAATAGTTGGGTCACAAGGATGTATAACTTGCGACATCATTGGGTCGATGCATATTTAAAAGATGTCTTTTGGGCTGGAATGATAACAAGCCAAAGGAGTGAAAGTATTAATGCATTTTTTGATGGATTTGTTAATGCAAAAACAAAACTTGTTGAGTTTATAACTCAATATGAAAAGGCCATTTCCGCCCGACGCTCAACTGAATGGCATGAAGATTTCATGACTTTGAATTCCACACCGACGATGTACTATTCCCACCCCATTGAAGAGCAAGTTGGAAAGCTATATACTAGACTATTTTGAAGATATTTCAAAAAGAATTTTTTGACGGGATCTCACTTTTTCGACAAGTATTAAAGGATGGACCTAAGATGACATTTCTTGTTGGTCGGTTTTCTGAAGATAAAGAGCAATGGGAAGAAGTGATAATTGATTATTCTGGAGAGTTAAAAGTCATATGCACATGTGCAATGCTAGAAACTCATGGCATATTTTGTCGCCATATTTTAAGTCTTTTATGGCATGATCAAGTTGCATCGATTCCGGAAAAGTACATTTTGCATCGGTGGAAAATTATTGCAAGGCATCGAAATATAGGATTTGTCAATGTCATGAATGCGAGGACAATTGAATATAACACACATCAATGTGGGATTGTCAGATTATGGGCACTTCGGGCCAAATTTAATGGTGCTCTTGAAATGGTATCGGAATCGGATGCTTTTCTTTCCAAGCTTGAGTATTTACTTGAGGGATTCATTGTTGATGCAGAGAAAGAGGTTAGACCTAAGACGGTTCATCAACAAAATCCTCAAGTTCAAAGTCATGTTGGCAGTTCTACTACCGTGATATTACATAATGGTGAAGAAATCACGATCAAGGATCCTGTTGGCCCTGTTAGAACAAAGGGTCGTCCAAAGAGTGCCAGCAGACTCAGGTCAGGAATTGAATTATCTCAAGAAAAAAAGATGTAAAGCGACGAAAATGCGGAAATTGTCAACAACTCGGCCACTATCGTACCAATTGCCCTCAAAATTGTAAGTAGAGAAATATTCATATTTATTTTTTTTCTCATTTTAATAGATTGAATATATGATTTGTGGACATAGAGACTTGTCAGTGTTCTGTTTGGCTCTATATCTTTGTCCTTGCCGCAAAGCTGAATATAATATATATCACAAATAAATCAATTTTCTCCTTATATACTCTTGTTGCACTATAAGAATTTAGGAGGATACTACTTCAAGATGATATATTCTCCTTATATAATCAATTTTCTCCTTATATCTTCTGTATGTGTCCACAAGATGATACAAAAAAAGATTACTTACTTTCTTCTTGTATGCATCATTCACAGGTGACATGTAGCCTCCTATCACAACATAGCATTTTGCTAGTAATGCATCTTTGGCCAGCTCTATGCATACATGAATAATTAGTTGGAAATTCCAGATTTAGCTTCCTAATTAAGGGAGGATGAACATAAGCATGTGCGTCTAGCTGGAACTAGCACTAGAGAGCAACCAAAATTTTAGGTTACACTAACAAAATCTGAGCAAGCTTTTGCATTGTAAGTAGTCTTTAGTATACCATACAATCATCAATGTTTTCTCTTGTCTGTCGTCTGGACTTGGCCTTGGACCGTCCTGTACCCATTTTGTATATGCTGCTGGGTATGTGGCCTCCTTGTTTGTATTGGTCTCATTTCGTTTTAGGTTTTGTTGTATGTATTTGTGACACTATGTCGGCATGTTTCCATCTTCATGAATGTTGATCAGTTTGTTCCAAGCAAGCTTAAAGCTTGGCTGTTGTACGCGGAGAAATGCCCGGGCTGCATTCTCACGAAATTAGTACTATATATCTTTTTAGCACTATTTGTTTACATGTTATTTTATTTAAGTTAAGTTCTTTCTTGTATGAATAAAAACTTAATGTATGCATGTATGCAAAAGAAACATACATATAAAACCATTTCCTCATGTCTGCTATATGGATAACAAGATGGTACGATCTAATTATGCATATGTTATGATTTTTTCTTATAGGATACTTGAAGGTGGACTCCTGGGACTTGAAGTGCAAGAAGAAGCTCAGCTACCGTCCATGGAATTTTTTGTCATTTTATTGTGTGGGTTTTGACACTCGAAGTGCAAGAAGAAGATAAGCTGCTGTCCATGGAATTTTTTGTAATTTTATTGTGTGTGGGTTTTGACTGTATATAAGATTGAAGGCCTGAACCTCCCTATGGTTTTATGTGAAATCCTGAAACTCCTTATGGTTTTATGTGATTTTGAAGAGAATTTCGTTGTATGTGTTGTCTAAATTGTTAGCATCTGCTTAATGTGATTTAATTTCTAATTGCAGTTTCTTGCAAATTAAAACTTGATGCATTTCTCACAGCAAACCAAATGCCGAATTTTGGTTTAGCTACATTGCACATGTCTTAGTTTTGCACAGCAAAACAATGACAATTCAAGCTATTTTTCAAGAAATATTTCATTAATGACTTGGTGAATTGGTCATGGTATCATTGGTATTTTGAAAGTAGCGTCCAGTTGATGAGAGAAAACAACATAATATGTATATAGATTCATGCCAACTTAATTCAAGTTCTTCCAATATTCCAATTAAATGATCTGATTGATTTGTGATGGCCTTCATTCACAACACTCATATGCAAGCATTCATTCACAAAGCTGGCAAGCCCCCATTATCTTCATTTAAAAACAATGCTCCTTTTTCATTCACATTGCCAAATTTGCAAGAGAGAGTATAAGGGAGCAACTGAAAATTTGAAAGCACAGCACAGCTCACAGAATGATTTTCACTACTTAGGATACATTACTATCATATACACAGCTCACAGAAAATTTAAACCACAGCTAACAGAATGAAAAATAACTATCATATACAACATAGAGTCATTTTCGCCAACAATTTCCATACAAAGTTTTAAAATGGAAAACCAAAAATAATTCATTACAGAGCTTCACCAACAAATTGTACATTTTCATGTCGTTGAATATCACAAGATGGGAGGCTTTTTTGCATCACCACATGTGAGAGGATCTAGGCACATGGATCTCGTCCGCTGCCCGACGAATGGGCGGCCGCCGTCCGATGCCGGCCACCTCTCGTCCGATGACACCTCTCGTCCGATGCCGGCCGAAGAGGGCGTGAGAGGGGCGTCCGATGAATGGGGGACCGTCGTCCGATGCCGGCCACCTCTCGTCCGATGCCGACCGAAGGGGGGCGTCCGATGCCGACCAACGGAGAAGTGAGAGGGACCACCGGCCACCGAAGGGGTTCGTGAGAGGGAGGGGACGAAGGGACGGTGTTGGCCGCCGGAGGGGAGGGCGGGGAAGCAGGTACGGTGATGGCCACCGGAGGGGAGGGTGAGAAAATGGGTTGGGGGAGAGAAAAGAGAGAAGGCAGCGGGGAGAACGAGGAGTCAGATTTTATTAAAAGCCCTAAGTTATTTATTCTCATCGTTCGAATGAGGGGCTTATTTGCAAAGTAGTCAATCCAAGCTGAAGTTTCAGCTGCAGCAAACGAAAGCACGAGATGCTGCCACGCGGGTAAATATGAGATGATATCTCATACGCCGTATGATGGCCATTAAACTCTATATATATATATATATATGAGGAAACTGAATGGGCTGTTAGTGCAAAAAAATTTACTACATTGACATCAGAAAATACTCATTCTCTTTTTTTGAAATTCTTTTGGATTAATGTACACATTCTAAAATATCAAAATCTCAAATATGTGTGAACACTAAAGAAACTTTATCCCCAATATACTCGTTACAAAAAGTTTTATTGTTCTGAAACCATTGAATTTGCAACAAGTGAATCAAGTGTCGCATAGTATTATTCACTTAATTTTTGGTATGTTCATCACATATAATGTGTAGAAAAAATCAAAATAAATTTAAAATAAATAAATATAGATGGTGTATGTGCGTCAACACAGAAAATTAACGTTGAAAAATTTCCTACATTGACAGCACATATACATTATTAAGTGTATTTATATATATGAGAAAAATCGGTATCGTTGACATATGGAAGGAAGCCAAATATACAACCTTGAAAGTCCACTCTTTAATTTTTTTTAAGATTAGCTCCATTAACTTTGATGTTCATATCCAAAACCTCAAACACCACATATTGGGTGAACCCAAAGCTTTTTGCTTATCAATCTACGTGTGTTAAGTAAAATCGTTAAATTTCTAAGGATAAGATCTATGAGCAAAAGTCTTTACATTCACTCGACCTTTGGTGTTGAGTTTCTATAATATAAAGATGAAAATGAACGGAACCGGTCTTCTAAAATGGGAGAGAGTAGACTTTTCAAGGTTGTATGAGACTTCCTCCCATATATCATATGATATCCATATATATAAACATGATTATATGCAAAATTTTCGCACATGATCATGGTCAAAAATATTTTTTCCAATTTTTTTCAATATTTTAACGTCATACATACATACATATACATACATATATATATGGGTAAAGTGTTCCTAAGGTGACTCCTTAGATTAAATCTAAGGAGTCGCCCTCATTTTCTCCCATCTCCCACAATTTTTTTTGAAATTATTTTTCATAGGATTGTTGGTCACATCATGGATGATCAACATACCAAAAATCAAGTCATTCCAATACTTTAAAAGCCTACATCTAAAGTTGCAATGTGTAATATATATCCAATCAAGTATGTCGACAACCATTCGAGAGACAAACTAAAATGCTGCAATATAAAATTGAATAACTGCACTATAAAGAATCATGAATTATTAAAAAATGCTTTTATGTTAGTTCAGACTCTAATATCTTGCTCATGTGTCCCCAGTAATGATTGTTTTCTACTTGCAATAGTTTCTTTTAGATACTTCCTCAAAAGGCAAAACCTTAAACCTAGTGTTCACCCATTGTTGACAATCTGCACATTCAAATTTCCTTTTAGTTGAGCCATATACTCATTTGTCTGGCATGCCATTCACTTTCTCCTTTGCTGATGATCTTGCATTCAAATTTTCATTTATTGGGCACTTTACTCTTTTGCCAGGCTTTTTGTGTAACAGGGACATGACATGACAAGTGTAAGGAATTGTTATTCTAGGGTGTCCACACGCACGCACACACAAGATAGCCCTACGGTGTCAAAAGTTGTTGTTTGTCGAGCTTAGACTTCGTCGTCAAGTCTAAGTCGTCAGGGGCGTCCCGGACGCTATCATTTCACGTCCGGTTTTATACATTAACAGTCTAACAGCGGTGACTGGTGTGTCGATAGGTTAAACATGGCTAGTCACATGTTAGAATGGTCCAGCCTATCCGACGGAAAAAAGTCCGATCGTGTTACGAGTAAGGGTCATAGTAACGCGGATATATTGCGTCAGAAGATTTAGGTATACCCTATAATCTGTGCTGCGCATACGTAATCTTAATCCTTGTGTACGTAGTATAAACTTCGTATACACTAACTTAGCTAACTTACTACCCCACCTTATTATTAATTTTACTAACATAACACTTGATAAGCTGCTAAATAATTGCATGCATTAAAAAAACACCTACGTGCTGCTGCTCTCGCCACTTGCAAGTGGAGGTCGGACGGCAAGCTGACGGGGATACGTTGGCTGCGTCTGGTGTCAACTTCGGACGCGACAGAGGAGGTGACGCAGCAGAATCGCGCGCACAGTTGGGCAGCAGCTGTGCGAGGCTGCTGGGGGTGATGACAGGTTGGGTTGCGAGCCGACGGCAACTCTCGGAGTGGGAAGCTGTTGCCGGCGGACTGACCGTCGCGCGAGGAAGCAAGGCTGATTCAAGGGAGGAAGAGCGTGGTGTCGTCAGAGTTAGGGGCTACCGGAGTTGCGAGCGATGGCTACGGGATGCAATGAATCTGGGTTTTTATGTAAAGTTGCTTGATGAAAGATTAACGGCTTCCTCATGTCCTGTCTCAATTTGACAATTTGAACGACAATTTTATTACTCCTAGTTCTCAAAACAAAAACATTTGGCACCATATTCATGTCTGGTGACTACCAAATGTATAATGGCAGATCATTACCAGCCACGAGATCAATCTATCTCTCTTTTTGGTTTGTTCTCTGTGTGTGTGGGGGGGGGAAGCAAATTATTGTCCAAACAACAAGATATATATAAAAGACTTTGTTAATTCCCTTTTTGTAAATGTATCTATAACTACCCTTTTTGCATTACACATGTCTATAAAATTGTAACTTCGGGGATATTGCACAACACCATTTCAAGGGCTACTATAGCAGACTTTTGGAAGCTGTGCATGGGTTAAAAAGGTTATAAATTTGAATAAATATTTACATATTCAGATTTACCTTTCTACATGTATAACTCTATAATTTACACTTGTTTGTTTGAATGTGGCAAGCTGTAGGGTAAACAAGAAACATTGTATGTGCATTGCATGTGCAAAATCTAGTGAAGAGGTCAGGAACAGACGAAACGAGGATGAGAGAAAGAAAGCTTCCCTCCAAGTAGCTAGGATAAATTTTTTTTGCAAGCAAGTGATATGATCCTTGTGTTTCAAATTAATGGTTTAAGTCGTATGACGGAAAGAATCTGGCAATGTAGATCAGCTCGACCATCACACATGGCATGTCGCACACTGATTACTTGGATGCCTTTACATTATGGTAGTTGTGCTCAAGAATCAACTTAGCTCATCCTACAACTCCAACATCTAAGCCGATCATCTCATACTCTGTTCAGATTGCTTGAGCCTTAGGGAATGACTATCTAAACCAATCCGTTCATACATTTGTTCTGTTTCCATTAGTCCATTTACTGCAGTCATTTACTGTGCGCATGTTGTCTTCCCCAGTCCCCTACGACTTTAATGAATAATATATAGAATTATATCATACATCATGTATATGTTAATCATCTTACACATTCTTTAGAATAATACATAACTTATGAACTAGGTCCCCACCTCATTGTCTTGCTCCTTCTCTTCTTACTAATATGTTAACAGTGCAATAACTAGTTAGGAAATAGCCATGAGCATGCAAATCTAGATCCTCATTGTCTCGCTCCTTCTCTTCTTACTAATTTGTTAACAGTGCAATAACTAGTTAGGAAATAGCCATGTGCATGCAAATCTAGATCCATGCAGCAGGACCAATCCTCGATTCAATTATTAATAAGCAAGATTTATATCTTCGAGATCCAACAACCATAAATGTAAAATAATCAAGACAAACAAGCAGCCAATGATACAAGCGGTCCAGCAATTGCCTACAATGCCCTACATCCAAGAGAGCATGGAAATAGCCAGAAATCTGCATAGTCATAATAGTTTATTGGATATCAATCGCACTCTCAACACAAGCAACCCGAGAGTTGTATTCTTCTTTTAGCCCTTGATCTAACTGCTCTGTTAACAACATTGGTTTCTTTTCAATTTCCTATACCAGTGGATCACTGATTACTAGAGCATCCATTACCTCACTAATAACCCTAACCCCCATGATAAGACATTGAATTGTATACTTCGAAGGCAAGAATCACAAACTTTTGGCGTGCAACCAGCTGTCCAATGTCTGAAGTCCTAAACAAGTTATCAACTGCACGGAAGGTATCAATTTATAGCGTAACAACATTAACCAATCAGTTGGCTTGGACCATAGATAGGTCAACCTGTTAACGTACTATTTTGAAGCTATTATGTTTGACCACTTTCTTTCTCCCACTTGACCAACATGTTCGACCAGTCATTGTTGAGATTCAAGCATTGTCCTTTGCTTGGAGACTGATACAAACTTCAACGAACAACAAAAGCGATACTTTTTAATGGTGGAAAATTTAAAAGGTGGAACTTTAAAACTAGATAAATGATCTTATAGGAGAACATCAACTCCCTCTCTAAGTTAATGAATCAAAGAGTAAATCCCCCAAAAAACTTATCAAAATAAAAGAGTTTCTTTTCCAAAATAATGTAAAGAACAAAAGAGGGCAGCCGGCCCTAATTAACCCCCACCTCCTCATTATTAGTAAAAGACCCAAATACCCCTACTAATAAAATACCTCACTTAATCAATTGGAAGTGGGCCCCGCCCCTTGGCCTTGCGGAAGTCGTGCACGCGTGCGTCTCCTCAAGTAGACCCACGTCGTCTGTCTCGCATCATTACTCACCCTCAAAAGAGTCACCTTGTCCTCAAGGTGGAAGTTTGAAAATTGCTGCTGAATAACATCAAACAGCTCCCATGTAGCATCATGATCTGGCAACCCGCGCCAATGAATGAGCACCTCTCGAGCACAGCCCGGCCCGGCCCTTGTCGCAACCCTTTAACATCTAAAGGCTTCATGAGCACCTCCATATCATCGGTGAGAGTATGTGGTAATAGAGTGGAAGAATAGTGATCTCCAATCGCCCTTCGTAATTGAGACACATGAAAGACTGGATGAATGACAGAAGAGGGTGGCAGCTTGAGTCGATACACCACCTAGCCAATCTTTCCATCTATCTCATAGGGACCATAATACCGCACTGCTAGCTTCTCACTGCACCGTTGTGCCAGAGATTTCTGCCTATACGATCTCAGCTTCAAATATACCTTATCCCCCACATCGAAATGGACATCTTTAAGGTGGCCATCCGCTCGCACTTTCATCATCTGATAGGCTTTTCCTAAATGACGCTTCAACTCCTCCAGCACCTTATCACGCTCACCCAAATACTCATCTACCTGAGAAAGCGTGGCTGATGTGTGTCCATAGTGCACCAAATGTGGAGGGTCTCTCACATACAAGATCTTAAAGGGTGTCATCTGGGCTGCCGTGTGATAGGACATATTGTACCAGTATTATACCCATGCAAGCCACCTCGCCCACTGCCTTGGCGTCTCGGAATCGAAACATCGCAGATACGTCTCAATGCTCCTATTGACTACCTCTGTCTGACCATTCGTCTGTGGGTGGTACGTCGTGCTCCGCTTCAGTACAGTTCCATGCATCCGAAAAAGCTTTCTCCAGAATTTACTCATAAAAACCTTGTCCCTACCAGAGACAACCCCGTGGAAATCCATGTAATCGCACCACCTCCTACATAAAAACTGCTACTACTGATACGGCTGTGTACGGATGCTTCAGCGGAATGAAATGTGCATACTTGCTCAACCGATCTACCACCACAAAAATGTCAGTGTAACCTTCGGACCTTGGCAAGCCATCAATGAAATCCATAGTGATCTCATCGCACACACTCTCTGGCAAAGACAATGGTTGTAATAGACCCGCAAGTGTCATCGCCATATATTTGTGACGCTTACAGACGTCACAGTTCGCCACACGTTGGGCGATGTCCCTCCTGATACCTACCCAGTAAATATCCATGGCCATGCGCATATAGGTCTGGTGTACACTGGAATGCCCCCCAATGGTGCTATCGTGAAACTTCTGAAATAGCGACGGTATAAATGTCGATGAACGCAGAATGAGCAGTCGCCCGTGGTACAGCAACATCCTCCCCTCAATAGTATAGCCAGGGTGCTCAGTCGAACCCTGCTGTATCGCCGCTCGAATCTGTGTTATCCCCGAGTCCGCCTCTGCCTCTTGTAAGAGCGGCTCCCAATCAAGTAGTACTGGCAAGATCATCGCCCTCAACATCACCCCATCATCCCGTCGAGACAAGGCATCTGCGACCATATTATCCGAGCCTGGTCTATACTGAATATCGAACATGTAGTCTACTAACTTGGAGAGCCACCTCTAATGCTCCTCAAACATGTCTCGCTAATGCCTCGAACTTCTTGATGTAGTCCCTCACCATACCATCCTGCCTGAGTGCATACAACTGCTCAAAAAAATCCTCCCCCATGTCCCTCCTAAAATCGCTTCAACAGTCCCTCAGTCAGCTCCCACCACGTCTCCATTGGTCTCCTACTCTCTCACCAGCAATACCAAGCTAGTGCCTCGCCCTCAAAATAGATGCTAATCGCCTGGAGTACCTCCTCCTCTGTAAGCCCCATCACCTGAAAGTACTGCTCCGCCTGGTATATCCATCCCTCAGGATCTGTCCCCTCAAATATAGGCAACTTCAGCTTCGTAAGACGACGATCTGCATGTATGTTCCTCACTGGCCTTCATTACATCCTCTGCCAGGTGGTCTCTGTCGATAGTCTCCTGGAGCTCTTCCAAATCTACCTCATCGCCTTCCTCCACCATTCTCCCCTCCACAGCCTGCGTGAATCTGAAAATGATTACGCTGAAAGTTTTCCCACGACTTGTCCCTAGGCCTGCGATCCCATGCATTGTCGCTATGCCTCCAAAAGGTGGGGGAGGGCCCTAGAAGGCCCCTCCCGGTCCTCATGGACATGTCGTGGCTTCCAAAAATCCTGGAGGCCTCACCGGAGGGCCGGTTGGCCCTCGGTGGCCCTGAAAAGCCCTGCCACTAGCGGGGTTTGCGCCGGATAGGCCGTGCGACCATGGCCATGGCCCGCGCCTCTGGCTGGGTCGCCCAGTCCTCCGGAGGGGGTGGCTGGCCATGTGGGGCCCAGCCGAGGCTCGAAAGAGGCCCGGGGAAGCCGGCCGACCCGGGGTATCCCCGATGCCCTCCACGCGCTCATCGATTGCATGTGAAGGCCAAAGAGGACAAATCTCCCACCCCCCATTGAGTCCCCGAAGCCCTCGGGCTCCTCATCTTCATCTTCAAATATCTCTTCGATGATCTCAACTCCCTTGCCCTTGTCCTTGGCCACAGATGTCTCCTTTTGTGGCGGGGGTTGCGAACAAAGGATCAAAAGAATACGATTTACATCATCCCTTGTCTCCGTTGACTCCGTCTTGGTTGAAGCGATGGAAGACTCCAACTTGGCGAGACGTTCATCCATCCCCTTCGTCAATTCTTCGATTCTTTCTTCAATTTTCTCTTCTAGTGCATCAATCTTATCCTTCGAAGTCGTAGCCGCCATCATATGGATCGAGTGCTCTGATACCAATTTGATACAAACTTCAACGAAAAACAACGAAAGCGATACTTTTTAATGGTGGAAAAATTAAAAGGTGGAACTTTAAAAGTAGATAAATGATCTTTTTAGGAGAAGATCCACTCCCTCTCTGAGTTAATGAATTAAAGAGTAAATCCCACAAACAACTTATCAAAATAAAAGAGTTTCTTCTCCAAAATAACGTAAAGAACAAAAGAGGGCAGCCGGCCCTAATTAACCCCCCACCTCCTCATTATTAGTAAAAGACCCAAATACCCCTACTAATAAAATACCTCCCTTAATCAATTGGAAGTGGGCCCCACCCCTTGGCCTTTCGGAAGTCGCACGCATGTGCGTCTCCTCACGTAGACGTGTGTCGTCTGCGTCGCATCAGAGACCAGTCACAGTCACACAACCATCCCCACCTTCACTATCAAGCATTCATACGCATTTGAATAGTTACATCACCGAGACATCATCATTGTATTAAATCTTACCACGAACTGATTCCCAGCATGTCTTGATCAAACCTGGGGCCCCTTGATTCTGCTTTTTGTACGTGCCCATAGTACAATAACTCAGTTCACATCCCACTTGTAGACACACATGAAGATCCAGATGAACGTGATCTCCATTGTAGGCCCCTACAGCATTCATAGAAACTCCAACTTGATGCAATCTCCTTCTCATATTGTCCCTTTAGGTGCCACATTTACATGTAATTAAGCTTCTTCCTACATAGCTCCACACTTGTTTCCTTTCATCACGAGATTCATGACCTTCAACCATGCATCATTTTAGTAGTACTTTCATAAATGGCTCACTGTAACAGCTCTAGTGTTGCATTTGGATCCAGTATTCCTCCGAGTAAAGAAATCCTATATATATATTATTTTATAATGTACTTTTAAGACATAAACGGACAAATCATACAGCATTTCCATTGTTCCTTTGAACAACAATTGTCAATCTCTATAAAAGTTAAGAAATCTTGGTTTCATCCTCGATATTGGTGAGAGATTTGCAGCATTGGTATAGGGCAATACACATCAGAAATACCAGACTTCACAGGATTGCAAAATCTTATCTCAGGTATCAATCAAATATACATCTTCAGCAAGTGCTTCAAGCATGAATCAATGCATCTCTTTCAGCAACCCACTCCTTCAACAGGTTATCTTAGTGAAAGACAATGTCTTAATCAATCAGCTTAGCTTTTGTTTGCTTTCGTTTCAAAATTCAACATGTTAGCCTCATATTGTAACCACAACGACAAATGCTATATGTGTCTCAGCAAAACCAAAATAGCTTCGCATGGTCCCAATAATGATGGTTTTGTTTTGTATCACCCATGCAGATTCAATCCAAAAATGCTGATATGTATCTCTATCGGCCAATTTTTCAATGCTTGATTTCCTAGTTAAATTAGATTCTTTCAAGCATTAAACAGAATAAACCAGATGCTCAGATTGTACTTTAATCTCAGGATTTCTTCGACTATTACTTATTAGATATTGGATGATTTCAAATGAATTGGGACTCGAAATCCGATATGAAATGGGAGATACATATTTGGCATCCGGCAAATTTTAAACATGGCCTCTATACTGATGATCCAGCAAGCCTAGCAATCCGTCCACTCAACAATCCCTTCCGCTACCAACAAGTGAAATTTTCCTTTCAAGACCATACATGAACCAAACTAGCAGAATCTAATAGCCCTTGTCATAGAAGTGTTATCTTCGTCTTTAGAAACCACCAACGCAACTAGCCTTGGCCCATTATTATGGCTAATGGTGCAGCTTTTCCTCCATTAACCACTCTATCCCATGGTTGCAATCCTACTCAAAGTGGCCTTTCGGGAAAAGTGGCATTAGATCCTGACTTTCTCTGCCTTTTCCTAATATTCTTTTGTTGGATTCTTCCTGAACTCAATTATCCTAATTCTGTCTTTTTGCATATATTCAAAATAAAATAATTGTGGCCCTCATTATGGTATTATCTTGGCATAAAGCATCGCAATGGCTGTGACAGTACACCCGGGTCTACATTGAGTAGGGAAAGGAAGACACTCGCCAAAATATCTAATGCTTTACGTTAACATGAAAATTAGAAATTAAGTACTTTATAACAAAAGGTATAGGGTAAAGTTTCATAATCTTCTACACCTAAAATACAATGCCTAGCATACTAAATAATCAGAGTTCAGATGTCCTGTCACCAATTTCCTACTTCCAAGTTCCTACACAACCATATACTACGTGGGAGTAATTTTTTAAAAAATAAAAGATGCAAAACAATTTTTACTACTTCAATACAAGAAGTCAACTAACAATGAAAACTTAATGCTCAAAGGAAAAAAGAAAATAGAATCTGCAATAATATAGGGGGGAAATATACAATAAAGACAAAGTCGTTAAAATTGTAGTATCGAATTAATTTACATACATATAGGTATGCTTGAAGTGCCCCCGTCATACACGTTTAAATTAACATGGGAAAAAACTTACTATGTGCATTAGATAAAAAGATTAGACAACCATGGTAAGCTGTTCATCATGGACTCATTTTCAAATCCTTCAGCATTTTTTAGAATAATCCCTCAGCACATAAAAAACCATATTACTGAACAATAGGGTAGGCATATTTGACCTTTCATCGATAAAATGAGTGGATCAGAAGCCACATGATCATAAAAACTTGGAGTATCAACATGCTATATGGCTAAAGTTGCCTGGTTAATGTTAGTTGCCTCAGTACATACAATGTATCCTGACCACAATATTATTTCAATAGCCATCTGCCTTTGTAAAGGCCAAGCCAATAAAGATAATGTTGCACGGACAGCTACACCGACACGGATGCGACACGCCAAGACTTGGCAAATTCTTAAGAACATATGATATGTGTATCCGACATGTGTATGCAACATGTGTCTGACATGACACAACTTCATGATAGATGTGGTGTGCTATATAAGACCTTATTGAATTTAAAACATCAGAGGTCTTTTCTTTAGAAACATTATTAACTGCCGTATGACTAAACAAGAAAGAACATACCTGGTCCATCAAATATTGAAGGAGGTCTTTTACTCCTGAACCTTTTAGTCCAGATACCATGAAGTACCTGAAATCCCAAACGACGACTAAATTAATATTGACTGGAGCATAAATATTACATAACTAAAGGTGCATAGCTGACCTCTCAAACCCTGGAAGATCTTCAAATTCTTCAGCAACCTTCAGCAAGTCTTTCTTATTCTCTACTAGATCAACTTTATTCATGCACAACAATCTCTTTTGATTGGGGCCAACCTTTCCTCCAAGATGTTTAATTAATTTTATCACTCTGCTGTCAGGCCTACATGAATGGGCAATGGTTCAGTAGTTTGTTGCCAATATTATTATTTTAACGCTACATCCAAATATTTTTAAAGCTACTGATTTTTAGTTAAACAATATGTTGTCTATCCAACATGATGAAAGACTGATATATGTATCAAAAAAGACGTTACATGGATGTTTAACACACAAACAAGAGCAGCACCTAGAAAATGGATTAGAAAATTATAGTCTTGCCCTGATCAAAAGTTTTCATCTAACATATGAGGTGCCATTTTACATCAGTATTGCATCTGGTTACTCAAACCTGCAAATAAATAGACACAGCTACAAAAGCAATCACAGATATTCACCGGTTAACTTTACTTGTATCAAATAATATGCACAATTATGAAGTCGAATTACACTGCTTCATTAGAAAGTAAAAAATCATGACAACGAGCCTACAATTTACCCTTTTGTAAGTTAACAATGTAAATATAAACAATGAATGTTCCAAGATGGCAAAAAAATTATTTAAACTGGATAATGCCCCCAACAGAATTGAGTACTTGAGGTTTAACACGAAATGCATTATCATAAGCGGAAAAAATCATTGAAGAGACTATCAGTAAAGGAGGGATAAAAGGAAAAGGCAGACGACTGCGTACTTGGTAAGATGCCTTTGGACATCAAAAATCACTATCAACATATCATATAGATCAATAGAGCTCCAAGCATTTTCCACACGAAATTTAACATCTGGTCTGAACGGGAGTCCACTCTTCCCTACCATGAGTCCTGGAGTGTCAAAAAAACTCTGCCAAAAATTCAGGTTTAAATGGTTGGTCAAAAGCACACCATACACAAGAAATCACGTTATATCATAGTGCATACATGTGTAAAGTGTTTGCATAGTTGGAATACATAAATCCAAGCACGAGATATATCAAGACAACGATGATGGAATCAGCATTGTTGTATAGAAAGGATAAAGGAATAGCTCGCTAGGAACAAAGGAAGTTGTCATGATTACTTTTTAGTCGAACAATTTCCCCATGATGATGCATTTCAAAACAATAGTAATAAAATGTAATTTTTCTCATTCAGAAATTTTACATAGACGTATCTTTACTAGTAGATATGAACTGTTATAAGAATGTTTGAAAAGAATATGCACCATGAAAAAAACATAGGACCCCCCCCCCCCCCCCCAAAAAAAAAAAAACCAAAAACTGTATACATATACATAAACATGTATATACATATATATGTATGTATATGTGTGTGTGTGTATAAATATATATACATATAGGTAAATCTTCATGTGAGAACATTTCGCACGGTGCGAAAATGTTTTTATCTTTTTTTGAAAAAAATTTCAAAAATTCTTTTTTCCACCCTCATTATATGTTGTTATACCCCCCCTCAAAAAATAATGGTTGAGAAATAATGTCATTTGGCCTTCGATCAAGGCATTTCATCAAATTCGCACGTTTTGAGACCGTTAAATTTGTAACGGGTGGATGGGTGCTCTAATCCCCAACGGATTCACCCATTATTTTTACTGGGGTATATAATTGTATGGATTAAACATCAAAAAAGGAAACTTTGAAAAAAAAATTCAAAAAAAAATTTCGCACGGCTTTCGCACGGGTTTTTTCGCACCCGAAGATTGCCCTATACACACACACCCCACCCCCAATGTACCTAAGGTCAGGACAGTTTTGTGCAACGTTTTTGAAATCGATGAACGGAGGCTCAAACGGTGTTGGATTGACCTGAAATTTTGTGGAGAGCAACATAACAAGTATATCTACCTGCTGCAAAAAAAAATTCAAAAAAATAATTACAAACCCCGAACAGCGGGGTTGTGGGCGGGTAATTCTGCCTAAGGTCAACCTCAAGCACATTTCCCTCATATATATAGTGATCTTCGGGTGCGAAAAAACCCGTGCGAAAGCCGTGCGAAAACATTTTTTTATTTTTTTTGAATTTTTTTCCAAAAAAAATTTTTGCTGTTTAATCCATACAATTATATACCCCAGGGAAAATAATGGGTGAACCCGTTGGTGATTAGAGCACACACCCACCCGTTACAAATTTAACTGTCTCAAAACGTGCGAATTTGATGAAATGCCTTGATCGAAGACCAAATGACATTATTTCTCAACCATTATTTTTTGAGGGGGGTATAACAACATATAATGAGGGTGGAAAAAAGAATTTTTGAAAAAAAATCAAAAAAAAAAAGATAAAAACATTTTCGAACCGTGCGAAATGTTCTCATTTGAAAATTTTCCTATATATATATATATACACTAGTCATAACCCGTGCCCGCGGGCACGGTTCATTTAAGATTTTCACCGTGAAATCTGTGTTCCCCAAAAATTATTAAAATTTAAAGGAACAACAAATTAGCGTAAAAATATTTATCTGCACGGACGCCTTTGACACGGAACAACAAATTTGGCACAGGCACCTTAGACACGGAACAACAAATTCGGTGCGGGCGCCTTCGGTGCGGAACAACAAATTCGGCGCGGGCGCCTTCGGCGCGAAACAACAAATTAGCGTTAAAAACACGTACTTGTCGGCGCCGTTCAAATTTTTGTTCCCCAAAAACCCGTACCGACGGATACGGTTCAAATTTTTGTTCCCCAAAAATTTAGCGGAACAAATCCATACCCGCAAAATCTTTGTTCCCAAAAAATATTAAAATTTAAAAAACAAAATTTAGCAGCACGGGTGCTTTCGGCGTGGAACAACAAATTCGGCGCAGGCGCCTTCGACACGGAACAACAAATTCGACGTTGGTGCTTTTCGGCGCGAAACAACAAATTAGGCACAAACGCCTTCGACACGGGACAACAAATTAACGTAAAAAAACTTCGACGCGGGCGCCTTCGGCGCGTGAAATTATTCTCATCTTGCTGCCCCATGCGTCGAAGAGACGGTGGGCCCCGCATTGATGGAGAGATCATTCGATCTGCACAACATTCGATCTGCATCATTAAGTGCAAGTTAAAGTTTTTTTTCCAAATGCATTAATTGCACTCTGCTATTCCCCAGAAACTTTCATTCCCCCAAAAAATCTCATTTCCCCATAAACTTTTCTTTCCCAAAAAATGTTTCCCTCCAAAACTTTCCACAGAATCTCATCTCAACCATTCATCCCTCGAGATTAAAATCCAAGACGTCTTTCTATCAACCCCTTTGTCCTAGTCAGCTTGTCCTAGTCAGCCCTAGAATTCAAAAAAAGTTGTCAAATTTATAATAGATATATATGAGTAAAAGGGATCTAGGGTGCCTCCTTAGATGCAATCTAAGGAGGCGCCCCCATTTTCTCCCATCTCTCACATTTTTTGAAAAAAAATTCACGTGTTTGTTGTTCACCTCATGGATGATCAACATACCAAATTTCAAAGGATTCCAATACCTTTTGAGCTCACATCTACCCCTTACAATTTCAACGGTATGAAAACGTGCTGAAAACCCCATGAAGTTGCAAAGGGTAGATGGGGTTTTCAGCACGTTTTCATACCGTTGAAATTGTAAGGGGCAGATGGAGGCTCAAAAGGTATTGGAATCCCTTGAAATTTGGTATGCTGATCATCCATGAGGTGAACAACAAACCCATGAATAAAAATTCAAAAAAATGTGAGAGATGTGAGAAAATAGGGGTCATTAGATGGCATCTAAGGAGGCACCCTACATCCCTTTTACCCATATATATATATATATATATAATGGATTTAATGTAAAAAAAGTGACACCTGACCAAATTGGGTTAGGTGCGCTGACGTGGCGGCCTACCAAAAAGCAAAAAGTACTTTTTGATTTAAGTGCGGCCAATGGTAGGCTGCCACGTCTGCGCACCTGACCCAAGTTGGTCAGGTGCCACCTGATACACATTAGTGTGTGTGTGTGTGTACAAATGCTGGATATCAAGTGGCACATGATCAAAAATAGGGGTGCTAAGATGGCGCGTAAGCATTGGCCGTAAAACAAATCACATGTCTTGCTTTTTCCTTTGCCAATGCGTGCATGCTACATCAGCACACCAACCAGATCATTTTTTATAAAATGCCACGTGTTTATCATAATTCTCATGTGTGTGTATACACACACATACATATATTAGTCATAACCGTGACCTATAGTCACTGGACATTCAAAATATTCTCTTGAAAAATTTCAACACATTCAAAATCTCTCCCCCAATAAAAAAAATTTGCAACCAACTTCAAAATATTCCCTTAATAAAAAATTTTAACCACATTCAAACTAAAATGTAGTTCCCCTAGAAAATTTAGTTTCTCTAAAATTTTAGTTTCTCCCAAAATTTAGTTCCCTTCAGATTTAGTTTCCCATCAATTTAAAATTTTAGTTCCCCTAAAATTTTGTAATAACCCATATTTTCCATATGATGCAAATGCAATTTTTGGATGTATCTGCAATTTCCCATATTTCATTTTAGCTATTTATTTTCCTTTCTCTTCTTTTATTTTACCTTTCTTTTTCTTTTTCTTTTCTTGGAACGCTACGCCAAACCTAAGCTGCAGCCCATCTCCTTTCCTCCTGCTCTTTCTTTTCCTTTCATTTTCTCACAGGCCCATTCTTTTGCGGCCCATTTCCTTCTCTTTGTTTTCCCAGCCCATTTCCTCTATTAATCCCTCATCCTCTCACTTAGCTGAACCCCGATCGACCTCTATCTCTTCCCCATGAGAAACCATCGCCGCTCCCATTCCTCTTCGTTCGCCCAACCCGCCCCGACAACACAAAATTTACCGAACGAAGCCCTAGCCACCACCTATGTCCCATGCGTCGCCAATACATGAGCTCCCCTTTCATCGACATCTCTCTCTCTCTCTCTCTCTCTCTCTCTCTCTCTCTCTCTCTCTCTCTCTCTCTCTATACATGAGCTCCCCTTTCATCGACATGACTCTCTCTCTCTCTCTCTCTCTCTCTCTCTCTCTCTCTCTCTCTCTCTCTCTCTCTCTCTCTCTCTCTCTCTCTCTGATCCAGCAGGTGACACGATAGCCCTCCCATTCACCGCCTCCCATCAAATCCACCGCTCCCCATCCAATACAAGGCCATCATCAGGGCCCCTCTTCTCCCTATATATTCCTCTTTACTCCCAATGGGTTTTACTTCAAAAGAAATATTTTCTTTCAAAGATTTCTTGGGTTTTATCTGGAATTAAGTTGAGTTCGGTTTGAGGATGAGATTTGGTTTTGCTTTGATATCACTCTGCTCCTTCGCCCGCTACAGTCGACCGATGGCACGGCAGCAGGTCTCGATGACTCCCGACTGTTCTTCGATTTTGGTAAATTCGCTCTAAATTCAAGTTTCTATTTTTAAATATTTTCTTCTTTTGTTATGATGGAAACTGAGCATTTAGGGTTTAGCGGCAACCCTCGCTACCACCATGTCACTGTCGTGGCTGTGCCATTGGGGTTTTGTTTACTGACGTGGCTTCACTGGGCTCTGCCCTGTGTGTACTTCCCCTGCAGTGGCTTGTGGGTTGCCTCTTAGTGTCTTGTTTGGTTCTGTCCCCTTGCTACAGTCCCTGCAGTGGTTTTTCTAGTGTATTTTGCCCCCTGTGTGGCTGGATTAGTTATTATTGGGGGCTATGTTGGTGGAGTTGGTTATTATGTTGCCTTGGTGCGAAGAGAGGTTCTATGTAGGTCATGGGCTATGCCCTTAGAATTAGGTTGGACCTTGCCTCTTGATGTTGGATTAGGCTTTGCCCTGTGGCTGTTACCCTCGTCTTGATTTGGGTTTTGACCTGGTGGTGGATTTTGACATTGGCTTGGCTTTTGGCACGTGGTGTTGGTGTTGGCTGGACTTGTTCCAGAGTCATTGAATTCGACTTTTGGTGTTAGCTTGACTTGCCCATTTCATATCAGATTGGATTCGCCCTTAGTGTTGGCTTTTGGCTCATTACTTGGAATATCTCCAGCCCCACACATGCTAGATATACCTAAAATTGTTCCTCAATGATATCGGTGGCTAGAAGAAATAAAGACAAGTATATAATGGATTTGACCCTTTAACATGATAGGTGATGAGATCTTCTCTGATATCATTCAGTTGACCATCCTCTCCTTTTTAAAGTATTTTGAAAATTATCCTGATGCATGCACAGGATTTGGTAATATGCACTTGTAATAGGTTTGCAGTAAGTTGCTATTTTACATGCATAGTTCATTGTTGACTTAACAGTCTTATTAGCAATTGATGTCAGCAATTGATGTCAATTTACATGTTATAGTGTTAGACTTGTAGGTTATTGATATCATCTCATTTATGGAATATTGTTGGATTTGTTAGATGTTGATATCACTTTTGCACAAGGCATATTGTTCGGATTATACATGTGGATATGATGACACGTAAACTGTTGGATTCATGCTCCAATATAGATCACCTAGCAACTCCAACTGTATTGACTGACTTTTGGACTTATTTAGAGATTTAGTTTCATTTCCGCTAGCCATGTGGTGTATGTTGGTTATGTTTATATCACTACTGAAGTATAACAAGATACATGATTCCTTTCACATGACTGCAATGAAATGTATATCATGATCACGTGATTAGTACTGTATCTGGACATTATACATTGATTACAAGTTTTTGACATTGTACATGCTCTTTTGAATTGAAAACTAAGTGATATATGAGACTAAGTGCCAAAAACACTGGGGGGCAACCTCTTGGACCCATAGGAGCCAGCACAAAAATCCATTTTCTTATAATTACATTTGGAAAACATTACAATATCAGATACAATATTGGACATAACACTAGACTTGACACATTGTGCATATGCTGAAACTATACAACTGTTCACAATACTTGACATGCAGACCTCATTGGGTTTTGGGGTAACTTATATTAGAGGGAGTACGGGAACAACTGAAGTCATGCTTCGATTTCTATTAAATGACCGCATTTGATGTCCGACGACTCCGGCCGGGTTCATTCATGCATCCGTTTGAACCCACATAGTATCGTCAGAATGGTTATTTTGGATTTTGTTCTTGTCATGTTTTGGACTCGGCCCGAGTGAGCACCTCCGTGCTACAAGGTAGTCTTTAGGTTATATATCATACTCTCCAATATAAGTCACGGCCTAGTATTGATATAGTTGTTACATGCATCTGGACTAGAATGTTTCTAAACATACACTTTAAGTGTAATTGATTTGCATTCATGTCTTTAGTTATCTTGCTGTTATATATACTATGTGTCCTGCGTTATTTCAGTCCTACTCATCTATCCTGTTTAAATGCCAAATTATAGCTTTATTGTGAATTAATATCTAATTGTTGGCGGCTCTCCTTTTGTTGCACCGTCAGGTGTTGGTCAGGAATACGAGGAGATTCTAGTACATGGGGAGATTGGACTAAGCTACGCTTGGCACGGACGTCGGAGGAATAGGCCCGGAATGGATTCATTTTTGTATTTTACTTTTGTACCTCGAGACAATGTATCTCTATCACATTGTATCCAGATTTGTACTTAAATGATATATGTATGCAAGTATATTAGTACGTGTCTACTATTGGCTATATTGTTTTCACTGCTAAACAGCAGGACCTGTAAATCTTGAAAATCGTAATAGCCCCGGAAGGCAGATAGTTATAAATTTAGTTCCATCCAAATTTAGTTTCCACCAAAATTTTAAATTTTAGTTTACCTAAAAAAATTAGTTCCCTCCAAATTTAGGTACCTCAAAATTTATAATTTTAGTTTCCTTAAAATTTAGTTACATTTAGATGTAGTTCCTCCTAAATTTAAAATTTTAGTTCCCCTAAATTTTAGTTTCCTTCATATTTAATTCCCCCAAAATTTACTGTTATTGTATCAAAGATCTTACTACGTCATTCAAAAAATCATAACCCTAAAATTCAAGCACATTCAAAAGCCCGAAAAAAATTGCAGCCACCTTCAAAATATTCCACCAACAAATTTAGTTTCCCATAAAAAAATTTAGTCCAATTCCCTCCGAATTTAGTTCCACTTAAAATTTAAAATTTTAGGTTCTCCAACTTTAGTTTCCTACATATTTAGTTCCCCTGAAAATTTTAAATTTTAGTTCCTCAAAAATTTAGTTTCCTCCAGATTTAGTTCCCCTGAAAATTTTAAATTTTAGTTTCTCAAAAATTTAGTTAGCTCCAGATTTAGTTACCCCAAAATTTAAAATTTTAGTTCCCTCCAGATTTAGTTCCCCCAAAATTTTGAATTAAAATTTAGTTCTCCCAAAATTTAGTTTCTCAAAAATTTAAGGTTCTCCTTAAATTTTCACAAACTCTCATCCTAACCATGATTCCTTAAGATTAAATCTTAACTGTGTTCTACCAACCTCTTTGTCCTAGTCAGCGAACCCATTCAAAAACATCACTCATTTGTATTTTATATATATATACTAGTCATAACCCGTGCCCGCGGGCACGGTTCATTTAAGATTTCCCCCCGCGAAATCTTTGTTCCCCAAAAAATATTTCCACAACCAAAATTGTGTGGAACCACAAAGTAGCGTAAAAATATTTAGTGGCACGGACGCCTTCGATGCGGAACAACAAATTCAGCGCAGACGCCTTCGAAACGGAACAACAAATTAGTGTAAAAAATTGCTGCGGGCGCCTTCGGCGCGGAACAACAATTAGCATAAAAAATTTAGCGGGCGCCTTCGGCGCGGGAAAATATTCTCGTCTTTGCCCCATGTGTCGAAGAGACGGTGGGCCCGCGTTGAGGGAGAGATCATTCGATCTGCAACATTAAATACAAGTCAATGTTTTTTCCCCAAATGCATTAATTGCGTGCACTCTCCTATTCCCAAGAAATTTTCATTCCCCATAAAGTTTCATTTTTCCAGAAACTTTCATTTCCCTAGAATTGTTTTTCCCTACAAAACTTTCCACAAAATCTCATCTCAACCATTCTTTCCTCAAGATAAAATCCAAGCCGTCTTTCTATCAACCTGTTTGTCCTAGTCAGCTTGTCCTAGTCAGCCCTAGAATTCAAACACAGTTGTGTTTATATATATATGAGAAAATGGGTAAACATATGACATTAAAGAGCTACCTCTCTTATATACCGATGTGTCGTGTTCTCCTCCATGAGATGTAAAACTACATCCCGTATGACCACTTTTACCATGTGAGGAAGAATATTCTGCATCAATGTATAGGAGAGGTATTTCATATATATCATATGATACGCATGTATATGTATGTATGTGTATATATAGTGAGTTGAAGTAAATAAAAACTTAATGTTTCAAATAAAAAATTATAAACCCAAAAAAAAAATATTCCATTGGATGTGATCTAGCCCGTTTCATTTCAACTATCTTATGAACAAAATTTCAAATAACTTAGATATGTTTTAACCAAGCATCAAGTGACAACAAAATCAATTTTATTACAAGCGACTAATTTATCACCTTCTTGACTCGACAATAGTCCAGTGTTAACATCCTTGACAACACAACTATTAAAGACAAGACCTCAGAATTCTTAGTGAAACCAAACATAGATAAATAAGAAATTGCTCCCCCAAGAAAGATTTTACGTAAAAGAATTTGTTATACCAATCTTAAAGGGAATAATGTATGCAAGCACATGGTCCACAATCCCAAGTGCTTGGTTCAGGCCCCAAATAACATCTAGTAATTTGCATGAACTTAATACTCTTGGCCACATTTATATTAAGGGGAATTGCTTCCTTCACATCTTGAAAATGTTAAAACCCAAATAAAAATCAAAATATAATCTAAAAACATCATAACAGTAAGTTCAGTATACGCATTGTTTTGCTTGAGATATGAAAATTTCCAGACTTCTGACCATTCAACTTAATACATAAGGTCTGTGCTTCACAGCTGATGTGAATTCTACCATGTGTGCTTGCATGTGTACACCAAGACATTCAAATGCTTTACAAACCATTAAATTCCACTACTCCCCAATAACTGAAGATACCATGGGTTACTATCTGTATTAAGTACCAGTTGTATACCAGCTGTCTCAACAACCATTAAGGGCCATAGCGGTAAAGTCTTTGAATGCGGCTTAGACAGGGATATCTCAGTTTCTCAAATGTAAAAAACCAAAAAAGAAGAAAAGAAAGAAAGAAAGAAGAATTGAAGAAGAAAGAAAAAAGAAAGAAAATAAATGGAAAAACTTTTGATCCTTTAGATTCTATCCTCTCTCTCGTCCCCAAGGCAATACAAAACAATCATCATCATCATCAGGATTCAGAAAATCCAAAAACCCAAGCCTTGTTGGGTCTTCACCATAATTAGGCCAGTCTAAACATTGCATTATGTAAGTTTGAACTTTCAAGACCATATTAATTCAGTTCCTATGACCATGAAAGATAGAGAAGATGAAAATGCAATCACCAGCATCCCTTTTAAGTTAGTACCTCTGCCATGCACGCCAATAGTTTCTCCAAATTCAATGAGGAAATTTTGCTTTCTTAAACACTTCACCTTTAAGTTACTGTGATGAACTTGGCCACCCTATTTCCATTGGCATGATATTGCGACAATCTATTCCCCGTGACCATCTATTCCCTGCGCTTATCTATTCCCCGCAACCAGCCCTCGCTGAGACCAGCCTGACACTTCCAAAAATCAGGAGCACCAAAAAACCGATTAAACTCCACATTTGTTCCAAACGGTCTACCAGTAGATGGAATGTGTTCATGTACTTAAGATGAAAAGTCAGATACCTATGTGCTGGGTGTGTACCTAATGCAGGTATATGTGGGCACCTCACGGCTATACCAGCACGCACATGACACACGACTCAGAAAATTCTTGAAAAGCGCATAGGAGTGTCCGACATGCATATTCTCAACATGTCTATGGCACAACGTGGCTTCATGATAAATTCTTGAAAATACATAGGATGGTTGTCCAACATGCATATCCAACATATGTCCATCACAGCGCAATTTCATTATAAAGTGTCAATGCTACATAGGCTCCATGGCCATCTTAGCCATGAAACAACATAGTGACCAGACAGTAAAGCATTTCATGGCCGTCATTGGATAAGTTTCATTTCTATCTATGGTATATAAGGATCAGGAAAGATATGATTAGAAACATTCACTCATCTGGAAAATGAAAAAGAAGAACCAATATAATTAGCGTTGCACATTAACCTGCATGAAGGAAAAAGAAATTAATAATGCAAGCATGAAAGGAATTCAGATAACATACTATTTGAGTGTTCCCTTTGGTCATCACTCCCAAGACTTCATGAGTGGTAGTATTGGTTTTCCTAGAAACAGCAGCTACTTTTGTTCCCACCTGATTCAAGAAGAAAAGAAAAATTAAGAACTAACAAATAAATAATGATTAATTACAATATATTGTCAGGAACAATGAAAAAAATCTCTTACCTAGGGGGGAGAGCAAATATGCTATTTTTTTGAATCTCAAGGAGTGTCATCACTTTCCGTATTGTTACATAAGAAATGCATTACTGAGCGTTGTATTGGGTGAAAAGCCACGTTACAGCTTACTGTTTGAAAGGGGAATGATGATATTTTTAAAAATAACACCATTATATTTTCCTTATTTTGATATTTTGATATAGCCATGAATGTGGTTTTTTAAGATACAACAACATTATATTTTCCTTATTTTGATATTTTGATATACCTTGAAATACCCATAAATAGTTAGTTATGTGTTAAATTGATGGTTAATAGAAAAAATGACTCACACACCCTTGATTATTTGAAGAAAAAAATTGATCATGAACTTCTGTGTAGCACAGACACGACACGGACATGGCAAGACATGAACACAGAGACATAGCAAATTTGTGAGAAGTATGACATGGTGACACGGCATTTTACACACACACACAGACACACACAAAAGATTTTTAAATATTAAAATTCCTACCAAACCATTATTACCAACAATCAAACAACGTTGCTAACCATATTATTTGGACATGTTGTTAGGTGTATTTGGGGAGGCAACGATGGTTCAATGCTACATATGGAGGAACAAGACACCTCTAAGCTACCACAGAATTACTTCCAAACAAAAATTACAGATGTATCACTGGGTTGTATTTTTATTGGGTCAAATGTGGCCTGTTAGTACTTTAGTTATGCATGTGCATATACTTTAATAGGCTACTCTAGCACTATCAATGATATGTAAGATGGGGATCTTCCCCATCCATAATCTTAAAAGATTAAGTTAGCATACAGGTGGATTGCAAGGCAACAAAAGTACAACTAATACCCAAAACATGAAGTAATATTCATGTTATATTAAACATACACTGATTCATAAACACCAGTGATAGAAATCCATCCAAAAGAGACTATTCATCTATGTATCACAAACAGGGACAAATGGGCCGTATGTCCATGTCGTGCATGTGGCAGGCACGAGACAAAGCCCAGCTATATTCGGTTTGTAAATGTCCAAATTTCTGGTCTGGACACGGATCCAACCAGTTTGGTTTACCAGATAAGTTACAAAATTTAAAAAAAAATGATTCTTTACGGGATCCTTGTATCTACACTTGTTTTTCTCTTTCCCACTTTCCTCTTCTTCGCATATCTCTCTTTGTTTCTCCCTTCGCAAACAACTGTCAGTGAACTCTCTGGACTCATCTCTTTCCTTTTGTTTCATAATTTTGTCTTCCCCGCTCTTCCTTATGGAAGATCAGTAGTATACGACTTCGGATCTCAGGGATCTAGATAGATCTTCTCGGACTTTTTTTGGATGCGATCTTGATTTGGGATTTCAACTTTGATTTCCGCCAATGGACAAGGAGGTTTAAGGTTTCAACTTTGGTTTCCACCATTATGGCAGTGTTTTGAATTATGTTTAGTGGCGGGATTGATGAGAAAAAAGAAGCTTGTGACAGAACCAACTAGATCTGAAATTTATTAGTATAAAACTGAAAATAAAAGGGATAGATTGATCATAATTATAGGGGTGATCGCCCTCCCAAGACGCCAATTAAAGAGGACGTCCGCACTCTCCCGAAGAACGAGGAACTCTCTCCTCTCTTTATCTCCTAGCCGGCCCTAGCTTTAAATAGAGAAAAGTTACAGAAAATTGCAAATTTCCCAAAATATCCCTAAAATCCGAAAATTCCGAAAACGCCCCTAATGGGCCCAAAACACATACAAAGTCCAGATCTAACATTACTCCGCCCCCGAAAATCCACATAGTCCTCAAGGTGGTGCCTGAAGTCCGCGGCGGCCCTACTCCAAGTGCGCGCAAGCCTCCTCTCAGATCAAAAGGGTACGATTGGTCTCCAACGCCTTAAACAACATCCAGAAGAAAGCCACAATCGTCGCCAGTCAGATCTAAATGTCCTCCATACCCAAAACTGATATGATGTCGCTCGGAAGGACTTCGAACTGAAAACCAATGGCCTTGGGGCCCTCGTCGACATTCGGGATTTCCACCGTTTCTGTTTTGTCGCCCCCACGATATCACATTTTTGCTGTTTGGGCTCGAAACAATCTAGATCTGAGCCCTGATAGGCTCTACGCCATGAAACCAGGCCCGAGGGGGCCCTACAGCCATGCAAGAGGGGCTGGCGCCCCTTCTGAAGGGGCATCAGCCCCCTGGAAGGCCCAGCAGGGGCTGGTGCCCCTGTTGTAGGGGCGGCAGCCCCCTGGGGGGCTCAGGAGGGGCTGTCGCCCCTTCTGGAGGGGCATCAGCCACCCTGGGGGCCCCAGGAGGGGCTGGTGCCCCTGCAGTATGGGCGACAGCCCCCCTGGGGGCCCCATGAGGGGCTGGCGCCCCTTCCAGATGGGCGGCAGCCCCCCTGGGGGCCCTAGCAAGGGCTGGCGCCCCTTCTGGTGGAGGGCAGCCCCTCGGTGATGCCCTAGGATTCTGGGCCCTTCTGTTTCGATGTCGAAGACAACGCATCTCGCAATTTCTCTGCCGAAAGCAATGCATTTTGTCCTAGATCTGAGTTTTCACCCAGATCTGGAATTTACACCGTCTTCAGATCTGAAATTTTTGCCATCGACTTCTCGATGTACTCGTCGGTGTCGAAAAGTAGCCCTTCGTCATCTGTATGCAAATCTGCGTCAAAGCCATCGCTTTTTTCCTCCGCCTCGTCCAAAGTTGACGACTTTAGCCCAAAATTAGGGCTTTCGCTCCAATCTAAATTTTCTGCCGCCTCCAGATCTGAAGTCTATGCCGCCTCCAGCTCTGAAATTTTCGTCGCCTCCAGCTCTGAAATTTTCGGGGCCTTTAGATCTGTCGCGAACTCCTTCAGATCTTGTCTGCATTCTTGATATGATTGATTCAACTGTATGCATAATTGCATGACAATCTCCAACTTTTCATGCACAAATCTCCGCCACTCTGCCATGGATCATTGCTCTGATACCAAAATGATAGGAACCAACTAGATCTGAAATTTATTAATATTAAACTGAAAATAAAAGGGATAGATTGATCACAATTATAGAGGTGAATGCCCTCCCAAGACGCCAATTAAAGAGGACGTCTGCACGCTCCCGAAGAACGAGGAAGAACGATGAACTCTCTACTCTCTTTATCAATTTTATTCTCAAATTCAACATAACCTTCTCCTAGCCCTAGCTTTAAATAGAGAAAAGTTAAGCTAGCTTTAAATAGAGAAAAGTTACAGAAAATTGCAGATTTCCTAAAATGCCCCTAAAATCCGAAAATTCCCAAAAACTCCCCTAATGGGCCAAAACACATACAAAGTCCAGATCTAACAACTTCAATGCTAGAATAATTTCAATGCTACAAAGTCTTTTGATTTTTAGATCCACGTAAACATTCAAATTCAATTAGTTGTTTTCTTGTTTTGGCAATTATCTACCCAATTGTAGTAACCTTTGCATGAATTCATCCAATTTTCCATGGTACTCCTTCAACCACTTCCAATTTTATTAGAAGTTATGAATTTAGTTATATATATAATGATATTTTTTGGTTGTTGCATCTTATTTTATTCATGTTGTTCTTTGTTCAGTTTTGTTTCATCCATGGCTTTATTTAGGTTCTGACAAATTAGCTCTATAAATATGGTTTAATTTCCATACCATTGGCTTAAAACTTAAGCCATACACATGTTAAAGCTGCATGGTCTTGTTATTCTTTTTCATGTTTGTTCAATTATTTAAACATGTTCATACTGAATTGATTATAATTTATTCGTATTCCTGTGTCCCTGTGTCTGTGATTATAATTTACTTTTGCATTGATTGTCTATTTAACTTGTCATGAAACGTGTTACTAGTATGTGTATCAAATTGATATTTGTAAGAAATAATCTAATAGATAAAATATGTCTACTTCCTGAATCTTCGTGGGTGGTGATAAAGAGAACATGATAATACACTACTGTGAAAGTATGTAACAAAAACTAAAAAGTTAGGAAAGACGGGAGGAAATTAGCTATGGGGATGTGATGGGCCCACGTGTATCAGAGTCGCAACAAGGGGGTGCGTGCACAAGGGGAGCGGCCGAACCAAGCTAAAGGGGCGTTTTCGTAAATCCTCAATACCCTTTTATAATTTAATTTATATTGGAATGGCAAACTTGTAATTAGATGAGATGGGGATTAGTATTTAGACCAAGGGTTAGCCGCCGGCCTTTACTATGCATTTTTGACTATTTTCGAGAGGTAGAGATTGTTCTTCGTGTTCTTCGGAGAAAGTGCGGACGTCCCTTATCAAATGGCGTCTTAGGAGAGAATGTTACCTCCTATTTGTAGCATATTTATCTATTAAAAATTCAGTTTTTATCCAATAAATTTCAGTTTCTTCGAGTTCCTATCATTTTGGTATCAGAGCACGTCGATCCATGGCGACAGCTACGAGATCCAAAGATCGGATCGATGCGGTAGAGGAAAAATTGACGGTGGAGATCGGCATCAAGAGCGAGGTCACGAGCGTGAAGGAAACCCTAGCCGATCATAGTGGGCAATTGAAAGAACACGGCAAAACCCTAGCGAAGTCATCTACCAACTCGGGGAGATTTCATCACATCTAAAAGGATGTGATGGCAACCCTAAAGCGGCGACATAGTTACCACCTTTAGACAAGTGAAAGGAGAAGATGGAGAAAATTGATGTGGGATCCGTACATGAGAAAGAGAATTACGAGGAGGAAGATGGAGGGCCGTGGGTGGACAACTACCGCGAATCGATTTGTCGAAAAGCGGAAGAAGCGAGACCGGAGGCCGGCGGGCCAAGCGGCCTCCCCCATCAGGCGCGGCAAGCTTTTGGGGGACCGCGGGTCCATTCACAGACCCCGCGGGCCCCAGGAAGCACAGCGGGGGGCGGCGACCCCCAACCCTCGACCGGGGCCGGTGAATGCCCCAAGTCCCGGCGGGCCCCGCCGACCAGCGGCAGGGCCGTTGGGGCCCCGAGAACCCTCGGTAGGGCCCCGCGACCCCTTCCCAGGGCCACTGAGGCCCCCCGACCAGTGGAAGACCCCCGTAGGGCATGGGGTGGACGACAGGATGAAGCGCAGCCCTACGGTGATTTTTAGCCTTATTTGGAGGACCCGGCACGTGGTTTCGACGATGGATTTGACCCGAAAAGTTTTCAAGAGTACGATGATGACAGAGTGGGGTTTTAGGACCCTCCCGACCCTCGGTATGGCGATGATAGATGGCGTCCTCCACCCCACACCTATGAGGGACGCCCCGAAGACAGAGGGAGAGAGTACAGAGATTATCAGGAGGAGCACGAGGGCCGGACTGGAGGCTACGGAGGACGAGGAGAGGGGCCCCGAGGGGGCTGGAGATCGGGGGAGAGGGCCACAGGGAGGACATGAGACACACCAGGAGAGTTGGCAGCACTACCATTAGCCCAGATATGGTGGTGGACGAGGAGATCAAGAAACATTCAATATGGACAGGATGCGAAAGCTAAAGATGCGCGTATTCGGTAGGGTTGATCCAGTGTCGTGGATCAACAGAGATTTTTTAGTCTCTCGCATGACTGAGGAGCAGAAGCTGGAGGCAGCAGGTATTTGTCTGGATGGGAAGGCCCTCGCTTGGTTTCAGTGGAAACATGTGAGGTGTCCTTTTCGCTCATGAGAGGAGATCAGGGACCAGATGGTGGAGAGGTTCAGAGACCCCCACTTGGGAAACGTGAGTTAGCAACTGCTATCACTAAGACAGGAGGGCACAGTGAGAGATTACTTAGAGAGATTCGAGACCCTATAGGGACAGATGCACGGAGTGACCGATGAGACGATGGAGAGCACCTTCATAAAGGGGTTGAGGGCCACTATTCGAGCAGCGATGGGCAGGAAGGAGCCTCAGAGTCTGCTGGAGACCATGGAGTACGCTCAGATGGCGGAGGACTGGCAGTTGGAGGAGAGGAAGGCGAGTGGTGGTTGGAGTGGTCTAGTTTCCCGTAGCCAAACAGCAACAAGAGGACAGCAGAGAGCCACTACGGGAGCAGATCCTGCCACCACGTAGAAGAGTGAGGAGAAGAGTAGTGCACAGCAGGCTGGGTGACAGTTCAAGCGGATGACTGACACGGAGATGAGGGAGAAGCGACAGAAGGGCCTATATTTTAGATGCAATGAGCGTTTCACACCAGGCCACAGATGTGCAGGGCGCAAGCTCCAGGTGCTGCTACTCGACGATGAGGATGACGAGGCTGATGTGGAGGACGAGACCGTTGAGGTTGAGGTGGAGGAGACTGTGGGCCATCCGCTAGACGTGGCGGAGGTTTCCCTTAACTCCGTGGTAGGGTTCACACCGAACCATAACATGAAGTTGAGGGGGCATATCGGTGACCAGGAGGTAACAGTACTTATCGACAGTGGGAATTTCATTTTCAGGAGAGTGGTGGCCCAGCAGGAGCTGCAACTGACAGATTGTGGCAGCTTTAGTGTCGTGATAGGGACATGAAAGAAGGAGAGCAGTCGTGGGGTTTGTAGATGACTGGTGCTGACCATACAGAGGGTGCAAGTGAAAGCTGACTTCCTGCCTCTAGACTTGGGGAGTACCGATGTCATCCTAGGCATAACTTGGTTACAGACGCTGCGGGAGATGACTGTGAAATGGAAACTGCTCAAGATGGAGTTCCATGAGGATGGGAGAGCAATAGTCCTACACGGGGGACCCCAGCCTAAACAGAGTACTGGTCTCGCTGAAGACCGTGATGATGACCATCCAGACAGAGGGCGATGGATACTTGGTGAATTATATTCGTTGACGGGAGAGGATGGCGCTGAGGACAGCGGGGAGCAGCACATTCCAGAAGAGGTACAGCAGTTGATGGAGAAGTTCGAGGAGGTCTTTCAGGAGCCACAGGGACTTCCACCGCCGAGGGATCACGATCATGTCATAGTCCTGCGGGAGAGCGTGTCCTCCATCAGTGTGAGACCCTACCGCTTCCCACGGGTACAAAAGGATGAGATTGAGAGGATGGTGGCAGAGATGGTGCAGGCGGAAGTGATACAGCCCAGTGTGAGCCCCTTTTTCCAGTCCGGTGTTGTTGGTGAAGAAGAAGGATGGGAGCTGGCGCTTCTGCGAAGACCACAGCACCTTAAAAAAGGAGACAATGCTAGATAAGTTCCACATACCAGTGATAGATGAGCACTTGAATGAGTTGCACGGGGCAGCCATATTCACGAAGATAGATCTCAAATCGGGCTACCACCAGATCAGGTTGCAGGTAGAGAATGTGCCCAAGACTGCGTTCAGGACGCATGAGGGACACTATGAGTTTCTAGTATGCCCTTTAGCTTGACTAACGCACCAGCTACTTTCCAGGCTCCCATAAACAAGGTATTTTGTCCTTACCTACGACGATTTGTACTAGTCTTTTTCGATGTCATATTGGTGTACAGTCGTACCTTGAAGGAGCACTTGGACCACATGCAGGTCGTTTTTCAAGAGTTGCAGTACTACCAGCTATTCGCAAACAGAAAGAAGTGCTTATTTGAACAGCCACAGGTGGAGTATTTGGGACATGTTGTGTATGCAGATGGGGTGACAGCTGACAGGACAAAGATTGCGACGATGCTGGATTGGCTGCGCCACACCACTCTTAGGCGGCTGAGGGGATTTCTGGGCTTGACAGAATATTATCGCAGATTTGTGCAGGGATATGGGACGATCGCCTGGCCGCTCACAGAGCTACTTAAGGACCAGTTTATTCGGGGTGAGAAGGCGACGACAGCTTTTGATGCCTTGAAGAAGGCCATGGCCACCATGCCAGTCCTGACGTTGCCAACTTTTCTAGACCTTTTGTGATGAAGGCGAACGCTTCGGGGCATGGATTGGGAGCGGTGTTGATGCAGAATCAGCGGTCCATACCGTATTACAGTCGGGTGTTGGCAGCTAAAACCAGACTGCGGTCAGTCTACGAGGGGGGAGTTGATGGCCATTGTCTTATCTATCCATAAGTGGAGACAATACCTGTTGGGGAAGAGTTTTCTGGTGCGCACAAATCAGAGGAGTCTCAAATGTCTTTTAGAGCAGCGCACGGTGGCAGAGGAGCATCAGAAGTGACTGCGGAAGCTGATGGGATACAGATTTGAGATTGAGTATCGGCCAGGATTAGAGAAAAAGGCGGCTGACGCCCTTTGACAGCGAGAGGATGACTAGAGTTGGCGACATTGGCAGTTTCTGTACTACAGGATTGGACGTCACTGTAGCAGGAGGTTGAGCAGGATCAGGAGCTGGCAGGCATACTGATGGCACTATTACAGAGATCTACAGAACATCCAGGCTATACTATCCAGGACGGATGGCTACTATATTGGGGGCGCTTGGTACTTCCGAGGAATTCTACACATATTCCGGCCATACTCCAGGAGTTTCACAGCATTGCCATAGGAGTGCATTCTGGGATCTGCAAGACCTATCAGAGACTGACGAGGGAGGTCTACTGGAAGGGGATGAAGGACGTCTCGAGAATGGTTGCAGAGTGTGACGTTTGCCAAATCACAAGTACCATGCGATGGCTCCATGGGGTTTACTACAGCCGTTGTCCTTACCCGAGTGTGTGTGTGAGGGCCTCTCCATGGATTTTATTGATGGATTGCCGAAGTCGTGTGGATACACAGTCATATTTGTTGTGGTAAACCGCCTCAGCAAGTATGCACACTTTATACCACTTCGGTATCCTTACAGCACAGTGTCGGTGGCGGAGGTTTTCGTGAGGGATGTTATTCGCTTGCATGGACCCCCAAAGTCCATTGTCTCTGATAGGGACAAGGTTTTTTTGAGCAGATTCTAGCAGGAGCTTTTTAGACTGCAGGATACAATTTTGAGACGGAGCACAGCTTACCACCCGCAGACGGATGGCCAGACTAAGGTTGTCAACCGGAGTGTTAAGACATATCTGAGGTGCTTTATTTCAGAGAGCTCTAAGAAGTGGACTCGTTGGCTGGCATGGACGAAGTATTGGTACAATACATCTTATCACACCGCAGCTCAGACGATGCCCTTCAGGATTTTGTATGGCCGTGATCCTCCACATTTAGTACACTATGGACAGGAGACGACACTAGTATCTGATGTGGAGTAGTACCTGGCAGAGAGGGATCGGATTTTGAAGGAGTTGAAGCTCCATCTGACTAGAGCTCAGCAAATTATGAAGACGATGGCAAACCTTCACCGCAGAGATGTGCAGTTTGCAGTTGGGGACATGGTGTACCTTAAGCTGAGACCCTACAAGCATATATCCTTGGCCCACAGGAGGAATGAGAAGTTAGTACCCAGATATTTTGGACCTTTCGAGGTCGAGGCCAATGTGGGACCAGTTACTTACAGGTTACAGCTACCCCCAGGATCAGTTATTCATCTGGTATTCCATGTGTTTCAGCTGCGCCAGGTTATCAGAGACACACCCTTCGTCCACACTTCCGGAGACATTGACAGCTGATATGGATGTGAGATTGGAGCCTGAGGAGCTAAAGGGTATACGCAGATGGATCACTGGAGAGCGGGAGGTTCTATTGCAGTGGAATGACTTGCCAGAGCACGAGAGCACGTGGGAGTCCCTAGACGTGATGGCGCAGCAATTTCTAGACTTCCACCTTGAGAACAAGGTGACTCTTTATGGAGGGAGTAGTGATGGGCTCCGCGTGTATCAGAGGCGCAACAAGGGGTGCACGCACAAGGGGAGCGGCCGAACCAAGCTAACGGGGCGTTTTCATTAATCCTCAATACCCTTTTCTAATTTAATTTATATTGGAATGGCAAACTTGTAATTAGATGAGAGGGGATTAGTATTTAGGCCAAATGTTAGCCGTCGGCCTTTACTATGCATTTTTTGATTATTTTCGAGAGGTAAAGATTGTTCTTCGTGTTCTTCGGGGAAGGTGCAGACGTCCATTACAATTGGCGTCTTGGGAGAGAATGTTGCCTCTTATTTATAGCCTATTTATCTATTATAACTCAGTTTTTATCCAATAAATTTCAGTTTCGTCGAGTTCCTATCAGAATGTAGGGTATAGTCATGAACACTGTAAAGGGTCATACCCATCGGTGAAAACTTATCTTTTACGAACTCCTGGTGTTGGAATAAAAATGTGTCTGTCAAAAGTAGGCACTTGAATGATATGAAAAAGGTAATGAAGCAAACAAAACTAAGATTGAAGGCTTTTATGGCTAAAAACCCCATACCTCGCCTTCGCCTACACCCTCGAGTGGTGTTGGAGGCGCAAGTGGCTTATTTAGCATGCCACCATAACCACAACAAGCAAAGAAGATGAAGGAGGTGAATACTGTCGAAGATTCATTTAATCAAGAAGCAATAGAAGAGACGGATGCTATCATTGCAATATAGTTCTATTCAGACAAATTGTCATTCAATATGATAAGAAATCCATTCTATGTGATGGCATTTACATACGCCGCTAACAATCCAATTACCGGTTATATACTTCATATGTACAATATATTGAGGATCTCAAAGAGAGTTATAACATTAATGGAGGATGTAGGTTATAGCATTATGGGAGGATGTTGGAACCCATCAAAAACAGATGGAATTAAAAAGGTGTTTCAATTGTTAGTGATAGATGGTTAGATGAACAAGCAAGGTTTATTAATTGTATAGCAATCAATGAAAGTGGACATATGTTCTTGAGCGCCATGAATGCTAAAGAATGTACAAAATATAAGTTTTACATTGCGTTTAAACTTATGGCGAGGATCAAAGAGGTGAATCCTCTTAATGTAGTGCAAGTCATCCCCAACAATGCACAAGATTTCAAGTTGACGGGGTAATGTTGTGGAAGGCCATCATCTGCATGATTTCTGTACTCCATCTGTTGTGCATTACTCTTGCTTTTAAGAATATATGTTTAATGAAGTATACCGAAGCAAACAAGATAAGTCATGACGAGTGTAATTGGATCGTCGATGTTTCCAAGGATATCGTCATAAAGAATTTTATTATAAATCACTCGATCAGTATTGCTATGTTCAATCAGCATGTAAAGATGAAGCTTTATTCTATTGCGGAGACAATATTTTCCTTAGCCATTATCACGTAGAAGAGGTTTAAATTGATCTTTATACAAGAATGGTTATGTGAAAAAGCGGAATTTGTAAAAAAAAACAAAGTTCTAAATGAAAGGTGATGAAACAAGATACAATACATTCTTTCATACAAAGAACAAATTTATAAAATATTAAGGATTACCGACACCAATAATCTCTCTCCATTTGGCCTATGACATGCGGGATACAATGGTAGAAACGTAAAGGGTATTGTTTATCAGCATAAATAGAAAACAGACAATAAATCATCTTTTTAATGAGGTGGTGCATAAAATATTGGTTGATCAGTTAAATAAGATAAATACACCATTACATTATTTTGCATATTTTTGAACCCATTGTAACCCTTAGAGTTTAAATTTGAAACCAACAAACTTATATCAATGTTATTTTATCAATTTTATGGTCTATTTATTATAATTTTCCTGAGACTAAATAGATATTATAATGCGAAATTATTTTTTTAAAGTATAAATCGAGTAATAAATCGAGTAGCTTCGCATCATTATAATGAAATATCTAGGGAAAAATAATTGTTTAAAGATGTATTGATGCATGACAGAAGCGGAAAAGGATGTGGTGGGAATTTGAAGAAGTATACTAGGGATTTGATAACTTTTCGAATCTCGCACCTCGGAAATCTTCCGATCACCGACTCGCACGCCTCGCACGTAGGGATTCTTCAGACACCTCGCACAGGTAACCAAGCCCATTCTCGCACACTAATGCAAAATATTTAATTCGTAGATAAACTAGAAGTTTACACCAAAAACTAATATTCATTGAATTCTTATTAAAAACTAAGAAGTTTGGGGCCTTTATATAGGCTTACAACTTGACTTTCTGAAACTGAAAGGACTAAAATAACAAAAACTCTCAAAATAACAAAAAAGACTCAATTAATTAGAATTCTTTAAGCACTCAAACTCTGTCAAACAAAAAATTCCTCAAATTCTATCTCTATCATTCTCTCATGCTTAATAACTTCACCCCCTGATGGACATCGATATGAATAATAGCCAGGTAGAAATCAATAGTTCTTTAATACTGGAGAAGACACGTCCACGAACTTTGAATTACAATATGATGTGAATCTGCAGACGGATATCTTTTGTAAAGCTCTTCCATATAACAAAAGAGGTTAAAGTATATAAAATCTTCGTATGATGTGAAGAATCTGAGATGCCGAACTCAATATGCTCAATCTCCTCAAGCTCCAGTGAAATACTCGACTCAGTTATACTAGGATTGTAACTCAATAAAGCTCGTCGAGAACATGTATGATGCATGCAAAGTCTATTCACTGGTTCTAGTACGAACCTATCTAAGCAAACTTGAATCATCTCGTCATCCATAACTGTAAAATCATGTAGATTTCTATTTGGTTCTGCAACAGACTTATGAGTGTCATTGTTTATTGCAAAAATTTCATAAGTCCCTATATGTAATGCATTCAAATCATATGCAATATGCTCATGGAATGCAGTAGGAATAAAGTCAAATCTGGATTCTAAGGAATTGGGACTTTATGGTGAGATATTTGCATTAATGGCTTTCTAAAGATCAACACATTCTTTTGATTTTCAATTATGTTCTTGGGTTTACCAGGAGTCAATACAATTTTTCTTTCCTTTAAATATGAACATGTGTTGGATCTCCCAAAATGTGAAACATCTAAGTCATACAACCAATGCCTACCTAGCAAAATATGTGAAACATCCATACCATCATGATAGCTCAAAAACTGGATGGGCACTAAACAACATTGGGTAACAGAATGTGATTGATCAATCCATGTAATTTATAAGGTTACGGATGAAATTCAGCTTTCAGTCACATCTTTTTAATAGCCGAGTTGGAAACTAAATTGGTGCAACTACCTCCGTCAATCGTCACTTTGAAAAATTTATCCCCAATTTTGACGTAGATAAAGAAAACATTAGTTCTTCGTCAATCAATCTCACTCTTAGGTGTAGTAATCAAACAACTAATGACTTGTAATCGTGCACAATAATCATCTTCATCAGTATCTGTAATATCGGTAACCTTTCGGGTATATATTTCTTCAATTTCATTATCATTATTAATCTCTCCTACAAGTAAATTTTTATTGCGACACTGACTAGCAACATAACTAAGCCATGACATTTAAAACATTGCACCTCTTTTAATTTTTATTTTAATGGTTCTACAAGCTCAGCATTTCCATTTATCTCTTTAGCGGCATTCGTTTTTTATGTAGTCATGCTGCCAATATGCCGTTTAAATTGCTCACCGTCTTTAAAAGTAGGCTTCTTATCTATGGGAACTCTCATAAATTCCAGATTTAAGGCTATATTAAAAACTTGTTGGACATTGTCTACATTATGGGAAAGCATCTCACACCTAACGTCTGCTCTAAATCAAGAACGAAACCTAGCAATGGTATATCGTGGATCTTCTTGTAACTCACTACTAACAAATGGCCATTGAATTTAGTCATGTATTCCTCAACAGTCATGTTTCCTTAACGTAGGTCGTTCAATTTGTCTACTAGGCGATCTCTATAGGTAAAAGGCAAAATAATTTTCTTTGAGCTTATTTTCATATCATTCCAATTCTGTATGTCTCATATGCTCTCTCTCGTTGTCACTCTATGGTTGTCGAGAAAATTTTAGCAGACCACATCAATTTCATGTTAGCAAATTGGACTTTTCGTTCGTTTGATAACTAGTACCACTCAAACAAATGCTCCATCTCTGCTAACCATTCTGAAAGGGTATAAGGATTATAAATTCATTAAAATTAGGAGCAGCTAACTTAATCCATCGTGCAATATTATCTCGCCCAAAGTTATCCTCGGAATTCCCACCGTCTCCTATTATTCAATTGTTTTCATTTCTTATCATCCTAGGTTCCTCGTCAAAAATACTATGTGCGCATCCTCAAAATTTTGTTCTTTGCTCAATTTATTTTCTAATGCTTCTAGGCGATCTTCTGTTTAATTTATGTCAGCTTTTAGTTAATCTCATGTTCGAGTTATGTCGACTTTTAGTTCTAGATATATTGTTAGACTAGTCATAACTCGTGCCCTCGGGCACGGTTCATTTAAAATCTTTATTTTCCCAAAAATTATTTCCCCCTCCAAAATTTTGGGACATATAATATTCCACTTCACAATTTAAAAGAACAAAAAATTAGTGAGCGCATTCGGCGCTGGCGCCTTCAGCTTTCAAAGTATTGGTTTCCCCCAACACATTTACTCCCAAAATTCACAATTTTCCCCCTAAATTTTCTCAAAACCTCATCTCAACCGTCAATTCATCAAGATTAAATCCCAACCGTCGATTCATCAAGATTAAATGTCAGATTGTTCTATATCTATTATACATTTGGGTTTTTTTGGGGGGGAGGGGTTGGGGTTGGGGTTGGGGTTGGATAATAGATATTACAAAAGATTCAACACTTTTAAAAG
This sequence comes from Scilla litardierei, assembly GCA_030789695.1. Classification (NCBI taxonomy): domain Eukaryota; kingdom Viridiplantae; phylum Streptophyta; class Magnoliopsida; order Asparagales; family Asparagaceae; genus Scilla; species Scilla litardierei. The sequence continues at coordinate 72,135,713 of CM061138.1, read as the reverse complement.
AGATGCTCATAACCGTTTTGATGACGTCACCCGTTGATCCACTTTTTGAGCGAGCGAGCGTGAGTGTTTCAATTTCTTGGCCAAAATTATAAAATAAATAAACAAATAAATAAAGAGAATAAAATAATGGATTCTCCTGCTTGGAATTTTGATTGCGTCGAAGATTTTAAAATTGGCCGCCATGGCGTACATGTTGCGATATTAGTGGCTGATCGCGAAGCATGCGAGTCTCGATAAACAAAGCGGTCAAAAAGGGATTGGTAAATAATTTCTGTTTTCAAAGCATTGGGTTCCCCCAACACATTTACTCCCAATATTCAAAAGTTTTCCCCTAAATTTTCTCAAAACCTCATCCCAACCGTCGATTCATCAAGATTAAATCTCAGACGTCTTTCCATCAAACCTTTTGTCCTAGTCAGCTTGTCCTAATCAGCCCTAGAATTCAAAAAGGGATTGTCAAATTTACAATAGATATATTGTTTGAAGTTGATTTTCTATCCTTTGAATTACATTATCTTCCATGTCTGATTCTAGTATTTTACCACTACGCAATAACATGCAATACCAACCAATCACACAGATGCAGATGCAAGACCCTAAATACCAACTAAATACATATACTAATTATGTAAACAAAATAAAATCCCAAGGTCCAAACTATATGTCACGATGCAAACCATGCAAACCATAAAGGAATGTCATGTACCATATTTTCATAATCTTCAAGGCTATCTGGATCTTCCAGAATTGGGCCCATAGAAAATGAATTTGACATAGATGCAATTAAACTGATTGCGAAAGCAGAGATATCAACAGGTCATGTATGAAGCACATAAGGACATGTTCGCTAAAGACAAAAAGGGAAAAGATCCAATACACCAATATTGACAACACCAGAAGCACTAAACATTTTCATATATGGGAAAAATGACGAGGTTCTGCCAATATGGAACCGGAAGCATTTACTTAAGAGTCATCGTACATAATAAGGACCTGATGCCATATTAATAGACAATAAGAAGTGTATTAAACAGAAGTCAAGAAAATCTACAAATCCCACCAAAACTATCGGTGGGTCTGGTTTATCAGGTAGCCTATAACATGTAAATTTTTAATTATATTTTTCTTAGTTTTAAATTTCATATCATGTCTTGATTATACTGAGATAGATTTTGGAGATATACTGTGAGCCTGGTGCGGAGATGCCTGCATCAATCTTTGATTGATAAATTAGAGTAGGAGCCAGGCCACCAATATCTAGGATAATGATGATTGGGTTGGATTATAATTTAGAAATTACAACTAGGATGTGTTTGGTTGGCTTAGCCAAAAAAAACAGTGTTTAGTTTTGAGAAGTTGCAATGTTGCTATAAAAACTAGAATACCTCCAACTCCTGCTTTTGGATCTGCACTAAAAATTTGCGCAACTCCAACAATGGTTTTTGAACCACAATAATAAAGTGTAAAAAGTTCATTTTTCTTTTTGACACATCTGAATTTGTTGTAATTTTTAACTGCTCTTTTCCTTTTCAACCACATCAAGCTATTCACAAAAACAAATCTCACCAAACACTAACATGCTGTTCTAACATTAAAAGGTGGTGATGCGTGTAGTTGGAAGACCAGTGTAAACTCACCAAACACATGTTAACATCACACGTTAGTGTTGCATGCGGTTGGAATGTTAGTGTAGATCCAGACTTGAAGCGATCAAACACACCATTATATCCTAATTATAATAGATAAAGTAATCAAAGTGCTTAGCTGCAAATTGAGTGGCTAGACATATCAGGATGTGTAAGTAATCAAATTGATTAGCTGCAAATTAAGTTGCTAGACATATTGGGATGCGTTTATAAATTAGGAAAAATTTCCAAACCACACAGGTGCATGTTCTTATCAACTTTTAACTATGAGTGTCATGTTACAAGTAGGAATACGATGTATAAAGTTCAGATCTAGTCTAATACTATAACAACCCCCCTGACTGGGTTTCGATATGACATTACCAAGCAAATCCGGCATACGTAAATAGATGCACCCCCCCCCCCCCCCCCCCCCCCGGGTGAGTTGTTCTGGCTTCAGTGCACTCTTCATAGCCATCTACCTAGTATGTTCAAATCTACCTTTGTCTGAATTCTAGTTTAGTTATCAACATTCTGGTTTGGGTCATTTCTAAGTTTCTTAATTGGCACTGAATTTCTAAATATTGTAAACTGTTTTGATCTATTGCAATTTCTATTCTGCATCAATTTACTTAACCGCCTATGCAATTACAAGCATTCGTTTGGAGAGGATCAATGTATGGCAATATTTTCAGTCAAATGAGACCGGACTGGAGGTATGAAATGGTTGAGGCACTGGCTTTGAAGGTGTGGATATGGGTATGGATGTGATTTCATCAGATCAAACTAACAGCAATTAGCAACCATCAAAGCAAGAGTTAATGGACATCCATTCCCATCCCCCCCCCCCCCCCCCCCCCCCCCCCCCCAAAAAAAAAAAAAACAAAAAAAAAAGAAAAAAGAAAAACCAACAACAACAACAACAAACTAAAGAAAAAATATTCACTTATTTGGCTGTTAGAAAATCAATAATTTGATGAGGAATTTGTATAATGTTTCTCCCTGCTCTTCTCATGTCATTGCCTCACTCGGTTCCCATTTTTCTTTACAGAATCCCCCCATACTTGGTTCTCTGCGTAGCTATTCCAGGGTTGGTTATTAAATTCAGCTGATGTGCGCAATTTTTGTTGCCTATCATGTGTTTGTTTGTTTATGTGTGCAAAGTGTATCATCATGTCAGCTATGTTCCAAAAACAAGAAGAAAAACTAAGGAAAATAATTGAAGAACTAACCATGAAATTCGTCAGCGAAGATTTCCCAGCATTAGGAGCCCCAATGATCCCGACCGAAAGAGACCGCTGGTCCTCCTCCTTAACGACTGACCCGTCTTCATCCTCATCATCCTCGACATCATCGGATGGCAACAGCGCCGCCTCAAGAAGCGTTCTCGCCAACCTCCTATCTCTCTCTACCTCGTCTTCATCGTCTTCCTCCTCCTCTTCTTCTTCTTCCACTTGGGCATTCCGTCGATCAAACAGAAGGCGATCGGCCTTGTCACGATAGGCCTGACTCCATGTGGGCTTTTGTTTAGGAACCAAAGGAGAGTGGGAAATGGGCAGCGAGAAATCTCTGCTGTCGAAATCGTTGGAGACTGAGGTCGATGTTGATGTCGATGTCGATGGCTCGTCGGAGTCGGAGAGAGGAGATGTGGAATTGAATCGAGAGAGGGAAGTTGATAAGGAAGGGGATATGGAGGTCGATGAGGCCAAGAGCCTCGCTGTTCGTAGAGTTTTCATTGAGAATTTGAGAGATAGAGATGAGAATGGCGGCGGGAATGAAGAAAAGAACGCCTTTGGGTTTCGAGAGCGAGCTTGGTTGGGTCTGCGCACAAAGGCAGACGAACCGGCGGTAGCGGGTTGAAAACGGGTCGATACCCGCTAAACCCACTTGGGGATCCACATTAATTTGTATGATTTTTTTAAGGGTTGCTACATGTACATATCGTTTTACTCGTACGCACAACCACTTATTTACAAACTTGCTATTCAAAATTTACTCATCTTCTACCCGCGTGTAGGGGTGGCAATTTTCAGCCCAGCACGATAGCCCGGCACGATAAGATCGTGCCTGGGCCAATAATTTTGGCCCGAAATCCTTATCGGACCGGGCCGGCCCTGCCCGGTTCATTTTCGGGCCGGACCCGGGCCAAGCTTTTCATCCCATGGGCGGCACGGCATGGCACGAAAAGAATTTGATCGCCCCACTTCAATTTGACCACACATTGATCTAAAACGAATTTTAGTAATGTGCATTTATTTATGGTGTTGAGACCAATGTCATGAATCTTATCAGATCAAGGTCCAAATATCATAAATTTTAACAACTTCCCGCCAACGCGAACTTTGATGTCTTCGGATCTTGGGGGTCGATCCCAGTTTCCGAGAAAAGACAAAGAACCACCAAACATGTTACTTCATCTTGCCAAATAAATGAAAACAATATAGGACACATCACCTTATGCAACCCACTTAATCCTCTTCTTTTGTGCTCCATTTCGATGCATCTTTAAGCATATGAGACAAGTTTGTGTTTAAAAATATGATAAAATATTATCACAATACATAATTCATTCAACCTTATCGAACCGGGCCGGGCGGCCCGAATTTTTATCGGACCGTGCACGGGCCTCTCCGGAATGGCCCGAAGTCTTATTGGGTCGGGCCGGCCCAGTCCTTTAAGAAAACCGGACCGGGCCGGCACGGTCCGGTAAGACCCGGTCCGGTAAGACCGGGCCAGCCCGAATTGCCACCCCTTCTCGCGTGGTTCCCCTACCATGTCGCCTGTCGCCTGTCGCCGGCCGTGCGCCCCAGTTGTCGTGCCCCTTGCCCCGTCCTCTTGAGCCACCTGCAAAGAAAAGAAAGGGGAGATAGAAAAGGAACAGAATAGAAAGGGAAGAAAATAGAAAAGAGGGAAGAGGTATAAGTTTTCTTATTGGGTTTTAAAAAGCTTACTGGGTTTGGATGAATTAAAGCTTACTGGGTTTAAGAATTTCTTATTGGGTATGGTATTCCTATTGGGTTTAAGATAAGCTTGTTGGGTATTGAGTAGTGGGTTGGAATGGGCAAGTTATTTCTTATCGGGTATTTGAATTATAGCTATTGCTTGTTGGGTTTCATTTGAACTATTAAATTGCTTGTTGGGTATTGGGTTTTAAATTGGATAAATGGGTCATTGGGTTATTCTTTAAGTTAATTGAAGGATTCGATCTACTTAGAATTATCAAGTTTGAAAGTTCTTAAAGTTATTTAGTTGGAAGTTATTTAAGTGTTTAAGTATATATAAAAGTTATTAAGTTTCAAAAGAAAATTATATTAACTAGTTTAAATTATAATTTATAACTTAAGTTTTGAGGTTAAATATTAATACGTATAAATTAGTTTGAATAAAAGGATTTTCTGTTATGAATGAGGGTGGCCTTTGGCATCCCCTCCTTCATTACACATTCATTAGGTCCCCCATTACTTAGGGTAATGGGGACACTTGGTCTACTAGAGGCTTTTGGCCTCCCCACTATGAGATAAATAAATAGAGCACCATGACTCTTAGCCATGGTTACTCATTCTTAGCAATGAAATTATCTCTCTCTCTCTCTCTCTCTCTCTCTCTCTCTCTCTCTCTTGAGTTCATTTTCATCCAACACGTTATCAGCATGTGTTCTCATATTGAGCACAAATTTTCAACAAAATTTCATCCCCTACGAGCAAGGAATCTATAGTTGCTGCGGCGATTCGTTGGAGCGTTGCAGCATCCTCAAAGCGTTCGGGAGCTCGGATTTTTATTCTACGGTTGTAATCTATGGTCGTCCCTAGATCATCGATCTAGAGGTAAAATTCTTATTCCCGTAGATTACAACGGTCTATACATGAAAATTTTTACATTGTTAAAATACAAGTAAAAATTAAAATGAAAAAAAAATCGTTTTACAAAGTAATTTCTTCATTTTGCCATGAATTTCTTTTCGGGAAGATTAAACGGAATGACCACCCCCCTCCGACAGAGGGGGGCCTTTTCCCCGCGGCCAAACCCCCCCCCCCCCCCCCCCCCCCCCCCCCGCCGGGGGGCCCCTTCTCCGCCCGCCACCCCCCTGCAGGGGGGCGCTTGACGCAGCCGAACACCCCCTGCAGGGGGGCCTTCCCGATGGCCACCCCCCTGTCGGGGGGGCCTTCTTCGCCCGCCACCCCCCGGCAGGGGGGCGCTTGCCGCAGCCGAACCCCCCTACAGGGGGGGCCTTCCCGATGGCCACCCCCCTGCCGTGGGGGCCTTCTTCGCCCGCCACCCCCCTGCAGGGGGGGCGCTTGCCGCAGCCCCCCCTGCGGGGGAGGGGGGGCCTTCCCGATAGCCACCCCCCTGCAGGGGGGGCCTTCTCTGACCGGCACCCCCCCTCCAGGGGGGCGCTTGCTGCGGCCGCACCCCCCTGCCGGGGGGCCCTCCAGATCACCCCCCTGCAGGGGGGCGCTTGCTGCGGCCGCACCCCCCTGCAGAGGGGGGCGCCTCCCGCGACCTCACCACCTTCCAGGGGGAATGGATGCAATCAAACTCCGGCCATGGCTGCGAGATGAGGATGACGGCTGATCTCTAACAAAAAAATTTAGAGATTAGGGTTTTCTAGAAAACCTCTTGAGCTTTTTGGGTCAAAATTTGTACCCAAGCCCAAAAGATAAAAAGAAAAAATTCTTTTTCATTTTAATTAGCTTGGGCCCAAAACCCAAAGATAGATCTAAATGAATAAACCAAAGAAGGGGCATGCGCACGCGTTAAGCGGAATGGATTTTAGGCCCATAAGCCTAACATAAAACTTATAAATAAACTTGGGCCCGAAGCCCCAAGTCAAGTAGTTAGCAAGGCCTATAAACATGTTTATATTTAATCAAATTCATGTCTACACTTCAAAATAATTTGGCAAAATCGGGAAAACTTAGTAAAATCAAAAAATTAAATTCTATATTCTATTATTTATTTATCGCTCTTGCATATTATGTATGGTTTACTAGAATTTTTAAAAAATATAATCATCTCAAAGATCCTGAGACCGCTCTGCCGTTAGTTAACTAACCTAACGGTGTATGACGTTTCCACGTGGTCTACGAGATAATTATATTTTCTAGTTTTCTTTTTCCATATTTTTGTGCTTGAGATATATGCGTGGTTGTTTAATTTATGCATGTAGCATATTTATATAAACTACGTGGATGTTTAAAATAAGTAAAAATGTGTCTTTCGGGATCGGCCATTGCATACCTATTTACATTTCCAGCACTTTTTTGAGAGAATTTGTAAGTGAGGAAATTGTATAAATAGCCAAGGCTCGGTGCAACAGCATAAGAAGACGGATGCAGAAATAGGGACCCACCCGGGGTTTCCAAAGTTGTATTTTTCATTCTCTTTTCGTTGGACTGTAATCGGACTTTGGACTGTGTATTATTTTGGGTATCTGGCCGATCCCCGCATTTTTACTTATTAATTTCTTTATGCATGTATTGTTGAATTTATTTTAATTCATGCTTATCTTTAAATTGCATAGATAAAATGGCTGAATTAGCAAGCGTCGATTTCGAGGTGCTCGATGCAGGTGGCAAGAATTACTTGAGCTGGCGAGTGGACCTGAAGTTCCACTAGCGCCCCATGGCGCTCCTGCACTCCATCCTGGCCCCCGCAGTGGCCCAATCATCGGCTCTCGCAGCATCCGATGCATCTGCTAGCAAAGCCCCAGAAGCGGCCCCTTCAGCTAGCAGTACCTCTACCACTGTCTCTGACATGGATAAGGCGAAAGCCATTATCTATATCAGACGACACATAGATCGGACCCTGAAGGCCGAATACTTGACGGTAGAGGACCCTCTGGAGTTATGGACAGCATTAGAGGCACGCTACAGACATCAAATTGATGTCATACTCCCGCGTGCCAGCTATGAGTGGGAGAACCTCCGACTACAGGACTACAAGTCTGTTGCTGAATACAACTCAGCACTTCACACCATCACCTCATGCCTGAAGTCGTGTGGTAAAGAAGTCTCGGAGCACCGCATGTTGGAAAAGACATTTACCTCGTTTCACGAGAAAGATGCTATCCTCATGCAGCAGTATCGTGAACGCAATTTCACGAGTTCTCTGACCTGCTCTATTGCCTCCTGAGGGCAGAGCAGAATAGAGACCTTTTACTGTCCACTCATAACCAGCGCCCGGCAGGCTCAGCTCATATCCCCGAAGCCCACAGTGTTCACCCCCTGAAGTGGAAGAACAAGAATAGGGGCAGAAAGAACAAAGGAAAGGCCCTTATGAAACCAGCCAATGCTCCTCCCCAACGCAAGAATAACAAAGAGAAGAAAAACTTCACTTGGAAGCGTAAGAACACTGATACAGTGTCAATTCCAAAGAAGACATGGGAGGACAAATGTCATCGTTGTGGCATGCCTGGACATTGGTCCAGAAACTGTCGCACACCTCGCCACTTTCAGGAACTGTATCAGGCGAGCCAGAAGCCTCCGCCTGAAACAAACATGGCAGATGTGGAAAATCCGACGAAGTTCACTTCGAAGGATTTCGAAAATGACGACCTGCTCGATTGAGCATTATCTTTATCTATGCTTTTCAAAGAATAAATTGTAGCTTCACCTCTAGCATGATTAATAAAGACGATCTTTTATTTTGAATGTATGCATTTTACATTTCCATCAATAAATTATCGTTTTTTGCTTATGTAGATGAAATAGAAATCTCATAAGCTTCAAGGACATCCGTTTAAACGGATATCACTTAGAAACTAGAGATGAAAATAAGGTTGAATACCTGTATGTCACTCTTTGTAAAGATGGCCAGAAGACCATCTGCGAAATATTTAAGGGACTCCCGTCGGGTCTCTACCAAACATACATTAAACCAGTCGAAGCCAATATGACTGAGCACCAGACGTGCTAGCCAATGCCACCATTTCAACTATGGCATAACAGACTTGGTCACCCTGGATCCATTCTGATGCGACACATCTTATCTGAATCCCGCGGACATGATTTGAAGAACCAGAAGATTCTTCAGAAAGGTGAATTTCCTTGTCCCCCTTGTTTCAAGGGGAAACTAATAACGAGACCATCGCCGCTAAAAGTGGGTTTAGAGTCTCCTGGCTTTCTTGAGAGGATACGTGGTGACATTTGCGGGCATATTCACCCTGCACGTGGCCCATTTCGGTACTTCATGGTACTAATAGATGCATCCACAAAATGGTCTTATGTGTGCCTCTTGTCCACCCGTAACCTAGCTTTTCCAAAGCTGTTGGCACAAATAATTAGGTTACGTGCTCATTTTCCCGATAACCATATCAAGAAACTACGTCTTGATAATGCGGGCGAATTCACATCTCAAGTCTTCGAAGACTATTGCCAGGCAACGGGTATAGAAGTTGAACATCCAGTAGCGCATGTTCACACCCAGAATGGATTAGCAGAGTCTCTTATAAAGAGACTCCAATGGATTGCACGTCCATTGCTTATGCAATCCCAATTGCCGGTGGATGCTTGGGGGTATGCTATTCTGCATGCTGCATCTCTTATCAGGATACGCCCCTCTGGAGACCATACATTATCCCCGATGCAACTAGCATACGGCTCAACTCCAGATATATCTCATTTGAGAATATTTGGCTGTGCGGTCTATGTCCCAATAGCACCACCTCAGAGGACCAGAATGGGTCCTCAACATCGTCTAGGAATCTATATTGGATTTGATTCACCCTCGATTATTAGATACCTAGAACCCCTAACGGGGGACGCATTTAAAGCACGTCTTGCTGATTGTGAATTCGATGAGAAAACTTTTCCAAAGCTAGGCACACATTCCAAGAAGCCTGAAGCTTCGGGAACCATTAATTGGGAAAATAAGTCTTTGTCCCTTTATGATCCGCGTACAAATCTGTGTGAAGATGAGATCCTGAAGATCCTTCACATCGAGAATACAGTACACCAATTACCGGATAAATTCACGGATAGCCAGAAGATTGTCCGTTCACACGTCCCTGCTGCTAACACTCCAGCTAGGATTGACATCCTTATAAATGAATGCAATCCACCAGCAGCAGAAATAGTTGTACCTCAATTGAAAAGAGGACGGCCACCAGGTTCAAAAGATAAAGTTCCTCGAAAGAGGAAGATTACTGGTGAAAATAAGATTATCCCTCCACAGGATACTGAGCTCGGGACAGCTACCTCTCCCCTCCTAATTTCTCCCGCAGATGAAACATTAGGAGAAACATCATTAAACTTTGTACGTACTGGGGAGGTACTGGACCGACATAGCACAGTCGTCGTCGACGATTTTGCGTTCACTATTGCCGTTCACATCGCTGAATACGACGATGACGTCGAACCACTTTCTCTAGCAGATTGTAAACGCAGAGATGATTGGCCAAAGTGGGACGAGGCGATAAGAGTAGAGCTGGACTCACTCTCGAAACGCAAAGTCTTTGGACCTGTAGTACAAGCACCAGTAGGTGTTAGACCTGTGGGATATAAGTGGGTTTTCATTAGAAAGAGAAATGAAGAAAATCTGATCGTCCGCTACAAGGCGCGTCTTGTAGCAAAGGGTTTTTCCCAAAGACCGGGTATCGATTATGAAGATACATACTCCCCGGTAATGGACGCTAATACATTCAGATTCTTAATAAGCCTATCATCTCTGGCAAGCCTAGAAATGCAGCTCATGGACGTTGTGACTGCATATCTTTATGGCGATTTAGATAAAAAGATCTATATGAAACTACCAGATGGGTTTAACTTACCCACAGAGATGAAAGAGATACCTCGGGACGTATTCTCTGTTAGACTACATAGATCCTTGTATGGACTAAAACAGTCAGGCAAAATGTGGTATAACAGACTAAGTGATTTCCTTGCACAGCAAGGATTCACTAATAACAAAGTCTGCCCGTGCATCTTTATCAAAAGAAAGGGAAAAGGGGAAAAGGATTCGTCATCATAGCAGTTTACGTTGATGACTTAAATCTCATAGGCTCTCCAGCAGAGATTAATGAGATATAGGCAAGGCTAAAGCACACTTTTGAAATGAAAGACCTAGGCAGAACGAAGTATTGCCTTAGCTTGCAGATTGAACACCTACGAGGTGGAATCCTTCTACATCAATCCAATTATACCAGGAAGCTTTTAAATAAGTTCCAAATGGATAAATGTCATCCTTTATGTACCCCTATGGTCGTGAGATCATTAGACTTACAAAAGGACCCCTTCCGGCCTCTGGAAGAGGGGGAGGAGATACTGGGTCCAGAAGTACCCTACCTAAGTGCCATTGGTGCACTTTTCTATCTGGCTAACTGCACGCGTCCCGATATAGCGTTTGCAGTCAATCTCCTAGCCAGACACAGTGCAGCGCCTACAAAGCGCCACTGGAATGGAGTAAAGCATCTTTTGCGATACCTCCAGGGTTCCGTAGACCTTGGACTTTACTACCAGAGAGGTGCCTCCTCCCAGTTACTTGGTTATGCCGATGAGGGCTATCTTTCAGATCCGCATACGGCAAAATCACAGACTGGTTTTGTCTTTACCTACGGAGGAACTGCTATCTCCTGGAGATCGGTAAAACAAACCACTACTGCTACATCTTCCAACCATGCAGAGCTCATCGCGATCCATGAAGCAAGCAGAGAATGTTTTTGGCTACGCTCCGTCGTCCAACACATCCTCCAATCCACTGGCCTGAAGACCGGTGATCTGGAGCCTACTGCCCTATTCGAAGACAACGCCGTGTGCATTGCTCAACTTTAGAAGGGCTACATCAAAGGCGACAGGACAAAGCACATTTCTCCCAAGTTTTTCTAGACGCACGAGTAAAAGAATGACAAGCAGATTGAAGTTCGACAGATCCAGTCATGCAACAACTTAGCTGATCTTTTTACTAAGGCATTGCCTAAATGTACTTTTGTAAAGCTTGTAAAGAACATTGGTATGCGACAGTTGAAAGACCTGCAAGCCTGAAGCTTGTACGGATCAGGGGGAGTAACCTGTGGGTTGCACTCTTTTTCCTTAAGTTGTTAGGTTTTCCCACTGGGTTTTCCACGGCTAAGGTTTTAACAAGGCAAACACACTTACTCTGGATCCAGAAGTATCCACCCATTGCCTCAATAGCTGAGACTGAAGTGATGAATGTGTAAGGGGGAGTGTTATGAATGAGGGAGGCCTTTGACCTCCCCTCCTTCATTACCCATTCATTAGGTCCCCTATTACTTAGGGTAATGGGGACCCTTGGTCTACTAGAGGCTTTTGGCCTCCCCACTATGAGATAAATAAATAGAGCACCATGGCTCTTAGCCATGGTTACTCATTCTTAGCAATGAAATTATCTCTCTCTCTCTCTCTCTCTCTCTCTCTCTCTCTCTCTCTCTCTCTCTCTCTCTCGAGTTCATTTTCATCCAACATTTTCATATTTATATAACTCATTTTAAGTGAGTAAGTTAGTTTAATTAATTAAGTTATTAAGTTTTAAAGTTATTAAAAATTGTATTAAGTTTAAAGTTATTAGAGTTATTATGAGTATTTAGTTTTAAGTTATAAAGTTAAGTTTAAAATTATTAAGCTGTTAAAGGTTTGGGTTATTAAGTTAATTAAGTTATCTAAATTACATTTCATGTTAAATGTTTTAGATAGAATTTCAAATAAAATGTTTTAAAGTATATGTTTTAAAGAGTTAGCTCTATATCAAGTCATATAAGTTAGCTTTAATATTATTTTAATTAGTTAAAAATCTTTTAGCCTGATAATATGAATTTTAATGACACAGATGAACACGCCTTACGCTACAATCACTTCGACACCCAACGCCCACCTCCTCTTCAGATCTACGCATCGTATAGTAGGTTCCCCACATCTCTTTCATCTAAATATATTAATGCGTGTCAATGCAAGCGTGCATTTTCCTACCTGTTGTTAAATGTTACTTCATTTAAACTGCTTTATGCCATGCTTATTACTCCTGCAAATTAACTGCTAGAAATGCGTGCTAGACACATGAATGAACTTGATAAACAAAGAATGATACATGTCGTTGGCTACCAGAGGTTACATGCCGTTGCTACTAGATGTTACACGACGTTGGCTACCAGATGTTACATGCCGTTGGCTACTAGATGTTACACGCCGTTGGCTACGTCCGTCGGTCATATATGACTAGTCTGGCTCGTGTTTCAGTAGGGTCATATATGACTAGTTTGGCTCGTGTTCCGATATATAACATTTACTAGCCGGTTTGTCTGATTATGGCTCGTGGTCTAGAAAGTGCACTTATGGGCTTGTCACTAGATTAAGAGATTGAATGACACACCACTTTACTTCTGCTGATTGCTATCATAAATTGTGTAACCTGCAAGCTTCTCTCTTGTCATGCTTATGTATAATTGCCATGCTCACCACGCTTTACTTTGTGCACTACACCCTACTTGCTCACATGTTTTTATCATGTTAGTAGACAATGCCATTACCCTGCTATTTTCTTTTAATTGTTTAAACGAGATTGATGCTTGGGAACCAACACGAGTAACCCTCACTGACGGGCATTGTATTTGTGTTTTAATACAATGTCAGTCAGATTCTGAGGATATTTTTGCAGATCCTAGTTTCAGCTAGCGTGATCCACTAGATGCAGTACTTTTCCAGGAAGATGCTCTTAGGCTGCTTTTGCTTGTAGATTCATTGTATCAGCTTTAAGTATCATGTGTTGTAAGAGCCATAAGGCATCTCTTCATTTCCTTATTGTTGTATTTCATTTCTGTGACAATTGAGATTGTAATAATAATAATTATCTGCGTTGTTTTTGAGTATGCATGCAAGAACCTGTAAGATTTCACACAGACGCTTATTGTGTTAAGTCAGGAAGGAAAGAAAAGCAAAAGTACCTCCCCTTACTTACACATGCGGACCCGCTCATGTCCTCGCTCCCAAGCATAATGGGAAGCGGAGGCGTGACTGGTTTTAGTGGTGGCCCATACAGGTCTTGCTCGTGCAGAATACTCTAAAACAACCTGGATAAAATTACAACCTTAATCCTTAAAAACACCCCGTCTTTGATTTTCTATCCCAGCCTTATTCATTAGAAAATCCTAGTCTTAGAGTTTCTAATCCTTTGTCGGCCCAATAATCATACCCTTGATTTTTATAACTTCCTTAACATACATTCATATGTCGATGACCACAGAAATCCATCCTAGCATATTCACAAGTTGTCTCCTAGTCGTATTTACATTTTGATCATCCTATTCTATTCCCTGCTCTCGATTCACGTGATCCTCTCATGACAGCCATCATTATTCTTTTGAATCCTCCCCATTACATATTCTGATACTTATTTGATTCATGCTAGTCGTGCTTGTGCAAGATGCTTTAAGAACAACAATGATGACATTACAATCCTGATTCTCTAAAAAGTATTTTCGATATTCCTTTCATTGAATTCCTCGCCCAATTTTATTCCTTTTGAAAATCTTTAGTATATACCTAGATCTCATACTCTTCAACTTACTTACTTCATTCTTTGATTTTGAAACTTTCTTCGCCGTAATCTTTAGTTACTATCTCACCACGATTTTCTAACATATAACATCCATACTCGTATATTTAAAGTTTAAAGAACACACCTTAAGTTTTTGCAATCGCAAAAACTTTTCTTTAGGACAATGACCCGAAGCGATGCAACGCCTCGTCAAGAAGCAACCAATTGCTCCAGAAAGTTTCACATTGGCTGGAACCCTCGCCTCAAGATTTGGATCGAATACGAATTACATTCAAGTTTTGCTAGAATCTGAAAAAGGGAATAAAGAGAAAAGGAGTGAAAAATTTGGTTGCCTTTAGATCTAGATTTGCTCACTTTAATTTTAATTTAGGATGAGCTCCCTTGATCCAGACTTGGTGTAAGTTTAAGAGGAAGTGGAGTACCCTATTTATACGGTGAGTTGAGCCTTCAGTGGAATATCACATCCGACGTGGTACTAAAACATAGAACCCAAATTAACTCAAATTTACCCCTTTCAAGGACAAATTTTGAGTAATTAATTCTTTCTCTTCGTTAAGCCTAAGAATCAAAATGATATATCATTTTGAAGAGTTTCAAACAAAGACCGCATAGAAATAAACGGTGCTCAATTCCTGTCCCTTCAAACATGTCCTCAAAAATTGCCAAAAATTGCCACAGGACTAGTCTCCGGACCACACAGCCCGCGGGCCCCACCCAACTTATCAAGTGCACCCAAGTGGTCACGCCCATTGGGATGGGTACCCAATGGGTGGGCACCCAGGTCGGGAGGGTGCAAACCCATGACTCATCCCAGTTCGGGGCGTTGACCTGATTCGGATGCTGGCCCGGGCCAGCGCCCGGGCTTGGGCTTGCGCAACCAATTGCGACCATTTTAATTCTCATGCATCATATGCATATTTCTCTAATTACTTAGACAATGATCTCCGCCTGTGTGAGACCCTGCAGTCTGACCATACTACATGTGGGACTCTTAGTCCCTAACGACAGTGATTGCGAGCATTAATTACCGTCTCTGGTTCGGTATCATACTTACGTGGTCTGCCCTTGACATCAACATTGCTAGGACTACCATTGGCTATGTCAATGAGAAATTTCGTAGTTTTAAACCCTTCGTTAATACTATGTTATTGTGAAGCTTAGGGTATGGTTAAATGTCAATCCTTAATAGCTTCACAATCGATCAATATCGTTTGGTCTTTTGCTTGTCTTTGTCGGATCATATCCAACACACCTCGGCCATGAATTTCCTCTAAGGACCGTATTGATTTTGCGTCACTAACTCCCGACATACTGGAGTGATGAATCCTCTCTTGGCCACTGTTCTCCTCATACGCTTCAAGTGCCACCAATCTAAGACCTTTTAGTAGACCATGCCTCGAAGCTAGGTCAGAGATCTAAGTGACACTGTCTACGCACATGCTCGTATAATTAGCACAAGTCAAAAGACCAGCTTACCTATCATCACTTGAAATCTACCATTGACAATTTTGTATCCTATATCTATGTAGCATCTCTCATTGGGTCATTCATTGAACTCATTATCCAATGAGGACCTATGTCTCGTCTTTGATTTCCCCAAATCGAACAATAAAAAGATCTTTGCCACCAACACTTGGTGAAGACAGAGCACACATTAGTTTCTCTGATGCATGATATCCTTTCTCGCTGCATCTATGTAACGACCCACTCCCGGGGCCCGTTACTGTTCGGTACATTCGCAAGTCCTGCTAGACACCAATGAAGTCAATACATGCTCCGTTGCAAAAATATGACAGATACTTATACATGAAAATGAATTACAATAGTATTACAAACCAGCAGCGTACAGAAAAGAAAATAAAACCCGAATACAAATACTCACCAAGCCACACTCTGAAAAACATAAAGTAACATAACACTCTCACACTCACTCTCAGTAACCAGCGTCCTCCTGATCAAACTCAACTGCAAGCTCAGCGTCTGCCAACTCAGGTGTCACCTCGTCAACCTGTGAAGTATCTGGCAAGTCCACCACAAAAAGAAGGGTCGCCATGATCAGACGTAACTCAAAGTATCTTTAGCATGGAATTCAAAACAATATACAGGTATGGCAAACTAGCAGAGACTAGAGGTAAAAGTGCATACAATAATGGTATGGAAATAGAGCAGAAACGTAGCTTTGCAGATTTACGACTTTCACAATAATTAAATGAACATTATTAAAGATGACCAGGTTACGAGAGTATAACTGTGCCGAATCTAGATCGTGACTTATAATACAAAGTACAGTGAGCAACCAAGAGTCCATCTCATACCACGGGTGCACGTACCCCGGTTAAACCTAAACTGTGCCAAGCATGCAGTACTGTTCAAGAATCTATGATCAAGTCTGTGAATTTGTCACCGACCAACTTTGAATGGGTTGTTAGAACCCGGTTGGTGACAACAAAGCCTGAACTGGTCGCTCCAGCACTCTCGCTATTAAAGTTACCTCAAAACCCAAAGTGTCTGTGATGTTACCATATTTGCAATTTAGGAATCATTATCTAAATTGACACATTTTACGATCAAGTACGACTTGTAGTCCGATCGAGTCTCTTACGATATTGTGCAGTTTATCAAGCTTGTTCAAACGAGACACTTTGCTAATAAAATGAAACTAATTTGGCATGCATCTTTATGGTTTTTAAAACCCATAGTTAGGGTATGATGAGTTACCGATACGCCGTGTCGTGAAAGGCACGGTTCGATCAACGATAGCGATACCTGGGTTCCCAAGTGTAACAAGGCAAGTTAGCTACACAAACTTATAATAAAAACATATAACTAAACTTATACTGAATATAATAATTTTAACATAACACTATCTCTTTATATCATTATAAACTAATAAAAACTTAGTCTAAATTAATTATAAAGCTAACTCTGTATAAATTTTTATAAGAAACACATAACTTAAAACTTAAAACTTAAAACTTAATAATATATATATTTTTATAACTAATATTGAAACTTATAACTTAAACATAATGTCTTAACTTTTAAAATAACCCTCACCCTCATCTGTCTCTCTGCCTCTGCCCCTTCTTCTTTTCTTTCGTTTCTTCTTTCTTTTTTATTGCAGAGTGATCAAGGGGGGTGCAGCTAAGGGGAGGGAGCTCGAGCAGATGGCCTGGTGGAGCATGGGGCGGAGCATGGCGGGCTGGCACCGCTCGGGGCAGAGCAGCGCGTGTAGCAGGGTGGCTGGTGGGGCACACGTGCGAATTTTGGGTGGAGGGCGGTGCCCTGGGCGCATGGGTGTGCGGGGGCAGGCGGCAGCGTAGGGCTGCAGGCGGTGGCGCTTGGGTGGTTCTCAGGTGGTGGCAGCTCTAGTGGTGGAGATCTGAAGTGGGGGAGGGAAGAATGGAAGAGGGGAGGGGGATTTGATGGTTTCAGATCTATTTTTCTATGTTTCCCACTTTCAATTTCTGATTTTTGGTGTTTGATTTGGGTTGATTGATTGATGAAGGGGAAAGGATGATGAGGTTGATGATTGACGAAGGGGGGAGGAGGAGGAATCGACGGTCGTTGCCAAAGGAGGTGGGCGTGGCTTCGTCTGCATGCAAGATGGAGAGGGTCTCTAAATAGAGTGACATGCAATAAGTTTGAGATCCGAATAATTAACGAACAAGATCAACCATGGTGATAGCAATAATGAAACATAAATAAGATGAACATGTTAAGAGGAGTATAATTGCGCCTAGCCTAGATCCTGACTTATAATGCGGAGTACAGTGAGCAACCAAGAGTCCATCTCATACCACGGGTGCGCGTACCCGGGTTAAACCAAAACTATACCAAGCATGCAATACTGTTCAAGAATCAGTGATCATCCAAGCAAGAAATACTGTTCAAGAATATATGATCAAGTCTGTGAATTTGTCACCGACCAACTTTAAATGTGTTGCTAGAACTCAGTCGGTGACAACAAAGCCTGAATTGGCCGCCCCCGCACTTCTGCTATTATAAGTTATCCCAAAACCCCAAATGTCTATGATGTGTATCAAATATCTGTTTATTATGAGATGTTCCACAAGATATTCCGCAAGATGCACCACAAGATAGTCCATACAATAATTCATTAACATTAACTGAGTCATAGATGCCATGCAGCAAATAATGCGACTATTTAAATGTGAGCAATCATGCAACAATGCATCCAAAGTCCACGCATAGTTTTCAAGTGAGAAGCATCTAAACATGGTAAACGAGGGTGAACAAGACAAGGAATTATCATAGTGATGAAAAGGTTGAAATAACTCTGTTAAATGTATTTACAATTGATGTTGGCGATGTAAGGGACCCTGTGGGGCTACACATACACTAGAGGGGGGGTGAATAGTGTAATAGCAAGCAAAGTGCTTAATTAAAAGTTACTAAAATTAAAGCACAATAAGCAGCGAAAATTAAACAGAGTGCTCAACAACAACAATCGCAAACACAGAGATTTTACACGGGTTCCCCAAAACTTGGGTACATCCAGCCACACCAATATTCACTATAATCCCACAAAGAGAAGTGAATACAAATCCCACAAAGGGATACACTCCTACAAAGAGAGAGACCTCACCAAGAGGATTTTGCCCTACACAAAGACCCAACCAACCCTACACAAGGGTCAAGACTCCCACAAAGAGAATCACTAACTCCCACACAGAGAATTAAGGTTAGCCCTACACTAGGACACTAAACTCCCACTAAGAGAGTTACTCCCACAAAGAGAGTATCCGAATCCCACAAAGAGAAATATGGTTTTGAACATAAAACAAAACGAAACAACACTTACCTATGCCTTGATATGATCTTACCAATATGAAGAAGAAGGCATGCAAGTGAAACTCAAGTGCTTGAGATGAGGCTTTGATTGCACTTGATGATCTTTCTCTCTTCTAGGAATGAATCCTAACACTTCTCACTTGAGTGTATGAAAATGAAGAGAAGAAAGATGTTCTCCAAGAAAGGAATGAGAATTAGATCCCTTGGAGAATTTTCCTTTGAGCTAGCTTCAATGCATGAAGAGAAATGTGCTCATGAGAGGGAAATGGGAGAGAATAGGAGTGGCTAATGATTCTCAAAGATATTCAATATCAACCAAGAGTTCTACATGAACTAAGCCAACTCCTATATATATGAAGCCCAAAGGAACCCATAAAACCAGCCAAAACCCCAAAGGGAAGAAATCTGCAACAGCTATATTTTGGCAGTTTATGGCATGATCAGTCGACTGATGATCATTAGACAGTCGACTGATCAATGGCTAGAAAATATCCCAACGGCTATAATCTGAGCCAGGACAGTCGACTGTAGAAGACTACACAGGCGACTGTAAAATAGACAGTCAACTGTATATCCTTCATCAGGCGACTGCAGCAGGGATGGACAAGAAACAGAGAGCTGCACTCTTTCTCCAGATAAGCATACAGGCGACCAATGTCAATAATACAGTCGACTGTCATATAGTCAGGCGACTGTAATACCTTCATCAGTCGACTGCTCTATAAGATGGAGAAAAGACAGAGAGAGATGCATATTTCACATTTACGTCTTTCATACGACTGATGGCCATTTCACAGGCGACTGTAAATATACAGGCAACTGTAAAAATAGCAACAGACGAATGTCTTGCAAATTAGGATGAAGCCCAGAAAATGCAAGAAGCGCACAGGCGACTGTCGACCAATTCACAGGCGACTGTAAGAGTACAAGCGACTGTAAATTGAACGTCAGTTGACTGATACGAAAAGCTCAAGATGAGTCAATAGAAAAGTTGACTTGAGCGGTGCATTACAGTCGACTGTAGAAGGCTCGACAGGCGACTGGAAATCACCCAGTCGACTGTAAAACCTTCAGCAGGCGACTGCATGAGAGCCAGAGACTCCAAATGAGTCTTTGGGCTAGATGAACCTATTGGGTTTGATTCTATGATAATCCTAATGCTCACTAAGATGGTTAAAAGCAATTGCATGAGAGAATGACCATCTATCAAGGCATTACAATAATCCTAGACTCAAAAAGAGAAATGCAAGTAAATGAAATTACATGGATTACAAATTGCATCTCCTAGAGTCTAAGTCTTCAAGCTCACTATACCTTGATGCTCTCCATCATCTCCAAGCTTTGGCACACCTTGATGAGATTTCCTTCATCAAGCTCCAAGCTTTGACAATGCTTCTCTAGATGTCCCTCCATCATCATGCTCCAAGCTTTGGCTTCATTAGATGATCTTCATGACTTCATCCAAGCTTGAGCACACCATCACTCTTGGAGGTCTTTAAAATATCCCTTGTAATATCCTCCAAGCCTTATGCTTTATCTCATCAACATATAATCATTAAGATAAACTGAGACTAAAACATAAGATTGATTAGCACACTAACATAATGTATTGATCATCATCAAAACAATGTTAGTCTTGAACTCAAGAACTAACAGGCGAACTGCTGATTATTGGAGTTCTATCATTGATACATACAAACGGGCTTAATCAAAGTTGGCTAGGCAGGTCACTATCCCCGCAAGCAGGGTGACCCAGAACTTAGGTCCAAGCGAAACCAGCCAGCTTGGTAAATCAATAATAAGAATGCCGATTTTCACGTTCCACTACTTCGGTTTTGTTTAACAAAAGGTAAAATAGTTTCCTGACCATTTACTATGATAGTTCAACCAGGACCGCTGATTTACTTTCTTATTGTAAACCAGAAAGTTAAGGATAAAGATTAGTCCAACGAAGATGATTCCATGCTTCAAGAATGTGGTATTTCCATTAGCTCACAGTTTACCCAAGTAGATGGTTGTGTGCTACAACTATCAAAGTTGAAAGTTGGCAATGTCGTATTCTCAAGTCAAAGTCGTTCTGTAGTTAATTAGTTCTGTAGTTAATTAGGTCTCTAATCATTGGTTCAAGTCAATAGTCGTTCTGAGACTATAAATGATGTCCTAAGTTCAAACGAATACACTATCTAAATTTCTAAAGTTAGAATTAAAGTGACTTACCGTTTCGATGTCTTCGTAGTAAGCCGAGGCTGGAGCTAGAGCTTCCAAGGGTGCTCGTGCACGAGAATCGGTACCTGCAAACATCAGATATAATCGGTTAAAGGTCACCCTATTTTCTATCTATTTTTCTTTACGTGTTCGTATTTTTATTATTACTTAAAACAAGTCAAAACGGGCACTAATAAATTTTAGATATGCTAGGTGAGAGGAAAATAATTTTATATTGGAAGAAAATATTTATTTGAAGCTCACAGGTATTGTTTATAATTTTTAAAATCTTAAAATAAATTTTTGGAATTTAAAATCAATTAAAAACTAATTTCTAAAATTAAAAACCAACGATCATAAACGTTCGACGATTTGTTTAGAGAAAAGTACCCATCAAAATATTTCGTATGACCTGTTAAAATGTCTGTCTTGATTAGTAGAATACAACGA
This sequence comes from Scilla litardierei, assembly GCA_030789695.1. Lineage (NCBI taxonomy): Eukaryota > Viridiplantae > Streptophyta > Magnoliopsida > Asparagales > Asparagaceae > Scilla > Scilla litardierei. Next base: position 72,114,114 of record CM061138.1, on the reverse strand, counting down.
TATTTTTTATATGTATATGTTCAAGTGTAGAATGAAAAATATAAGTGATTTTATCAAATCTGAATTAATTTCTGTAAACGGTAAAAAAATCATAACTTGGAAAATAAACATCGGATTGGGACGAAACTGGCGCATACGTGTTCACAACAACGCGTAGAACACTTTGGTATTTTTAGATTTTCTGTATTGTTCCTATATTTTGATTTTCCAATTTTTATTATTTAAAATCTGTTTCTCTCTCTAAATCACCTCATCTTTTGTTTTTCACAGCATAAGCTGTGTGCTTTCACACGCACGTGCATGGCTGCAAGAGGGGAAGGGGCGGTTGCAAGAGGGGGGTGGCGACGGGCTGGCCAGAGGGGGCGGTGCCTGGCAGTGGGGCAGACACGCCGGCGACAGCGGGCGGCGCGCAGCGCAGGGGCATGTGCAGGCGGTTCAGGCGGTGGATCTGGCGGTTGAAATTCCGGCGGTGGGTCGTCATGGCAGAGGAAGACCCGAGGCGACGGGGACGAGGTGGCAACGGTGGTGAGGCGACTATGGGTAGAGCTCGACGGTGAGGCCGATCGGTGAGCTCATTGCGTCGGAGTGGATGGCCGTTGGTGGGCTAACAGGGAGCTCGAGCAGGGCTGATGAGGTTGCCACGGCTAAGGGGGAAGCCAAGGCTTCGCTGGAGGAAGGAGAGAGCAACGGGGGAGGGGCGAAGCCAAAAGGAAAATGGGGTGTTGTGGATGATCCCGGTGGATCTCCTCCTCGGCAATGGTGGGTTACGACGGAGGGAGGCCGTGGGTCGACGTTGGCGGAGGCACCGGAGAGGAGAGGAAGATGTGGAACGGCCCTAGGGGATGCCGGAGAAAAGGGAGAGCGGAGAGGGTGATGGGTTTTGAACGACAGAGGGGTGAAGGAGGCAGCCATGTGAGAGGGTTGTGTCTTGAGTGGGTGCCGTACCAAACAAATGAGGAAGAGAAGAGATTTATAATGTAGAATAAATTTTGGGGCTTGGAGGGCCATCTGCCAATGAAGGATAGGGGAGAATGCATGTAATTAACTTGGGGGATAAGATCCAAAATTATCGGATCTCGCCAAATTTTGGAGGCAGTTAAAGGGGGGTGGGGTGGGGTTAATGATAACTAGCTAGGGCTAATGGTAATTAGTATTATTACGAAATTACAATTTTGCCACTGGAATTGAAAGTGTCCAAAAATTACGAAAACAATACCACATGATCGTATCGTCATGAGGATCATGAAAATAAAGTTCGTTTTAAGATTTGAGCGACGAAAATAATGGGAAAAAATTATTTACTCTGAAATCGTTTGAAATCATTTTTGAATATGGAAAAACGTGCACCATGAAAATAGGTCTTTATAATCTATGACTACGAACAGTTTTAGACTTATGTTACAAACGGTCGAAACACTTCTCCATGATCGTGATCCTCATCTCGATACATGTTCGACCTCGCACTAAGTCTCGTGACTTTATATTTAAGTATAAAATGCAGACAAACATTTATAATTATACCCAGATAAATATTACCAAATAGCATACTATCATTTTGAATAAGATGTCCTAATAATAAATAATTGGCCTCGTGTGCATACATTTCCTAATATCTCCCACTTGTACTCAGGCCCAATTATCCGGGTATCATATGCCACTTTTACACATGAGTCTTTCTAGACTATCACATGATATAGCCTTCATGAATAGTTCTGCCAAATTTGTCTTCTGCAGAGACACACATGAGTTCTATGCCCTTCTTCGATTATATATCACATATGAAGTGATATCTATGAAGAATATCTTTACAGCATTGGTTCCGTGAATAAATCTATGGTCCTTTGTAAGTACTTGAGAATTGTCTTGACCAATTTTCATTGTCCTTATCCAAGGTCAGACTGATATCGTTTCACTACCTCGAGTGTAGAAAGCTACCTCTGGTCTTGTACATATCATAGTTTGCATGATGGATCCAACTGCCAAAGCACATGGGATCCCTATCATGTGATTTCTCTCCAAGTCAGTCATTGAAGACATCTTCTTGAAAAAGTTATACCATGATTGGCCGGTATGAAACCACCTTTACCGTGCTAAACCATATTAGCATGGTGTCAATGTACATGGACTAGGAGAGACTCATCATCATTTTAAATCTATCATTATAGATTTTTTCACCAAGTGTAAATGATACTTCTCCCAAGTCCTTCATGGATAATTTGTTCGAGGCCATCCTTTTGACAGAGTTCAACATCTCTATATTGCTCCTTATAAAAGGAATTTCATCTATGTACATTATGAGGATAACTAACGGCTCGCCACTGGCCTTATGTAGTCTACACATTTTCTCTTTGCTCCCACTAACCTCGAAACTTCTGTCTGAATCTTGTAACTTTTACATCCATTTGCCATATTTCGTAATTATAATCGATAGCGAGTATAATCTGAATAGACTTGTGCATGGTCAATGGTGAGAAAATTTCGCAACCAGCCTGGCCTTGCACGTTTCTATCTTTCAATCTGCACCGATCTTTCTTCTTGAAGTTCCATTTGTAGCCAATGGGAACACTTCCCTTGGACGCATTTTCTAAGATCCATAACCTATTAATGCACATGGAATTCATCTCAGATTTTAATGCATCAAGTCACTTCTCAAAGTCTCAACTTTGAATGACTCTCTAGAAGCTAACACGGTCATCATCAACCTGAGCTATATTGACCCCCTCTATCTACAAGAAAATGTAATACCTCTCATGGGGTCGAGAAATGCTATTAGACTTCCTAACAATTAGCTTGGAAATATCAGAGCTTGCCTCTCACACTGGTTTTGACACCTATTGGGATTTTTAGGCAGTAGTACAAGGGCATGGCACCAGATGGAGGTTGGTAATTTAGCATTACTTTTCATGAATTGCACCATGTCAAAAAAGTGCGATTTTCATAAGCATGACCATGATCTACAAGCTGTACTTCATAACGTACGATCTCATTATTTGCATTTTTTCTAACAAATACACATGTATATCTCACAGGTGTGACACCTTTTGGTGTTAGGACTACTGATCCAAATACTTCACGTTTCTTAAGTGAGTTCAACTCTGCTTTTATTGCCTTATTCCACTTAGGCCAATCATATCTACGTTTGCATTCAGCAATGGAGTGTGGATCGATATCATCATCGCTTCCAATGATGTGAATAGAAATATATAATGCGAAATTATTATCGACGATTATGCTTTTTCTTTCCAACAACTCTCCAATACGTACACAGTTTAGTGATATTTCAGTTCCTCCTGTATTCTCCTCTTATTGGGGTTTCTGGAGGGGCGAGTGTATGGACATGAGCTCATTTTTTCTGGTGGTATTGTCCCAAGCCTTCGGGAGTTCTTCTCTTTTTGGGAATTTTATCCTTGGAGCCTGGTGCTCTGACTCTTTTCAGTTGAGGAACATGCACTTCTGCTACTGGTGGATTGAATCCATAATCGGAGATGTCAATCCTAGCTGGAGTTTTAGCACCAGGGATGTGTTATTTGACAATTTTCTTATTGTTAGTAAATGGATCCGATAACTGATGAACAGTGTTTTAACTATGAAGGATCTTCAAGATCTCATCTTCACATTCTAGTACTCGGATCATAGTGGAACAATGTTTTTGTGTCTTACGAAATAGTCTGTGGGGTGTGAAACTTCGCTGAATTTGAGCCTAGTTTGGAAAATGTCGTCTCATGAAATTCATAGTCTTCAAGACATGCCTTGAAAGCGTCACCCGTTTGGGGTTCCAGGTATCTAATAATTGAGGGTGAATCAAACTCTACATAGATTCCTAGGCAACGTTGATGACCCATTTTGTCCTCTGTGGTGGTGCTATGTGGATGTAAATGCTTGCTTCAAAATGTTGCACTCCCAAGTGCTTGAGGTCAGACAAGTAGTAAATCCGGTGAGTCGGGAGTCGTATTCCATAAGGATACTATGGCACAAATCACAACTAAAACTAGTATAAGGCAAATAATCGAAGAGAGAATTTCCACTTCCTAGAGATGATCAAATTATTTAAGAGAGTGAATTCTAAAGTGATCAACCTAAAATCAATTGTGTGAGATTAGAACGGTATGAAATAAAGATTAGAGGTGTGGGTGTGATGTGGATCCACTGGGGGTGTATACCTAGCACAATTTGGTTTCCATGGCTATAACTCAACGATGCATCTTTTGAATTAACATCACCGGATGTACCATTTGTGATTAAGCACAATTTTCTAATGGGATTGTAGTTAGATGATGGATTTCATGTTAATAATCATGATCAATCCTTGTGAGATGATCCATCCCCATATTATTAACCTTGTGGATTAGCAAAAGGGAGAAGTTGAGTAAAAAACAATCATCCATTTTATAACCACCTAGATGCATTAAGAAATCACAAATCTAAACTAGATATTTTCCTAATTTCACCAAACCACACACCACAATGATCTAGCCAAGCATAATTGAAGAAACAACAAAATTCATCAAAGAAAATATCATCTCATTCATCCAAATCAGCAAGAACATCAATAGTGAGGGGAAATTTTAGAATTGTGTAACCAAATTCCCTGACTACAAGACTTAGATCGAGATTCCCCTCCCCCTTCTTCCTCACGCAAGAGAAGAACACCCCAAGATATTACAACAACAATCAAAAAGATAAAAAGCATAACCTAGATCTAATGAGGAGGGCTTTTATTGTCCCAAGCCTCATTTAATTCTCTACCCTTAGATATAAAATATAGGGTTCAAATGTTACAAGATTTTATCGGGTTTTGGGTTGTAGCCTTTGCAAATCGGGCAAAAATCTTCACAGAAATCGACAGCTTAATCGCATCAGACGACTGGTGTTGACCAACCAGGTGTCTGGTTGCTTGAAGTGTATCGCTTACAGAATAATCTCGACCAGGCGCCTGATGTTGTCTTGTCAGGCGTCTAGGGATTGGTAGCTTGGTCCTTTAGCAGCTTACGACCAGACTTCTCATGTAGATGTGACAGGCATCTGAGGCTTGGCCGGGCATCTGGGGCTTGAGCTACAGACATCTGATGGCCACTCACTTAACTTTTGAGCTTTCCGGTTTATTTTTGCGCTGACTGTTAAGTCGTCTGGAGTTCTCTTCCCAAGATCTTGAACAGTCGACCCGATCCCTGGGAAATGTTCACCAGACGCCTGTCGTATCTTAAAATAAAACACCAAGCTATCAGCTTTGGCTAGACATCTGGTGGCTTGCTGCCAGACGACTAGTTCTATTTTGACATCATGGGTTATTGATCTAACTTGGGAATTTGAGCATGATGCAAAACTTTATTAATTTCTTATAATTCCACTGCAATATGATGAACTCTAGAATGTAATTGATGTTCATAATATGCATCATTTAGAGCTCAATTAGTACAAGAACATATGGGACATTATATGGAATCTAGGGGTAAAATATACAATATTATGTGCTAACAGTAAACTGCACAACAAAAAATCTGCAAATGCGATATATTTAGTGGTGTTCCGTATGCAAGTTGCATCAGAGGTTAAATCTGACTCCCAGAGTGTCTAAGTCTAATTAATGAAGTAGTATGCAAGATCAGTCACCAGAAACTGGGAGTGGACGTGAAATCCATTGGAGTCTGTTTATAAGTAACTCAGCTAATCCATTTTGGGTATGAATATTAGCTACATGATGTTCAACTCTATCCCAGTTGCTAGGCAGTAATCTTGAAATGACTGGGAGATGAATTCCCCAGCATAATCCAGACGAATTTTCTTAATTTGATTGTCTGAAAAATGTGCCCGTAATTTTATGAATTGTGCCAAGAGTCTTAAAAATCTAACTTGTGGGTGGATAGTAGACAGACATACGACCATTTTGAGAATGTCAGTTCCATGAAGTACCGAAAAGGCCTGCTAGCGGGGTGTATTGGTCCACATATATCTTCTTGTATTCTTTCAAGAACGCTTATAGATTCATTATCCACTTTTAGGGGAATGGACTTGTAAGAAATTTTCCCTTATAAAAAGTGAGACATGGAAACTCATCCTTTTGAAGAATCTTTAGGTTCTGCAGATTATATCCGTAGGATTGAGATATGATCACGTGCATCATTACCGATCCAGGGTGGCTAAGTCTATCATAACAAAATAAAAACGTTGATGATTTTGGGCACTAAGGTGCTAAGTTAAATTTGCTTCCTCTCTCCGAATTGTTGTATGATAGAGACCGAATGAGAGCCCCTCAAATTGCTCAAGTACGGATTTATATCCATTTTCTTGAGATGTTACATATAAGTATTCTTTATTATGTCTGCTGTCAGTTTTTAAGTGGAAGTGGAATCCTTCTTGGCAGATGTCCTTAAAACTCAGTAAATTTCTTTTTGCATTTAGAGAGAATAGTGCATCTTTTGTTTTTATTCGTCTATTATTTCAGAGCAACAAAGTTGCATTCCCTGGTCTTTCAATTATATTGGATAGCCCTGATATGGTATTCACTAGGCTATCATGTGGTATTATGCTATTGAAATAGCATTTATTTTGAAGGATTGTATGTGTAGATGCATTGTCTACTAGGCAATCATGAGAACAAGCGATCTAGTAGAAGATAAAATATATAAGAACATAGCAATGAACGCAAAGCATAACTAGCTTATTTAATGTAAAAGAAAACCATACATAGCAATTTCAATGCATTTGCTAAAAATGTTCTTCATACCTGTATTTATTTTAATGATAGATATGCAATCAATCAAACAAGTCGTCATTTTCGAAATCTGTAGCTGTGAACTGTGCTGGAGCTTGGGAGTAATTGGTGGCCACCAGATTTGTCTCTGCTTTCTTCTTTAAACTTTCTTGGTACAAATCCTGAAAGGTAGACTAGTGTCCAGTCATGTCGCTGCGATGGTACTGGTTTTCCAAACCCTTCTTAGGTGCGGGTGCTTGATTTTTGTTATTTTCATTCCTCCGCTAAGTGATCTTCCTTTTCTCTGCAATTTTGTTATTCTGATGCTTATGTCCTTTGGCATGCTTCTTGTTTGGTTACCCTTTTGGGATTGCCCTTTTCTTTTATTTTTATGCTTGGAAGATTAATTATGAGATTCTGAGAGAAAGGCCGTGACAAGAGGGCACATATTATATATGGGTAAAAGTATCACTTTGTTTTGTTTAGCCATTAGGAGGCATGCAAGCAGCTCTGAATATTTAGTGAACTTTCGTTCACGGTATTGCTGCATAAGAATTACATTTTTTTCATGAAAAGATGTTTTTGTCTTTTCTAGCATGCGAGTATCTGAGACTTCTTCAACACACAACTTTAATCATGAGGTGATACTAAACATTGCTTATTTATACTCCGTTATGGATTTCAAATCCCGCAGTCTCAGATTTTCATACTCATAACAAGCCCGTGGGAGAATAATATCTTTTTGATATTTATATCTTTCCTCAAGGTCGGTCCACAGATCAACTGGATATTCGACTGTAAGGTATTCAGCCTTTAGGATCTTGTCCATATGTCGACGGATATAAATTATTACTTTTACTTTATCTATATCTGCAGCTTTATTATCTTTTGTGATTATGGCATTGATGGATTTGGCTCGCAAATGGAATTTTACATCTAATTGCCAGCCGAGGTAGTTCTTCCCAGATGTGTCCAAGATTTCAAAATCAACGCTAGCGATTTTAGCCATTTATTATAGAAAAGGAAAATTGCATGAATATGAATTAATATATAAAACTGTAAGATATTTTATACAGAAGCAATTTTAAAGAGAATATGCTAATTGTGTGGATCGGCCAATCACAACAAATAAATAAGGTTCACAGTCCAAATAATACATCACATTTTTATATAAATGAAAATGTACAACTTTGAAACCACGTGGGTCCCATAAAAATCTTCTTCATCAGGGGTGGCCACCGCCTTCAAGGAAGTATCCATCGGTTTTAGGCATTACATTATATTCCAGTCTACATTTTTCTCTCATAAAAAGTGCAGGAAAATAAAAGTGAGACTAAGGGCCAATCCAAAACCACAATATAGCCATTCATGCAGAAATTGTGCTCAAAACATTTACATCACATATCACATATCACATATCATACATATAATATTCACAGGATATGAAAATTCAAATGTTTTATGCATAATAATTAATTGGATCGCGATGCAACGTTATACACAGTTAGGTTAGGTAACTAACGGCAAAGTGGTCCTGGATCCTCATAATTATTAAGCAAATGCTTACAAACTAAGCCAGATATATCCCAGAAGCATGTCGAACAATATGTGATATATATCATATGAACATGATCCTAAAATAGGCATCAAAGTTAAGAATTATGCTGGAAAATAAAATTATAGGCATTGTTAATGGGGTCTGGTTTAGGAAATTTTTTGAAAAACTGAGCAACACCCTATTATTTATATTTATATTATTTATTTTCTATGCCATCCCCAATTTTCTTTTTCTTCTTCTTTCTTTTCTTCTTCTTCTTTTATTTGGGGGCCGAGGGCTGCGGGCTTCGACCAGCCAGTGTATTTTTGTTTTGGGGCCGAGTCCCGCATCAAGGGCTGCGGGCTTCGGCCTGAGCTTCGGCCCGGAAAAAACGAATTTTTTGTGTGTGTGGGCCGACGCTTGCAGCAATGGCCACGTGTTTCAGCCCGCAGAAAGATAAATGTTTTTTCAGAAATAAATTAAGGCTTTCGGTTGGGGCGTCGTCGCCAGCGGTTGGACATGACAATCTATGGTGCCTGAAACACTCAAAACTGCCCAGCAATCAGCAGCATTGGACATGACAAGATCGCCCTTCTTCACGAGGGCAGTGACACAGCAACTTCCACTTACAATGTCTTCTTTCAAGAATCCTGAATCGGTCTTCAGATATCCATTAGCAATCGCCTATTTAATGCTTCCATATTCTATAATTAGTTCAGCTAGAATGGAGAAAAGCTAGAATGTTTTTCTCCATGTTTTCAGCGGCAAATTCTGTGACTGTCGTACACCATGGCCAAAAAAAATCTCATAGAAAGCTTGAAAAAATAAAGAAACAACTTTGGCGGTCGAGAGATTTGCAAAAATTCCAACTTCTTCTGTTTTCTCGGACAACTAACTAAAGCTACCAATTTACCCCAATATATTCCAAGTATAAGGTCTTTGTAGCGCATGGTGGTGGATAGGGTGTCAGACGGGGGAGGGGCAGGGTAGGGGCAGGGCGTGAGAGGCTGGCGCGGGGTGGGGGTCAGGGCATCGAGGTTTGAGAAGAAGAAGAAGAGTGATTTTGAAAAGAAAATAAGACTAATTTTTGACGAAGGGGGCTGTGGGGAATTAAAGAAGAAGAGAAGGGATCTTGAGAAGAGGAGGAGGGAATTTTTGAGGACGAAAGCTGCGGCCAAAGTTTCCTGGGGAAGTGAGATTTTTGGGAACAGTCGAGCAGAGAGGAGAAGGGTTTTTTTTGCAAAAACAATAGATCATTTGCTTTTCATCTACTCTCGTAGATGAGTGGCTGAGATGAAGCTACATGGGCGCCTTCTTAGATTTTATCTAAGGAGGCACTTTAGGATCCTTTTACCATATATATATATATCAGGCCCATAGGGCACGGTTTATTTAATGGTTGAGTTTTTCTCCACCATAAATTTCAAGTTCCCCCAAATTTCAAGTTTTGCCACAAAATTTCAAGTTTCCCCCCAAATTTAAGTTTTCTCCCAAAATTTAAGTTCCCCCAAAATTGTCATTACCACCAAGGACAAACTTGCCACGTAGGACAAAGCTTTGTCCTAGTAGGATAAGATACAAAATCTTCACAGAACTGGAAAAAAATGTCCGGAAGGGGTGAGAATAAAAAGTGTGGGTGTGTGTGTGGGGAGGGTCCATAGGCAAAAATACAAAACCGGGGTTGTATGTGCAAAATTCCCCACCTCCTCTTTTATCCCTCAAAATCTCATCTCTTATATTTTCTCTTATTCAATCTCCCTGTTTTATATAATAGATATCCAAATTCTCTTATCCAATTTCTCAAGTCCAAATTCTCTTATCAATTTCTCTTGATAACATCCGTCTTTTATATAATAGATATCCATTATCCAATTTCTCTTGTCTAATATCTCTTATCCAATTTCTCTTGATAACATCCCTCTCTTATAATATAGATATCTCTTATCCAATTTATCTTGTCCAATATCTCTTATCCAATCTCTCTTGATAACATCCCTCTCTTATAATATAGATATCTCTTATCCAATTTATCTTGTCCAATATCGCTTATCCAATTTCTCTTGATAACATCCCTCTTTTATAATATAGATATCTCTTATCCAATCTCTCTTGATAACATCCCTCTCTTATAATATAGATATCTTTTATCCAATTTCTCTTGTCCAATATCTCTTATCCAATTTCTCTTGATAACATCCCTCTTTTATAATATAGATATCTCTTATCCAATTTCTCATGTCCAATATCTCTAATCCAATTTCTCTTGATAACATCCCTCTTTTATAATATAGATATCTCTAAGCCAGTGTATTTTTTGTTTTGGGGCCGAGTCCCGCATCAAGGGCTGCGGGCTTCGGCCTGAGCTTCGGCCCGGAAAAAACGAATTTTTTTTGTGTGTGGGCCGAGGCTTGCAGCAATGGCCGCGTGTTTCGGCCCGCAGAGAGATAACTGTTTTTTCGGAAATAAATTAAGGCTTTCGGTTGGGGCGTCGTCGCCAGCGGTTGGACATGACAATCTATGGTGCCTGAAACACTCAAAACTGCCCAGCAATCAGCAGCATTGGACATGACAAGATCGCCCTTCTTCACGAGGGCAGTGACACAACAACTTCCACTTACAATGTCTTCTTTCAAGAATTCTGAATCGGTCTTCAGATATCCATTAGCAATCGCCTCTTTAATGCTTCCATATTCTATAATTAGTTCAGCTAGAATGGAGAAAAGCTCGAATGTTTTTCTCCATGTTTTCAACGGCAAATTCTGTGACTGTCGTACACCATGGCCAAAAAAATCTCATAGAAAGCTTGAAAAAATAAAGAAACAACTTTGGCGGTCGAGAGATTTGCAAAAATTCCAACTTCTTTTGTTTTCTCGGACAACTAACTAAAGCTACCAATTTACCCCAATATATTCCAAGTATAAGGTCTTTGTAGCGCATGGTGGTGGATAGGGTGTCAGACGGGGGAGGGGCAGGGTAGGGGCAGGGCGTGAGAGGCTGGCGTGGGGTGGGGGTCAGGGCATCGGGTTTGAGAAGAAGAAGAGTGATTTTGAAAAAGAAAAGAAGACTAATTTTTGACGAAGGGGGCTGTGGGGAATTAAAGAAGAAGAGAAGGGATTTTGAGAAGAGGAGGAGGGAATTTTTGAGGACGAAAGCTGCGGCCAAAGTTTCCTGGGGAAGTGAGATTTTTGGGAACAGTCGAGCAGAGAGGAGAAGGGTTTTTTTTTCCAAAAACAATAGATCATTTGCTTTTCATCTACTCTCGTAGATGAGTGGCTGAGATGAAGCTACATGGGCGCCTTCTTAGATTTTATCTAAGGAGGCACTTTAGGATCCTTTTACCATATATATATATATCGGGCCCATAGGGCACGGTTTATTTAATGGTTGAGTTTTTCTCCACCATAAATTTCAAGTTCCCCCAAATTTCAAGTTTTGCCACAAAATTTCAAGTTTCCCCCCAAATTTAAGTTTTCCCCCAAAATTTAAGTTCCCCCAAAATTGTCATTACCACCAAGGACAAACTTACCACGTAGGACAAAGCTTTGTCCTAGTAGGATAAGATACAAAATCTTCATAGAACTGGAAAAAAATGGCCGGAAGGGGTGAGAATAAAAAGTGTGGGTGTGTGTGTGTGGAGGGTCCATAGGCAAAAATACAAAAACCGGGGTTGTATGTGCAAAATTCCCCACCTCCTCTTTTATCCCTCAAAATCTCATCTCTTATATTTTCTCTTATTCAATCTCCCTGTTTTATATAATAGATATCCAAATTCTCTTATCCAATTTCTCAAGTCCAAATTCTCTTATCAATTTCTCTTGATAACATCCGTCTTTTATATAATAGATATCCATTATCCAATTTCTCTTGTCCAATATCTCTTATCCAATTTCTCTTGTCCAATATCTCTTATCCAATTTCTCTTGATAACATCACTCTTATCCAATTTCTATTGTCCAATATCTCTTATTCAATTTCTCTTGATAACATCCCTCTTTTATAATATAGATATCTCTTATCCAATTTATCTTGTCCAATATCTCTAATCCAATTTCTCTTGATAACATCCCTCTTTTATAATATAGATATCTCTTATCCAATTTCTCATGTCCAATATCTCTTATCCAATTTCTCTTGATAACATCCCTCTTTTATAATATAGATATCTCTTATCCAATCTCTCTTGATAACATCCCTCTCTTATAATATAGATATCTCTTATCCAATTTATCTTGTCCAATATCTCTTATCCAATCTCTCTTGATAACATCCCTCTCTTATAATATAGATATCTCTTATCCAATTTATCTTATCCAATATCGCTTATCCAATTTCTCTTGATAACATCCCTCTTTTATAATATAGATATCTCTTATCCAATCTCTCTTGATAACATCCCTCTCTTATAATATAGATATCTCTTATCCAATTTCTCTTGTCCAATATCTATTATCCAATTTCTCTTGATAACATCCCTCTTTTATAATATAGATATCTCTTATCCAATTTCTCATGTCCAATATCTCTAATCCAATTTCTCTTGATAACATCCCTCTTTTATAATATAGATATCTCTTATCCAATTTCTCTTTTCCAATATCTCTTATCCAATTTCTCTTGAGAACATCCCTCTTTTATAATATAGATATCTCTTATCCAATTTCTCTTTTTCAATATCGCTTATCCAATTTCTCTTGATAACATCCCTCTTTTATAATATAGATATCTCTTATCCAATTTCTCTTGATAACATCCTTCTCTTATAATATAGATATCTCTTATCCAATTTCTCTTGTCCAATATCTCTTATCCAATTTCTCTTGATAACAACCCTCTTTTATAATATAGATATCTCTTATCCAATTTCTCTTTTTCAATATCGCTTATCCAATTTCTCTTGATAACATCCCTCTTTTATAATATAGATATCTCTTATCCAATTTCTCTTGATAACATCCCTCTCTTATAATATAGATATCTCTTATCCAATTTCTCTTGTCCAATATCTCTTATCTAATTTCTCTTGATAACAACCCTCTTTTATAATATAGATATCTCTTATCCAATTTCTCTTTTCCAATATCTCTTATCCAATTTCTCTTGATAACATCCCTCTCTTATAATATAGATATCTCTTATCCAATTTCTCTTTTCCAATATCTCTTATCCAATTTCTCTTGATAACAACCCTCTTTTATAATATAGATATCTCTTGTCCAATTTCTCTTGTCCAATATCTCTTATCCAATTTCTCTTGTCCAATATCTCTTATCCAATTTCTCTTGATAACATCCCTCTTTTATAATATAGAATAATATAGATATCTCTTGTCCAATTTATCTTGTCCAATATCTCTTATCTAATTTCTCTTGATAACATCTCTCTTTTATAATATAGATATCTCTTATCCAATATCTCTTATCCAATTTCTCTTGATAACATCCCTGCTCCCCGTGATACCCGATAAGTACGAATCCGTATCAGGTATTCCCGAAGAGACGAGTGCTACGAAGAAAATACGAAATTACAAATACAAGCAGATCCACTGCGCACTGCTAGGATAGTACATATAGCATTCCAGTTGTAACGGCCTGTATTTTTCAAACACTTCAAATACGTACTTAATGTATTTTTATTCTAAATTTTCTTTATAATGGTTAGTTAGGAGTTGTATATCAAAACTGATTTCAAAAATTCTTATAAAAATATTTTAGAGCACTAGGCTTATCATATTGTATTTCAGCAATTTCAGATTTTCTCAAATGCCCAAAACATTTCTGTTAAAATTCATCTCCCAAAATTACCGTTTTGGCTCGACGAATTTATTTTCTATTCAAACGTCTTCAAAATGTTTTCAAACTTCTACAGTGGTATCCTGTGGTCATTTAGGGCTCCCCACATTAATTTCGTAATTTTCGGATATCATTTCAGCCTAGAACCCGTAGACCCGCTTTCTAAATGTTTTAGCCTAAAACTAGTATTTCCGTAACTCAAATCCCAAAACGGCTCTTGTATTCGCGATCCTCGTGTCGATACGATCGCGTGGGTATGTTTTCATAATTTTTCGGAGTCGTTTACGAAAACAGGCTTGTAACCCTCCGCTTTGCTAGTTACTATCACTAATGACCTTTTTACCTTTACTAATTACTGTTATCTAATTACTTTTCACCCTAACCCTAGATCTACCCCTAATCAATACCCTAACCCACCCAATTAAATCACCTCCTAGAGTGGGTAGATCCAACCGTTGTATTTACTATTATTATTATCATTTTTATTATTATCACCTTCTAACTCATACCCCATAATTAAAATCTATATAACAGCTCAGCCTCCCCCTCTCATTTTCATAACCAGCACACTGTGTATCTCTCTCCCCTTTCACGTTCGGATTAACCCCAACCCCGCTCGTATCTCTCTTCTCCCTCTTTCACTCTCCTCCCCTGCTCTCTTCTCCCGCCCTCACGACCGCCGCCCGTCGGAGCTTCAACCGCCGCCATCACCGACGCTATGCCGCCCACGTTTCGCTGCAGCAGCCTCCCCCAAGCGCCGAACGTCGCCCTCGCTGCTCCATCGCGCTCCGCCCACGACGAAGCTCTCCGCCACCGTAGCAACACAGCCCGCACCTCGCCATGAAGCCCGACGCCGCTCCGACGCCGCTCAAACCCCCGACTGTGCCTCCGGCGGCCTCCAACTCAAAGCACAGCTCCGCCGTGGAGCTCCTGCCGTTGCCCGCCGTTACACGGCGCCTCGACAACCCCCAGGTCATCGGAGACCCGCCAGCAACCCCGCCGCACGCCGGCATCCTCCTCCGCCTTCGCTCCACTCTCGCCTCCGACCCCTGCCCCTGCCTCGACACCGTGAACCCCCACAGCGTCGCCCCCCCGCCGTCAGAGAACGCCGTCTGCCGCTCGGGCCTCGACAGCACCCTGCCGACGCTCCCTCCTCGTCGCCGTCAAGCCTCCGCCCCTCCCTCCGGGCTTCGCCTGCCGTCCGACGAGCTCCCCGCCCCGCTTCCCTGCCGCTCAGTGCCGCTTCGGAGAACCCCCCTCGCCTTGCTCCCTCGCCTGAGACCCCGACCCCCTCGAGCTCCCCGTCGACCGCCGCTCCCCCGCCGAAGCTTCTCGCCGTCGGTCTCCGCCCTCGCTGCCGTTCAAGCGCACGAGCCCCGCCCCCAGCATCGCCGTTCCCCTGTCAACGAGAGAGCGTAAGAGAGGGTGAGATCCCGATGGCAATTTCGTAATATACGAAAAGTATTTTCGTATTTTTGTTTTTAATTAATTAATAATAGGGTTTTAGGGTATTAAATCCATAACTAAATATACAGACCCCAGAAAAATATGGGGATAGCTCCAGAAAATCAGAAACGATATTTCGGACCCAATGGCGCTGGTCTCTCCTCGATTAGACGCCTAATTTTCTCAGAATCTATTTTTAAACCTAAAAATTAAATAAGTATAATTCTTTCTAAAAATCATAACTCGCTGTTTTCACTCACAATAATATGTGATAAAGTTATATGTGAAAGTAATCTTTGAAACGATCATTTTGACTACTTACTCGAGTTATTCCGACTTGTATTGCTCCCGTAAGAAATTACGGAAGATACGCGCTAGTAGAATAAATTGGGTTTTTAAACTAGTTTTGAGTTTCTAAAAATTATAAAAATTACTATAGACTTCAGAAAAATATTCCCTCTTGCAGTAAAACTATTTTTATCATACATAGCCTATATAAAAATTTAGAACACTTTTCATCGCCGTTTTAATCAGTTTTAAAATCAAAACGACCAATTAAATAGATAGAAAATAGTGTAGCCTTTAACTAATGATTTCTTGTGTTTGCAGGTGTCGATTCTAGTGCACCAGCCCCCTTGGAAGCCCTAGCTCCAACCTTGTTTTACTACGACGACCTCGATACGTAAGTCACAGTAAATTCTACCCTTAGAAATTTAGCTAGTGTACGTAATGGAAAATAGTGTAATACCGTATGCTCGAAGCATGGATCGGTGTTTAGTTGTTGGACTTCAAATCATTGCTCAAGACTGACATTCTCTCTTGAGGTTTCTGCCTTGACTTTTCAACAAGCAAAGATCTTTGAAGTGTTGTTAATGTATGTGAACAGCTTTACTTTTGGAACAACAGATTGACATACCGTATTGCAACACAGTGACTGAGTGATATACTGCACTGACATCATACTGCTGGAACGTCCTATTGAAATTGAATGATTAAAAGTAGTTAGCACTGCACCGGGTTTTGGGGTAACTTATAATTGCGGAAGTGCGGGAGCGACTAGTCCAGACCTTGTTGTCACCGTGCGGGTTTTAGCAACCCATAACAGTGCAGGTGACAACCATCACAGATCACAGTTCACAGTTCACAGATTATTGCATAGTTTTCAGAGATTGGTTCGTCCGGGTAGCACCCGTGGCAAGAGGGGGACTCTTGGTTGCTCACTGTACTTCCCGTTATAAGTCACGAACTAGGCTAGGCACAATTACTCTCCCAATTGCTATTGTCATTGATATCGTCATGGTTATTGCTATTGTCATTGCTCGGTCACCTTTACTTTACTTGTCATCCTTGCATGCTTGACAGATGTACTTTACTTATCGCACTTGCATGCTTGTCTGTCCCTACTTTACTTTCCGCACTTGTTTACCATAGCATGCTCCATATTTGTGCACTCCTTTTTTTTCTATTGCTAGAATTGTTGTGACTTACCTTCGGTTCCATTTATGGCACCGACAGACGAAGACTTAATCGAAGAGATTGCCCCAGAGTTCGTGGAGCCTACATTGACCCAGAGGCGGCAGAGTTTTAGTTACTTTTCTGTTGGTGTGTGGGTTGTACTGTGTATTTACTTTTTCGCACTTCTTTTCAGTACTTCCTTTATGTATTCGTGAGAGAGAGTTCTAGTTGTTGTTGTACTTTAACTTGGACTGTAATAACGTCTGTACGCTGGTTTGAGTATTGTGGTACATCTCTGAGTTGTGGCTATGCTGACTTCACTGGTAAACTGCGGAACCTGCGAATAAACCAAATAAGTAACGGGCCCCCGAGAGCGGGTCGTTACACCAGTCAACCCAAAACTCAAGAGAACCAACAACTCAAGCACTGATGTATATAAATAAAACTGTTCATATACAACTTCCTTATACAAAACCATATACAATATTACCCACATCTCAATTAATGTACAAAAACTCACATCTCACCCAAATACAACAACACTCCCAAGTTATCCACACTTCTCACCACCCGCAAATCCAACCAACTCATAATATAGCTATCTCTTATCCAATTTCTCTTTTCCAATATCTCTTATCCAATTTCTCTTGAGAACATCCCTCTTTTATAATATAGATATCTCTTATCCAATTTCTCTTTTGCAATATCGCTTATCCAATTTCTCTTGATAACATCCCTCTTTTATAATATAGATATCTCTTATCCAATTTCTCTTGATAACATCCCTCTCTTATAATATAGATATCTCTTATCCAATTTCTCTTGTCCAATATCTCTTATCCAATTTCTCTTGATAACAACCCTCTTTTATAATATAGATATCTCTTATCCAATTTCTCTTTTCCAATATCTCTTATCCAATTTCTCTTGATAACATCCCTCTCTTATAATATAGATATCTCTTATCCAATTTCTCTTTTACAATATCTCTTATCCAATTTCTCTTGATAACATCCCTCTTTTATAATATAGATATCTCTTGTCCAATTTCTCTTGTCCAATATCTCTTATCCAATTTCTCTTGATAACATCCCTCTCTTATAATATAGATATCTCTTATCCAATTTCTCTTGTCCAATATCTCTTATCCAATAACCCATGATAACATCCCTCTTTTATAATATAGATATCTCTTATCCAATTTCGCATGTCCAATATCTCTTATCCAATTTCTCTTGATAACATCCCTCTTTTATAATATAGATATCTCTTATCCAATTTCTCATGTCCAATATCTCTTATCCAATTTCTCTTGATAACATCCCTCTTTTATAATATAGATATCCCTTATCCAATTTCTCTTGTCCAATATCTCTTATCCAATTTCTCTTGATAACATCTCTCGTTTGTAATATAGATATCTCTTATCCAATTTCTCTTGATAACATCACTCTTATCCAATTTCTATTGTCCAATATCTCTTATTCAATTTCTCTTGATAACATCCCTCTTTTATAATATAGATATCTCTTATCCAATTTATCTTGTCCAATATCTCTAATCCAATTTCTCTTGATAACATCCCTCTTTTATAATATAGATATCTCTTATCCAATTTCTCATGTCCAATATCTCTTATCCAATTTCTCTTGATAACATCCCTCTTTTATAATATAGATATCTCTTATCCAATTTCTCTTTTCCAATATCTCTTATCCAATTTCTCTTGATAACATCCCTCTTTTATAATATAGATATCTCTTATCCAATCTCTCTTGATAACATCCCTCGCTTATAATATAGATATCTCTTATCCAATTTCTCTTGTCAAATATCTCTTATCCAATTTCTCTTGATAACAACCCTCTTTTATAATATAGATATCTCTTATCCAATTTCTCTTTTTCAATATCTCTTATCCAATTTCTCTTGATAACATCCCTCTTTTATAATATAGATATCTCTTATCCAATTTCTCTTGTCCAATATCTCTTATCCAATTTCTCTTGATAACATCCCTCTTTTATAATATAGATATCTCTTATCCAATTTCTCATGTCCAATATCTCTTATCCAATTTCTCTTGATAACATTCCTCTTTTATAATATAGACTAGTCATAACCCGTGCCAGCGGGCACGGTTCATTTCAGATTTTCACCCGTGAAATCTTTGTTTTCAAACATTATTTACACAGTCAAATTTGTGCAAAACAACAAATTCGGCGTAGAACAATAAATTCGGTGAGGGCGCCCTTGAGTCAGAACAACAAATTAGCGTAAAAAAATTTAGTGGGCGCCTTTGACGCGAAGGGTGGAAGTGCATAAGTGCGTGTGTGTGTGTGTGTATGGTATGCGTGTAAAAAGTGAAATGAGAGGGGGTTTTTAGCAAAAAATGAGAAATAGGTGGTATTCTGCGCAAATGTAATGATTGTGGGGGGTTTGAATACAAAAAGAAAAAAGTGGTGGGGTTTCCAAACACTCATCTCAACCCTTCTTTTACAAAGATTAAATCCTAGTCATTCTTCTATCAATCTCTTTATACATCAGCATGACATCAGCTTGTCCCAGTCAGCCCTAGAATTCAAAAAACTTTGTGTTTTAATATATAGATATCTCTTATCCAATTTCTCTTGATAACATCCCTCTCTTATAATATAGATATCTCTTATCCAATCTCTCTTGATAACATCCCTCTCTTATAATATAGATATCTCTTATCCAATTTATCTTGTCCAATATCTCTTATCCAATATCTCTTAATAACATCCCTCTTTTATAATATAGATATCTCTTATCCAATTTCTCATGTCCAATATCTCTTATCCAATTTCTCTTGATAACATCCCTCTTTTATTATATATATATATATATATATATATATATATATATATATATATATATATATATATATATATATATATATATATATATATATATATATATATATATATATACCAAGTGCTGGACGTCGGGGGATTTTTCCCTTGGATACCTTCGGAAAGGCCCTATAATATATTAAGTATCCGTTGTAAAACCGGGTCGAATACTTTATGAAATTGGCGGATATATATATAGGGCAATCTTCCATTGCAAAAAAATGGTGCGAAAGCCCGTGCGAAAACATTTTTTTTATTTTTTTGAAATTTCTTTTTTCAAAATTTCTTTTTTTGATGTTTAATCCATACAAATATATACCCCAGGGAAAATAATGGGTGAACCCGTTGGGCATTAGAGCACCCATCCACCAGTTACAAATTTAACGGTTTCAAAACGTGCGAATTTGATTAAATGCCTTGATCGAAGGCCAAATGACATTATTTCTCAACCATTATTTTTTGAGGGGGGTATAACAACATATGATGAGGGTGGAAAAAAGAATTTTTGAAAAAAAAAATTTCAAAAAAAAGATAAAAACATTTTCGCACCGTGCGAAATGTTCTCATTTGAAAATTTTCCTATATATATATATATATATATATATATATATATATATATATATCTGCGGGAAGGGCATATTGTTAACGTGTTGTGAAGTATTTTTTGGGGGAGACCGCATGCCTTTATTTATATGGGAAAAGTCCATACAATGATGTGATATATAGTTTATGCATGATATAAACTTCTAATCTGGATACATATGATATAGTTCAGTGTGTCCATCGGGCCGGCCCGGCCTGGGCCCGGCCGGGCCTTGACCGGGCTCCGGGCCGGGCCGGCCCATTATTTTAAAAAAATTAAAAAAACTTTTAAAAATTCTAAAAATTCTAAAAATAATATTTCCTTGAAAATAGTATTCCTTTTTACTTGAACAATAATATGTATTCCTATTTACTTGAAAAATAATGTGTCTCCCTAAAACAATTCTAAAAAATCTATAAAATTCAAACCACTTGGAAAATAATATCTACACTTGCTATTTACTTGAAAAAATTCAAACAATTTGGAAGTAGATAATTAAGCCCGAAATTTTTCGAAGGTCCCGGGTTGAACCTTTAAATTTTATTAATTAAAATCTTTTTTGAGGGGGGACGTACATCGGCCAACCTTACCACACATACAATGGCCAAAACAAAAAGTAATACAACTAAGAAAATAATAATACATCACTCAGCGTCTTCATCAGAATCTTTAGAAAGGTCCTTCTTGTTCTGTGAGCGATTTTCAGCATATAACCAATCCTTCGCACATACCGCAACTTCAACAATGTCTTCCTTCAGCTGTGATCTCTTGTTGCTCAGAACGCGACCATCTGCACTAAAAGCAGACTTCGAAGCAACTGTAGATATAGGTACAGATAACAAATCACGTGCCATAATGGAAAGAATAGGATAAACAGATTCATATACTTTCCACCAGGCAAGATGATCAAAATGCTCATCATCCATTACTTCCTCTGAAAAGGGAAATGGATTAGTTAAATATTTGGATAGTTCACTAGTAGAACAATCCGAATTTACAGTTTTTTGTTTCTTCTTTCCTAACATTTGTCGAATCTTACTAGAAGAAGAAGCAGAAGCACTAGCAGGGACAGATGAATTATGTGAAACATTACCAAATTTAGCCTCATAATTTGCATACATAGTTCTTAAGCTAGTTTTAACAGCAGATACTTGTTCAAAATGAGCAAATCCCATGTTTTCAGAATACATTTCTAATAAACCTAGTGCAACATCCTCCTTATAACGAGGATAAAAAACTTTAGACAATGAGTAAAGAAGAGGAACCAGATTCCAATACTTAGCTAGTTTTGCAGACATTTCATGTATCATAGGCATTATGGCAGGGTGTGTACTTTCTCTATGCGTAGATATCTGATCAGAAATTAAAACTAGTTGTTCTATTCCTAAATAAGATGTTGGGTAGTAAACCCCAGAAAATTTGTTTGTAGCAGTAAAAAAAACTTCTAAAAAGTCATGCAGATGCTCTACAGTTAACGACTCTATTTCAGTAATATCAAAAAGAAGATCATGTGAAAGATATGTAAGTGAATAATCTGTTATCTGCTCTCTATTTTTAAGCATAGATCGCCGCATTAAGTAAGTTGAGTTCTACCTTGTTGCAACATCAAATTTAAATGCCAGGTATGGTCTCTGTCTAGTACGACACAGTTGTTTGTACTGAAGTCGTTAGTGCTAGAAGTATGTATGAACAACGTGAGATGTCTAATTTTATCTAAATAAGGTGAACAATTTGCAAGTCCATCGCGAACTATCAAGTTCAAGACGTGATATGCACATCTTTGATGGAACAACCCATCCATATCGAGGGGCAAAGTTCTTTTTAAAACGCCAATCACACTAGTGGTATTAGATGCATTATCAAATGTAATTGAAAAAATTTTGTCTGCAATATTAAAATCATGAATTACATCCATTATTACATTAGCAATATCACAACCAGAATGAGCAACATCTAACATTCTAAAACCAATAATCATCTTATTTAGCATGTATGAATTATCTACAAAATGTGATGTAACACATAAATATGATGCATCCCATTTTGTTGTCCAAATATCAGAAGTCAATGTTATTTTAGATTTTACACTAGCAAACTTTTCAATCAATTTAGTTTTACCAGATTCAAAAGCTGACATAGCATCTTTTCGAAGAGTTTTCTAGGCACTCTTCTAAAGGCATGGTTAAGGGCACTTGATTAAGTCTTTCTAAATCGGTGCTTTCCCCATAAGTAAATGACAATTCTTGGCATATTACAAATCGTGCCATCTCTTTTCTAATAGTCTCATCAGAGTATGAGAAATTGGATAAAGAGGAAGAAGAGCCAGATAAGTTTAATGTTGTCTGTTTAAGGTCCTTTTTTAAGTGAGAGGCACGGTGTCTCTTTAGGTGGGTTGTGCCATTAGAAGGTTTGCAAGTAAAATTAGATCTACTTATTTTGCAAACTGCCCGCGTGCCTCTGCCTGGGACAGTTTCAATTGTAAAGTGCTCCCAAACCGCAGATTTTGTTGATCTGGGTTGGGGTTGTTGTGTTACTTGTGTAGGTGGAAGTGGAACATCAGCAGGAATAGATTGTGGAGGTGTAGCTGCGTGTACATAAGATGTTTGTGCAGAAATAGTATATGCAAGTTGTATAGTATTTGGGTACTCATACGATTCAGTTTGTTCATTTTGTGACAATTCCAAATGGTCATAATTAGGTGGTTCTATCGGGTTATCCCGCATCATATTAAAGTTATCTTCCTCGTCAGTGTTAAGGTGGAATGTATAAGGCCTACGGTTTGGTGCCGATATTATTCTAAAAATATAGGAACCTGATTTGTCGGGTTGTGAGTAGTGTAGAGAGCAACTAATCGGAATAGCAGAGTGAACTGAGATGATGTTGACAGCGGAGGAAGATGAGAGCAAATCGATTTGAGCCTTGAATCTTGATCTTGCCTGAGAGGGGTTGATCTTGCTAGCTTGTTTAAACGTATGCGAGAGTTTGAGAGAGTTTGAGAATTGTGAAAAAAATGAGAGGGGTTGGCTGAAATTTATAAGGTTTTTTTCGGTGTAAAATGTCCAAAATACCCCTACCAAGTAGCCGTTTATGACCGTTGGAAGGGGTATTTTTGGTCAAATGCCCAAGAAATGACAAAAAACCCCCTCACCATAATTCTGCCCAAATAATAACAAAAAAAATAAAAAAAAATGCAACGGTCAAAAGACCGTTGTAGCGCGCGCCTGCAGGCTGCAATTTGCAGCCTGCACCAGAACGCAGGCTGCAATTTGCAGCATGCTGCGAGCGGGGTCGGTCCGGCCTGGCCCGCAATATTTTCGCAGTGGGCCGGGCCAGGGCAGGGTCCGAAAGCCCGACCCTGGCCGCGGGCCGGGCCGGGTCGGGCTTCGGGACTGGTCAACGGCTCCGGGCCCAGGCCCGGCCGGCCCGTTGATCGGGCCGGCCAGGCTGGACTGCGGGCTTTCGGGCCATTGGGACACCTTGAAATATAGTCTACATAGACTTTTATAATACTATTCATAACAAATATTTAATTCGTATGTGCATGAAGTAAAAATTTGACCGATAATACACGGTAAAACCGTAGGTGCGCGTAGCAATTTCCTTAGAAAATATTATTAAAACAAAACAAAACAGTCAAAAAGAGAGAAACACGATCAAAGCAAGGAAAAAAAGAAAAAAAAAAGAAAGAACGAATTTTACGAAGCCTATCCGCTCACCTCGATCGAAGTAAAATACCCCCTCACACCAATAAAAAAACCACCCCTTTGATCACGCTCCATCTCTCCACCGCTTCAAACTGTCTCCCTCAATTTGGGTTAGGGTTTTGATTTTTCGATTTCGATTTCAATAAACGATGATGACGGCACCGAACGAAGACCACCAATCCAATCTCTTGTTCGAGCTCTGCTCCATCCTCTTCAGCCTCATCCGCTCCCCTCACCTTGCGGTCCCCTCATCCTCCTCCGACCATTCTTCTCCGTCGTTGCCGCCGCCGCCTTCACGCAGGATGTATCCGGCGAGGCGGCCGATGCCGCCGGTGACTCCGGCGGGATTTGCCTCGCTCCTCCTCGGGGCTTCGCTCGCTTTGATGGTCTGCGGATCCGTGACCTTCGTTATCGGGTTCATTCTCATGCCTTGGGTCCTTGGAATCGTGATGGTTTTCTATTTTGTGGGGATTTTGTCGAACGTATCGGATTTCTGGATGGCGCTGTTCTGCCCGATCCGAAAGGAGATCTCAGGTCAGAATTGTTCTTGCCCCGCTTGATATGATTGAATCTTGGAATGTGACAAAGTTTAAATTTTAGCTGAACGTTAGAAACTTTGTGAACAAATGCTACTCTTGTTTTTATTTCTAGTTAGATATAATATGATTGTGTTGATTAAAAAGCTGACAATTTTGCTTAGTTTGATTGTATGGTGGGCGCTTTTTATCCTATTTAGATATTTTATCTCCAAGAATCTTTATGAGAAATTTGAAGATAATTCATATAAGTGTTGAATTATACAATTAGTTCTGCTTTCTCCAAATGTTATTAATAAATTATTGTACATGAGTATGTGCCGCTTTTCATTAGTAACTATTATGTGAGAAGATAACTACAATTTTTAATTATTAATAAGTTATTAAATGAATGCAAGAACAAAAGAACAAAAAGGCAAAAATGTGAGAAAATTCGTGGCACCACCAAATTAGTGTCAATTTAACATAGCAAGTGTGCTTATTGGAATTTAGTGTAGACCGAACGGCCTCCCATTGTCGGATGAAATTTAAACCTCTGAGTTAAAATGCACAGTTGTCCTGCTCAATTATTAATGGTCATATCTACATGTGTCAATTGAGTCGTATTCTCACCAAATAGTGGTTGCTTATCTTCTATGTCAATTATTGATTGCACAGGTACTTGTGTGTTTTCTTTTGAATCGTGTCCTTATCTTCTCTCTTTACTACTTCAATGGACTTGACAAGTTTTTGTCTTTATGTTCTCCTAATTTTTCATTAAATACATTGGATTAATACCAGAATTAAGTAGAAGCTTGGGGCTAAATCATTCCTCCATCTGCAAAATCATCAAGCTTGGAAGTAAGGATGAATATGAGACTAGGGTTTATGCATTTTGCTGCGGATGCTTAGGGTGACCCTTCCAGTTTTTCATGTGATGTTGCCAAAATTAACTTGCAACTTATTCATGTTGTGATCAATGAAAAGCGTGCAACTAGTCACATCGAAGTAGCCGATAACCTAGGAAAGCCTCTCAGGTGAAGATGCAATGTTCCTAAAGCTAGTTATACTTACATGGTTAGAAATGTCCTGCATGAAAGGAGGCTGGAAGAGTTTGGGAAAATTACATAATACATACTTTGTTATTTATTTATTGCAATAGTGCAGGCAGGTGTTTAACTCTGGCCTCAGTTATCTGCTACTTCAATATCAGCACGTTTATATTAGAAGGATTAGGTGGCCATGCCGTTGGTTCTTTAATTTTCAAATCTTTTTGGTTATCATCCAATGTCTGACTGCCACTTCTTTTAAACGATCAACTTTTGTTTTGATTACTCTACAAGCAAGTGTTGCTGCAGTCCTGCTTGTTTGGAAGATTTTATATGGTCTTCAACTTATGATGAATGAGTTCTAAATTCGGAGAGTACTACTAGACAGTAGAAATCGTTGTCGTCTCATTGTGTAGTATTTTAATGGGCTCTTTTCATGCTCATGGATGTTGTTTTCAGTTATTGCTTGGGATCTTCTATTCCCTCAATAACATCTAAAAAGGGAAAGGCAATATCACTCAAAAGCTCAATTTGTAGGCACGTCCATATGACAAGTTCCGTGTTATACCGAATGAGTTTTTGTATATTTATCCATGATTTACCTCTTTGTTCCAAAGCAGTGTTATCTGGATATGAAACACGGGTATCAAGAGTCCGAGTGTCCTACGCTGACCTACACAATAAATCTTTAATTGTAGCAAATTGGATACCACTGAAATAAAGTATATTTATACATTATATTTCATATTTAGAGTAATTATGGTTCTAGCTCTCTTTAGTATTTTTGTCTAACTACCACCAAATTGATTTAGTTAAAAAAGAGCATATTAAAAGCTTGGATGGACGTGGGAGTAAAAGAAACATAAGACTGAAACCTTTTTATTGTTATTCCTTGCTCATTTCCGTATGGATATTATTCGGATGTCCTTTCAATCCTTCCCTTTTTCGTTTAATGATAATACTTTTCTTCATATTTTTATGAGACACGTCCAAATTGTGCAACACTGCTGTCCAAGTGTCTTGTAGCGTCTTGAGTGTCCAACACGATAAATTTTGTAAACATGGAGTGTCTTGGTAACATTATTCCAAAGGAGGGGCAGCTTTTTTGCTTTTATGTTCCAAATGGAGGGCATTACTCAGCATGTGGCACATATGTTTTACGCATGAAGAAGATCCAACATAAACATGACAATGCCCGTCTTTTAGCTGATGAGTCTGTTATATGGATGATTTATACTCTTCCTCTTGATATCTATTATACAAATGATGCATTTGTCATAGGTGGAGGGGGGAAATATGACTAGGACAAATGTCCCATCACCCCCTCCACCTCACCTTCCACATCACCAAAATCTCACCCCAACTTCACTTAATTACAAGTTTTCCATCCCCTAAAAAACCCAACCCCATTTAATTACATGTTTGCCATTCACCCCAAAAACCAAAAAAATCCACTTATTTACGTGTTTGCCACCCCACTGTTTTTTGCGTTTTGACCCCCCGGACTTTTAACTTTTTACCCCCCGACGGTACCGGCATGCACACCCACATTTCTCATTCCTTTTCGGTTGCGCGCGTGCACCACATCCTCTTCACAGGGTTTTTTTTTGCTCCATGCACCGTGTGCACTAGTAATTTACAATTTAAACATGTGAGCCCCATAATCATGATTTTTTGGAAGACCATTGCATTAAACAGCAGATAATCAAACTTGGACTTTCAAAGCCATTCTTAATGATCATCTAAAAAGCACCCAAAACTAGTCTTATTTGTCCTGCATGGATATTATTATCTATGGATGCTAGATATGACTTTTGCATCTTATCGATATGGTGGGCCTACTTAAAAAATGAGGCTTCTTATAGGTCATGTAAATGTAAGAAGTGTGTTTGCCTGTTCATTTTCCCTAAGGCTCAATGTTTGATAGTATATGTTCACTTTTGCAGCACTAAACATAAGTATTGCAAAAGTTAAATTTAGACCTACGTTAATTACTTACTAGAAATAACCAGTGCACACAATGCATGACACCAAAAAAAACACCACGAAAAAGATGCGGTGCACGCGCGCAACTGAAAAGGAGTGAGAACTATGGATGTGTGTCGGTATCATCGGGGTAAAAGAACCCCAAAACAAAGCACAAAACCCCACCCCCAATGTGACCCACCGAGTTTGAACATGGGTGTGTTTTTGTTTGGGTTTAAGGAGGCGATTGGGTGTGTTTTTGGGTGAATGGGTGTGTTTTTGGGTGCCTTTTTGGTGTTTTTTGGGTGTGTGGGGATGAGGTGGATGGGGTTGTCCCATGTGGCGATGGGACATTGCCACAAGGGACAAAGATTCAAAAAACCCCCTCTGTTGTAATATAGATTTGTAAACCCTTTTAACACTGCTCATATGTGTGCAGAATGTTAATTGTTAATCAATTGTGCCGTACTTTCACCCTTTAGGAAATAAACCGAATTATACCATACACGATTTAATTCAAATTTCAAAACTCAGAAATCGATCCTCTTTCTGGATGCGTTACCAGTTACAATTGGTCTCTTACTAGCACCCCAAGCAGAACAAAGGCTTGTCTTTTGCTATCAATGCCAACTCAATATATCTAAGGACAATTTTTGCAAATAGGCCAAAAAAATAATTTTAAAAATCGACCTTTTTTTTATTTATTTAGCAAAACCGATTTTTTTTGGTTTTGAGACCAAAAGAGGTTGGTTCTGGCCCGTGTGGCATGTGAGCCCCACGGCCGCATCTTCAGAGTACGGCCAAGCGCCGCATTTTCAGAGTGCGGCTCTCGGCCGCACTCTGCAGGTGCGGCCAAGAGCTCCCCAAAATAGAGACCAAAACTGATGATGATGATGATGATGCTCCCTCCTCTCTGTTTGCAAGTAGCTGCTAATGATATTGCTGCTGCTCTTCTCAATATCAGCAGCTGTTTCTGCTCATACTCTCCTGGTAATTCACCCCAGCATATGCATATATAAATCAAAAAGTGTCACAAATAATTCTCACACTAATACTTCTCACAGCCATATCGTTTCACAAATATCACAAATAGTATATCACAACACATCACTTGGATATCAGAAAGTTCATATAAATCAAAACACATATCACAGCGAATTTATCAAGCTCACGTAACACATATATCAAACAACATTGAATTCATCAACCATAGTAGTTTCAAGATACATATCACGTTGAATTCAACAAACTTACAAAAAACATATAGCAAACATACATAAAATGACCCGCCTTAACACATCAATCATGGCCCTAACACAACATTCAACAAACTTAAAAAAAAACATATAGCAAACATACATACCGTGCCCAACCTGATGAAGTTCTCTTTTTAGAATCAACCGGCTGAGACATGCCAACAACATGTGATACGCCAATAACATGTGACACGCCTTCATCATCACATTGTGTCTGAGGTGGCTGAGACACGCCAACAACCTATGACACGCCTTCATCATCATATTGTGTCTGAGGTGGCTGAGACGGGCCAACATCCATTTCCACATGTTGATGTGAAATGCATGTGTCATCCCATTCTGTCTGCTGCGGCTGTGACGTGTCACCCTGGGTCAAATGTTGCGGCCAAGTGCTGACGTCATCCCATGTACCCTGGGTAGGCTGCTGCTGCCGCCAATCGGCTGGAACTTCCCATACATTATCCCATCCAAATGATATGGGAGGGGGCTGCGACCAAGTGCTGGTGTCAAATGCTCCGTGAGGATGCTGCGGCCAAGTGCTGGTGTCATAACCTCCGTGCGGGGGCTGTTGCCACGTGCTGGCGTCATATGCTCTGGGATGGTCCAGCTGCCAAGTGCCGGTATCATGTACTCCTTTATACTGCTGCTGAGAGGTGTCGGCGTCATCTGCTCTGGTATGCTCCTGCTGAGAAGTGCCTGCGTCATCTGCTGCGGTATGCTCCTGCTGAGAAGTGTCGGCCTCACCCATCCTATATAAACGACTCAGCTCGCTCGTATCTACACCTTCTGGAAGATGGTGTGTACGATGTAGCACATCATCGATATGGGTCCCATCGTATGCAGCAACCCTTGATCCTGTGTTTGCAATACTTGGCCTGCCATATCGTACAATGTAACATATCCTGCAACCTGTAAAACAAATTAAGGACTAAGCATATTGGTTATAAAAAAATACTATAAAAACAAAAAAACTTGAACATCAACATGTTGGCGCTCGATGGGTGCACGTGGCATTTGTGCGAACGGGGATTGCTGCCTCTGAAAAATCCACCTCCTTGCAATCCCCCAATACTACTCCATATAGACAGCGACCGATACCACATCCCCCTCATGCACAATGTGATCTGCTCTATTGATCCAATGCGCAAGAGGATCCCTGATTACAATAACATCTGCTGGCCGCGATGGTCTTGTCTTCCCCGCCAAGATTGGGAGTGCAGATGGGATGTGTTGACGTAAACCAAATTGCCGCATGACGCGGTCTTGTGCATGCATCACCCGTGCTTCCTAGCAGAATATGGGTACACTCGCACGCCATAACTCGGGATGTTCGCGACATAATGCCGGCAGCTGCTCGAGTCGCTCTCTATAAGGCTCCCAGGTAACCTATTAGGCATGAAGTACACAAATATATTAGTGTACTATATTATATATCAATTGATCACCGACGTTATAAAATTTACATATACAAACATGTGTACTCTCTAACGTGTCAAACTGGTCTCTGTATGTATCAAGGTTCCCATAAGCAGTTTCCATGAATGATTTTTCCGTATTCCACCTGAACCCATAAGGAACAATGTCAGTAAATAATCCTGCAGGAGCCTTGGTCTTCCTACATACATTCTCTCCCAGCTCCAAACTTGTAAATATGAATTTTTTTCTCAGAATGTGAAATATATATAGATATGTATAGATATATCACTATTTTAGCTAACGAAAAAAATTTATACCTGCAACAAGAAGCCGCATGCATATAAAGACTTTGTCTGCTTTACTGCCACCTTGCTGAGCTCAGCGTACAAGTGCGCAAGCACCGCACTTCCCCATGAATATTCATCGGCCTCCTCAAAATTATTTAACTTTGTCAACCAACGGAGATTTATAGATCATTTGCTTGGATCCGGAACCAGTAAGGTTCCAATCATATGAAGCAGATATGCCCGTGCATACCGCTGAATGTCGTCGTCATCTGCATCCTCAGGCAAATCATTAAATGTATCACGCAACCAATTAAGTTTTACCTTGGCTGCTTTCCTTAGTGGGGTATTCTGTCCAAGTAGTCTCTCCATCAACGCATCCCAGCTGCTATCTCACATTTCACATGGCAATATGAGTTCCTCATCAATGGGTAGATGTGTGATGACTGCCACGTCCTGCAGCGTGATTGTCATCTCTCACTGGCGCATATGAAATGTATTTGTCTCTGGCCTCCATCTTTCAACCAAAGACGTCAGCAATGCATGGTCCAACCGTACCAAACGCAAGCTCGCACATAGGTGTAATCTGGAGGCTTCAATATAATGTCGCGCGCACTCATCTAATCTCCGCTTTATATTTTTTTGTCCATGATCCACAATTCCTATCGATGCCTGCAAACATATAATTCACACATTAATTATTTTCCTTCTAATCATAATTAATTACTTTGACTATTAATTCTTTCCAAATACCTGTCCTTGCACTAAATCGGCAGAACGATGACGTGCTTGGCTCATACAAGACCACATTAGTTATGGGTCCAGCCTCCCCCGTTTTATAAAAACATATAACATACATTTAATTGTCATATATCACTATAAATTTCACCAATTATAGAATCATCTCATAAACCCTAAATTTCAATCTAGATTGTACAAAAAACACAAAAACACAAAAAACATTCAATAATATAAAATAGAGGGTAGAAGTTACCTGAAACAATGCCGATTTATCACCCAAAAATAAAATGAATCGCCAGACTCTGAAGAAGCGGCTGAATTGAGGAGGAGGAGAAGAAGAACAGCAGCCCGCAATCTTGCGGGCGCTGTCTGTTTTGGGGAGCTCTTGGCCGCACCTGCAGAGTGCGGTCGAGAGCCGCACTCTGAAAGTGCGGCGCTTGGCCGCACTCTGAAGATGCGGCCGTGGAGCTCACGTGCCACACGGGCCAGAACCGACCTCTTTTGGTCTCAAAACCAAAAGAGGTCGGTTTTGCTAAATAAAAAAAAGAAGTCGATTTTTAAAATTATTTTTTTGGCGTATTTGCAAAAAATTGTCCTATATCTAATTTGCAACCATGATTGATGCTACTGTCAGCAATACGGTGAAACTTAGTTTCAATGTACAGAGATGTAATGAAATGGTCATTTTATGTCAATTCCTTATTTGTAATATATTTTCCTCGATGATAAAGGCATCATGAAATAATCATTTTACGCCTATTCCTTATTTATAACATATTAATGTGTACATTAAGATCATTAATTTTTTGTAGTTTTTGTCTATGTTTTGGTATACTATATTTGAATCAGTTCATTAGCATCTGTGGCAACATACAAATGTACTTCACAATACTATTGTATGTTGCAGGTCTTGCTTGATACAAATTATGGCCGTGTTAAGCATCTTAAAACAGAATTCTAGCATATAGACATGTTTGCAGATGTGCATCAGATCTTTAGCTGAAAATTTTCTGCTAACCGCATCTTAAAATGAACCAACAAAGATATTAAGTATTGTATTTAGCCGTTGACAGTACTCTGCTTCATTGTAGTATGTGCTCGCTCCAGGCATGCCATTTCTCTAAGAAAATATGTGCTCCTGCATTAGCTCTTGGCCACCGTTTGAAAGTTGAAATTAAAAATGATCTTGCATTGATTCTGCTGCTGTCATCATATCACAATGTTTCTTTCTTGAATCTTTTTAATAGTCAGGAATATTAAACATAGAACTTATATTGGGCTTGACATGCATATGTGAAGTTTGGTGGCATATTTTATCTGACAGAGTGCAACAGTCGTTCAACTATTCTAAATATCTCTTCTTGCAGGACAACTTTTTCCCAAACGTCCAATTAATTTCGACCCTTCACGTAGTGATTGAAATCAAGATACAGATGCCTCGTCCCTTCGGGGTTGGATGCAAGCAGTCCAAACGACAACTACAAGATATATCGTGTTTTGTTTTTTCCTCCTCTCTAAACATGTATTACTGATTGTTGTTTTGTACCACGAGACGGAACAATACACCAATTACCACTTGATGTTACAAATACGGGCGTTTAGTTCAGGAGGATGATTGCATCCTTGGCTGAAAAAGATCATTCCACACCCTGTTC
This sequence comes from Scilla litardierei, assembly GCA_030789695.1. Lineage (NCBI taxonomy): Eukaryota > Viridiplantae > Streptophyta > Magnoliopsida > Asparagales > Asparagaceae > Scilla > Scilla litardierei. The sequence continues at coordinate 72,081,152 of CM061138.1, read as the reverse complement.
CAAGATTAAGCGTAGCCAAGACGACAGTAAACACTGGTCACTGTCCGTGTTCATGCCTTCCAAGTCTGAACTCAACTCGCCTTTTGATTGTCGGTAAGTGCATTGCATGGTGCATGTGCATATACACATCAGTAAAGGCTGTGTTGTATGAAGGAGCCCCTATGACTGCATGTATGTATTTATGTAGCAATCGATCAATCTAGAAAAAGTTGGGCCGGAATGATGTAGTAAGTATGAGTCTGATACCTTGCTTTCCAAGTGTGTTCCCACCATTGCTAGTCAAGAAAGGAATCATCTATATGCTAAAGCCCCACTTTTGCCTTTAAACTTGCCTTCAAACATGTCACCTCTTTACACAAATCTATCCCTTTACTTCACTCACAAGGTTGAAAGCTTTCTTCCTCTTTAAATTAATCTCAGCATGTGTGTGTTGCCTTCTCCTCTTCCCACCACACCTTTCTTCTGCCTTGTTTTCTTGCGTCCTAAGCTTGGCATCCATGTTACTACATAACACCTGTGAGAGCTAGGTTAGTGGTAATCGTGGTACGAATAGGGTGAGCTTGTCAACACTACGGAGTTAGCTAGCAAGGGGTGGGAGAGATGTCGACGGATTGGGGGCCGGTGATCGTGGCGGTTATACTCTTCATCCTGCTATCGCCGGGGCTGCTGTTTCAGCTCCCGGCGAGGACGAGGGTGATTGAGTTTGGCAACATGGGGACCAGTGCGATCTCCATCCTGGTTCATAGCATCCTCTTCTTCTGTATTCTCACCATCCTTGTTGTTGCTATCGGTATACATGTTCACGCGGCTTGATCGGAAACAGCCGGGGTGGGGGTGGGGGTGGGGGTGGTGATCTCAAGAGTTGTTTCTGTGTCTGTGTTTGTTACTCGAGTTTTCATATTTGTAGGGGAGTGGGTGTTGCTATAAGAAGGCATTGGTTTGGATTCAGATGGGAATAATATATTGTTGTATGGATAATTCACAGCCAATTCAATTGAATATTCATGTTGTTTATGTGGTAGTAATATCAGAAAACATCATGTTAAACCACTAAAATTGTAGTGGAAGCAAATAATCATGAAACTACTGAGGACAAAATGTATAAGGTCATGTAACCGTACCCAGTATATCGACAGTTGCTAAAAATAAAAATAAATGACATTTTCTTTTTCAAGCTGACACCATCGGCCACCGGTAAAAAGGCTTGCCTTGGCCCTTAGAGTTAGGCCTACAGTCAATGTCGGCTACGGTCACCATGGGCTCATTCTGTTGGTTGGGGTGGCCCACTTCGAAGGTGTGTTGTCATTCATTTGTCATTCGTCTTCTTCCTCTTAAATTTTTTTGGGGTAATGAATATTCTTAACGTCTCCTTGAAAATTACTAAAATATCATAATGTTGTGAATGGGTATTTACTGGGTTGATGAGTTATTGGGCCAACCTAAGTGGTTGGGCCCATACCCACTTGTATTCTCCCCTTTGGCTATAAATATAGACTTGAGGGCTCTCCCCTCAGTAGTTGATTCATAACACGTTATCAGCACGAGTCTCTAAAAAAAAAAAAAAAAAAAAAAAAATTTTCCACAAATTTTTCCGTTCGTTGCGAAGGCGAAGGCGAAGGCGAGACGGTAGATCCACGAGCGCGGTGCAAGGCTTCCTCCATCAAGGGTCGTCATCCGCGTAGGGCTTCGAGCAACCGTCGCTATATCCGGAGGACGGATATAGAGGTAAAAACTCTAAAAACAAGATTTTTAATCATACGTATGATTACCCCTCCCCTAGATCTCACAAGATCGTCATGGGGATTCATCGTCGCCTTGAAAACGATGGATTTTTCATCCCAAAAACCCAATTTTAGGGTAAAAACTCAATTTTTAGGGTTAAAACCCTAATTTTGAACCCTCCGGCGGCTACCCGTCACCGGACCCCCCCAAAACCCTCCCCTCGCCGGAAAAACCCCCCCCACCACCATGGCCGCCTCCCCCTGCAGGGGGGGCGGCCCCCGCCGCCGCCCCTGCAGGGGGCGGCGGCCCCCATGTCCGCCTCCCCCTGCAGGGGGGGCGGCCCCCTTGGCCGCCTCCCCCTGCAGGGGGGGCGGCCCCCGCCGCCGCCCCCTGCAGGGGGCGGCGGCCCCCGTGGCCGCCTCCCCCTGCAGGGGGGGCGGCCCCCCCCCGCCGCCCCTCCTGCAGGGGGCGGCGGCCCCCGAGGCTGCGCCCCCCTGCAGGGGGGCGGCCTTGGCCGCTCCCCCCTGCAGGGGGGGCGGCCCCCGCCGCCCCCCCCCGCAGGGGGCGGCGGCGGCGCCGGCCGCGCCCCCACCCGCAGGGGGCGGCGGCGGCGCCCGCCCCCCCCCAGAAACCCTAGAAACGGAAAAAAAAAAAAAAAAAAATTTAAAATTTCCAGATCTGTGGGCCTGAAGCCCACAGCAGATCTGTGGGCTTCAGGCCCACAGAATTCAAAAAAAAAAAAAAAAAAATTCCAGATCTGTGGGCCTGAAGCCCACAGCAGATCTGTGGGCTTCAGGCCCACAGATTTCAAAAAAAAAAAAAAAGAAAGAAGAGAAAGAAAAAAAAAAAAAGCCTATGGGCCTGAAGCCCACAGGTCGACTGCGGGCTTCAGACCCGCATGTTGTTTTATCTGAAAAAAAAAGGGGGGGGGGGAGGCAAATGGCTATAAATTTGCCTCAAAAGGCAATTTATTAGCCTAAAAATTAATTTAAAATGGGGATTTAAGGGCAAAATATTCGTGAAAAATCACGGTAAATTACGGGACAAATACCGGGCAGGCGAGGACTTTTTGGGGATTCTTGGAGGGGGCTTTTGGGATGACGAGGAAAACTTTTTCCTCTGACAAAGAAAATGTTTATTTTGGGCTCTTAATCAATTTAATTGATTAAACCCATTCAATTTACAACCTTTGCATTGTAATGATTTTTTTTTTTTTCTGCAAAAATCATATTTACATGCTTTGCATCTCTGGTATATTCTGTTGGATATTATATGCGTGGTTGTGCATTGTATTTAAAACTTAATAATTAGAAAGATCCTGCGACCGCTCTGCCGTTAGTAACCTAACGGTGTATGACGTTGCCCAGTGGTCCAATAATTATTAAGTGTTTAAATTATCTATCCATCTCTGCGAATATTAAATGCCTGTGATGCCTGTGATGAAAATGTCTGATGAAAATGTTGATGAGCACAATATTTCTGCATGAATTGCTAAATGTGGTTTTTGGATCGGCCGTTTAGTCCCACAGTTTATTTCCCGCACTTTTCTTTTATTTTTGAGAGAAATTGTAGTGAGGAATTTATGTAAATGTCAAAGAAAGAAGACCAACTTCCACGAAGACGGAGGCCACGCTTGAAGATGGAGATATCATATGGGACCCACGGGGTTTCCAAAGTTGTATTTTCATTTTCTTTAAGCTGCAAATTTGTATAATTTGGACTGTGGACTTTTTTGGACTCTTTCTTGTGGGACTGGCCGATCCACACATTTAGATTTTCGTTAAATATTGCCTCCACATGAAAATGTTTTCTCTGAATTAATTATTAATTCATGCATAATTGTGCTCTACTAGATAAATGGCTAATATTGCAAGCGTTAATTTCGAAGTACTGGAAGCATCAGAGAGAAACTATCTAAGCTGGAAGCTAGATGTAAAGTTTCACCTGCGGGCAAAGTCCCTCATCGCTGCTGTGACTGAAAAAGAAAATGTTAGCAATATAGAGAAGGCGCAAGCCATCACCTATATTCGCCGCCATGTGGACAAGACCTTAAAGGCTGAATACCTTACGGTCGAAGATCCATTTGAGCTATGGACTGCCCTTGAGGACAGGTATAAACATCAGAAAGATGTTATACTCCCAAGGGCACGATATGAGTGGGAGAACATGAGACTACAGGACTTTAAGTCCATTGCTGAGTACAACTCAGCACTTTTTAGCACCACCGCACGCCTGAAGTTGTGTGGTGAAAAAGTCTCAGAAAATCACATGCTGGAAAAGACGTATACGTCCTTCCATGAAAAAGATGCGATACTCATGCAGCAATACCGTGAACGCAAGTTCACCAAGTATTCCGAGCTGCTGTCATGTTTACTCATGGCCGAGCAAAACAGAGAGCTTCTTCTCTCCACTCACAATATACGCTCTCCGGCACTGCCCCCCACCAGAAGCTCACTATTCCTCTTCCTTCAAAAAGAAGTGAGATAATAAAAGAAAAGAAAGACCACAAAAGGGGGGTCAACAGAAAAATGTCAAGGGTCATGTACAGCAGCAGCGAAATAATGAAAGTAAGCGGAAGTTCACGAGGCACAAAAAATAGAAATGATATCCCCCCACCCAAGAGGGAATGGGAAGACCAGTGCCAAAATTGTGGCATGAAAGGCCACTGGTCCAGACTGTGCCGAACTCCGCATCTTCTCCAGGATTTGTATAAAGAGAACAAGAAAAATAAAGCTGAAACAAACCTGATGACATCTGATGCTCCAGTTAAGTTTTTCAGCTGACGACTTCGAAAATAATGGCATGCTTAACTAGCCTTTTACTTTTATCTTAGCAAATTGTTATGAGAGCTTTTTGTATTACGCAATCTGTTTTGATTGAAAAATTTTAGTAGACAATAAATGAAAATGTTTATCTAAATATGCATGTGCCGATACGTTTCATCTTTTGAAACTGCTCTCATAAATGCTTAGTAGACAATAAACACGTACGATTTCTATCAATACAGACTCATCATTTCTATCAATTTTTTTTTTGCACCACGTAACATTCCTAAGTGGCTAATTTTTTATTTATGATTAAAATACAAGCGTTTTCATCTTCTTCAACTTCTTTTTCTCCCCCATTACTGCTTTTTCTACTCCTTTTTTGTAATTTCTTTTTCCCTATTTTTTTTCTACTATTGCTTTCTTCAGCACCACCACCACCTCCTCCTTTTCTTTTCTCCTATTAGGGCCTGTTCTTTTGCCAAGAATAGGCGAATGAATGGAAAAATTGACACTGTGCAGTTACTGTGCACCCTATTTCCATGCTTTATTCCATGGGTGTGTTCGTTTGGGCGTTGGAATAGAATCCGAGCTGGATTCAAAATTTTGGAATACTGACAGCTTTTGTATTCCACCAAAAATGTTGGGAATACTTGTGAATAGAGGAAAAGTGGGGTCCACTCTCTCATATATATCTCTCTATCTCCTCCAACTCACCACTATTCCACTTTCTCATTCCAACTCTCCAATCCCAAAAGAACACAAGAATAGAATGTGGACCCCACTTTCTATTCCAAACCCCACTTTCCATACTCTATCTACCCAAAAGAACACAAAACTCTATTTTCTCTCCTTGGAATACAAACTTTCCCATATTCCATTTTTCTCTATTCCAGCAAAAGGACAGGCCCTTAGTGTAGGCCTCTCCCTCGATGTTGATCGCAAGAGCCACATCAGTTTTGCTAAGATCACCGCCCGCATTCCCATCATCTTCTATTTCCGTTGAGATTCATGCCCTATCTATCACCACCTAGTGCATTGGTTTCGATGCTATAGGATCAACATGATTGGTCGGAGGAGGTGGTGATGGTGGATGGGGAGAACAAAATGTAACGATCCGGTTTCTAATGGTAATCACAAATTACATTAATATGCAGGTCTTGCTGGACACCCATGAAAACAGAATAGGAAAGTTAGAAATTAGTACTGAATTTAGAAACATACATGTACGAGCAATCTTAGAAACTTTGCCAACTGTCCAACGGGATGAAAGCTAATCTCAAATGTTGAAAAGTCTCCTACCAAACTTGAAGAAGAAAATATGACAGAATTTTAAAGTAGACTAAATCTAAACCACGCTAACAGTTTATATAGTAAATAAAACAGTATCAATATTGCAGAGCAAGAAGAATAATCTACTTAACTGTAAATATAATAAGTTATGGATGTTTCAGTGTTCATTAAAGTTTAACTAACAGTTCTAGGTCGTGACTCACGTGCAAGGGAGCGATGCACATTAACTGGTTCTGTAGTGAAACCCCTCTATCAATGTGGATAGCGGAAAAATGAATATAGTAACCACTCATTCCGTAAAGAAGAGAAAAAATGCATATGACCTCTCGTTCCATAAACGGAGGAGGAAAGCAGATACTTATAATATACCACACTTTCGTAAAGGAGAGTGAAAAAATGAATGCGTTAAACCATTATCCAACCGCACCGTTTGGATAGTAAGCTAAGTGTATGCCGTTCTAGATGTTGGTTGGGAAGTCCTCTTAGTGGAGAAAATGCAAGGTTGTAGAAGTACTCATAATTGTTGAGGCAAGTTGTTCTCATTTGAGAGTTGATTAGTGGATGTAGGAGTAGGTCGAGTGACCGAACCATGATAAAAATCTTGTGTGTATGCGATTGCTATTATCTCTTACTCTTGCTCTATATTTGCATACTTGGTTTAAATTTCTGCTCTGCTATCTATTGCAAATATTGAGTTAGTTGCTTAAGATCCAAGTAAGGAAACACTAGTTGGAATCATAGGCTTACATAGAGTGATTAATTTTAATTTGTGATTATTTTCAGATAACACTATAGGTGGTCTGCTTGCATCTACAGGATCCCCAACAAACACTCGGTCTCCAATCGCACACCCACCAACCTAGGGTCGAAGGTGCTCATAAATTTTACAGCATACTTCAATCCCAGCAACGGGACCTTTGGTACCTAATGCATGTTGGGTGGTATGAAGCAGATCTGAAGTTAATAACCAGTGTAAACACCTCACATTAACAATAAGGGTTTTTTCAGAATTCGGTCCCCCAAAAAATGGGTTATTCGAAAAGAATCCACCAAATCATAGCATTTGCTAATTGGTCTCCCAAATCTTTTAAAACACTCGAAAAGAGTCACTCGGGTAAAGAAGTGTTAGCTCTGAAAGGAATATTCCGTGAAGGCTAACGGAAAGTATGAAATATCCTTTATACCCCTGACTCTTTTCTTCTCCCATCTTCCCATAGTCAACCTGTTCATATGAATTTCCCTCGAAACTGCCAAGCCACCCTTTGAAGCTTCCCTTCTCCTTTGCTTTCTTCCTCAAATCTGCGTCGATAGCTCCACATTCGTCTACAAAGTAGCATCCCTCGTCGACATTTCTTCTTTAAGCATGACCAGCTTCCCTCCACATACTATGAATAGTTCGCACAAGTCTGACTTGTGCTTCTGAACATAGCAAGAGCCTATGGTGTTGTTTTTCGCTTTCCTATCAGTAGGCAAAAAATATTTCAGTACTATCTCAATTGAGATAGACATAGGTTGAGGATACATCTGAAACAAACATTATATAAAGAAGAATCATATGCACTTCTGTTTTTCTGGTTAAATTTGAAATTTGTTACCATTTACGCTTATTAATGCCTATGTTCAGGTTTGATTAGGATGTAAAGTTTGCGAAAAACATAAAAGCTACAACAATGACCAAAGGTTAAAATGGGGTAAATTTTTCTTACCACGATATCGGTTTTGTGTTTTTGAATCCCATAACTAACTTCTCAATTTCATAGCTTGATATCAGACCAAGAAGAATCATATGAACAGGTTCGTTGGATGCGTCGATTTCCAGGACTTCTGCCTTTACCTGCACAGGCAATATGCAATCAGAGTTGCATCTGAAGCGACAAACAGTTATGAAATTTGACTGAATTCATAGTCATAACAACTTGCTGCAAAACAACATGTACTTGTTTGAAGCTTATCGGCTCTCTCGTGATCTCTAGCTCTGAAAAGCTCCAACTTCTCATAATTCACTGAACTAGACTAAAATTCAACCAAAAACAATCATGATTAACACACAATTTGATGGATTTTGCGTGGAATATTTATGGTCAATGAACTTACGTGGAGTGTGCCCAAAATACTTGGAGCTAGCGTCAATATGGATGATAACAAAAGAGACATGCTTAGAGCTCCAGCGACATAAAGCCCATCTCAATATCCCAATTCCTTCTTCTACATTTTTGCCAACAGCAACATAAACTTTCTCTAATTCTTGATGAGTCTACATTGCGTGTGATGATCTAAGGTCAATGTTCAGTTAAGTTTAATTAGGATTCAACTTTTCCCCCTCCTTTGCCTTGTAATTTTGTAAGCTGTTCCACGAGACCTGTTTTCGTTTGGGCATTTCGTCGAATGCGTTGTGGGTGAGGGTCAAGATGCCGCAAGACGAGTAGAAATGAACGAGGCTGGATTTGCTTCAGATGGATGGCGGTGCTCTGAGATTCGAGTAACACGAGGAGGGGAGTGGCGGTGTTGATGGTGCTGCTGGAGCAAGGCCAGGATGGAGTTGCGATGTTGGGAGGAGAACTTGGCAAAGAGATGGACATTGAGGTGCTGATGATGATGATGAACTGTAATTAGGAAGAAAGAGCGAGGAATTCATGCTGGAATTCATGAGGGCCGCAGCTGGATGGATGAGAGAGAGAGAGAGAGACGAGAAGAAGATGCCGGTTCGGATGCCTTCAATACCGGTTCGGTTTAACTCGAGTATAACCTAGCTTAGCTTAAATTACATCCGAGTTAAGCCTTATAATAGAATACGTTCAAAATGTTGTGAGATGAGGGAGGCCTTTGGCCTCCCCTCAACATCTCATCATTACTCCCTACTAAGTTAGTGGGGAGTCCCTTGGACTCCTAATTCATATGAATATATAGAGAGCCATGGCTTGTGCCATGGCTACTCCTAATTTGTGATTATTTCCACTTCTTCTCCATAATCTTCTAACACGTTATTAGCACTTTAGCTCTCGTTCTTGAGCTTATCCTTTTATCCCCTCAAATCACCCTCACCGCCCTGTGGAATCTTTGGTTGCTGCGATCAGTTGCGGCGATTTCCACGGTGCATCGGGAGCGGGGATTCATTCTACGGATCTAATTTTTTTCGACGATCGTCCCTAGATCTAACGGATCTAGAGGTAAACAATACAAGCCCATAGATCAAAAATCTATTCTCATGCTGAATAATCCGTGATTATGTTTTTCTAAGATATTTATAGCAAATTTTATTTAAAAGCAATATCTACAAGAAAAACAAATTTTAAACAAACAGATTTATTGATTAGTCAAATTTCATACACACAAATTTCCCCTTTCGGATCTTCCTCCGATTGCAATTTTGGGCTTCATACCCCCTCGTCCGAATCGAATCGAATCATTTTTTGGGCAACATCACACAAAAATCATTTCGCCTTCGAACTGTTGGGCCCATCCCCCTGGCGTTCAAAATTGGGCAATCATAATTCGCAGTCCTTTTGAATTCCAGGGCATCAAAATTTAATCAAACTTCAATTTTGCACCAATTTTGATTTCCATTGCAAAATTCTAGCAACCTGTCGCAGCAAAATCAAATTGGGCAGCAAACGTTTCGCCGGCGCGCCGCCCCCCCTGTCGGGGGTGCCCCTGTGCCCTGCATCGCGTGGGAGCGATGCTTCTCGTCGGAGCGACGCTTCTCGTCGGAGCTGCCTGCGAATGGAGTGCCGCCCCCTGTCTCGGGGGCCTCCCACCGACGCCCGATTTGCCCATCTTGTATGGCGCCGCCCAGTTCGCCCCAGCTTTTATGGCTTGAGTCAAGGGGTGGATCGCAGACCGGGCAAATCGTTTGACGCTCGATTCGCCCCAGCTTGTATAGCTTGCTGTCAAAAGTTTATATCAAACAAGTGGATTATAAATGGTTTATAAATCTTGTTTGTTTCACTGAAAAATCACAAACAGGGGGATTATAAATGGTGATTTTATCATTATCAGCTTTTATAGCTTTTATAGTGCAGGGGTGCCTGCATATGGTCGGATGCGTCGTTCCCTCCCGGTCGAAGGAGGGCCTCTTTCAAATCGCCGGGTGAGGGGATTTTCCGATGCCTGAAGCATTTCCCCCTGGCGGCTACCTCTATCCTGCATCCTCCCTCCCTCCTTAAAGCCCTAATCATGGTAAGTGGGAGAAGAGGCATGGGCCTCTCCTAATGGGCCAGAAGCCTATTAATTACAAATTTTATAAATAAAAACTGGGTATTTTTGGTAAACGGGCCTGCAATCTGCGGCCAGCCCGCAGGCCTCTGGCCTACATACCATTTAATTTTAAATTCATAAAATACCAAATTAAACCCTCAAAATTCCAGATAAATCTGGAAAAATCGAAAAACAAATTTGTGTTTGATAAATCAGGGCATATCAGGTTAATGATATTGTGTTTGATTAACTACTTTTGGGGTATTTGGCGCAAATTAAAAAAATTTTTTTAATGAATTTTATGTTCAATTCATTATTTATCGCTTTATTTTTTAATTGGATAAAATTAATTATTAATTTACGTTTTTAATCATTACAAGGATCCTGAGACCGCTCTGTCGTTAGGTTAGTTATCTAGCCTAACGGGTAATGACGTTTCCCCGTGGTCCAAGTAAGTTTTTAACGTAAATTAAAGATATTTATCCAATACAATTGCCTGAGATGTTGAATAAATGTATTGATTATGTCTGTGTGTTTGCGTGGTTGATTTTTATATTGCCTGTAGCATATATACACAGCGTGGATGTTGTAAATATATCAGTCTTGTGTTTTGGGATCGGCCATTTTGAGATACACCTTTTTTATATTTCTCGCTTTTTTTTCTGTTTTGAGAGGAATTGTAGTGAGGCTATAATGTAAAATGCCAAAAGACCGGAGCTCGGCCAAAATAAAGACGAAGATGAAATCTGAACTATTCTGGGACCCAAAATGGGTTTCCAAGTTGTATTCTTCATTTTCTTTTTGTATTTCATTTTATGGACTGTATTCGGACATTTTTGGACATTTTGTTTGTAAGGGTATCTGGCCGATCCCCACATGACTGTTTATTTACTTTGCGTGAATTTATTTTTCTCAATTATTAAATCATGCGTATTTAATTGCATAGATAAATGGTAAAATTGGCTAGCGTCGATTTCGAGGTCCTTGACGCAGCAGGAAAGAACTAGTTGAGTTGGCGAGTGGACCTGAAGTTCCACTTGCGTTCGATGGCCTTCATTGGCTCAATTTTAGCTCCTTCATCGGCCCCAGCAGCGGCCGATGCTTCTGCTATATCTAGCAGCACTCCTACCACTGTCTCCGATGTGGATAAGGCGAAAGCCATTATCTATATTAGGAGACATATAAATCGGACCTTAAAGGCCGAATACCTAATGGTAGAGGACCCAATGGAGTTATGGACAGTGCTGGAGGCACGGTATAAACATCAAATTGATGTAATATTACCACATGTCAGTTATGAGTGGAAAAACCTCAGACTTCAGGACTATAAGTCTGTCGCTGAGTATAACTCTGCACTTCATAATATCACCTCACGCCTGAAGTTGTGCGGTGAAGAATTGACAGAGCAACGCATGCTGGAAAAGACATTTACCTCGTTTCACGGGAAAGATGCAATCCTCATGCAGCAGTATCGTGAATGCAACTTCACAAAATTCTCTGACTTGATCTCGTGCCTCCTTAGGGCAGAGCAGAATAGAGATTTACTGCTTGCTACTCATAATTTACGTCCAACTGGTATTGCCCCTATCCCTAAGGCCCATCATGTTTCTCCACAGAAGTGGAAAAACAAGAAGAAGACTAAAAATAACAAAGGGAAAGCTGTAATGAAGCAAGCACGAGGAGCAACACCCCCGTCCAACAACAACAATAAAGGAAAGAGAAACTTCTCATGGAAGTGTAAGAACACTGGTCAAGTGTCAATTCCAAAGAAGAACTGGGAGGATAAATGCCATTGATGTGGCATGACTGGACATTGGTCCAGAAACTGCCGCACTCCTCGCCACCTTCAGGAACTATATCAGGCGAGCCAGAAGTCTCTGCCTGCAACAAACTTGGTGGCTGTTCAGCCGCCAACGATTTTTACTGCAAAAGACTTCGAGAATGACAACCTGCTCGATTGAGCCCTATCTTTATCTATGCATTTAAAATTACATGTAGCTTCATCTTTAGTTCGCTTTTCTATGAACTTTTATTTGAATGTCATTTTACATTTACTTAAATAAAATTTCGTTTTGCTTATAGATGAAGTATGTAATATTGTGGACAGTGCCTAGTTGCACTGGTGTAGCATTAATATTGCTTCCACATACAACGAGACTATAAGATGCAAACTTCTCCCCTTAAACATATAGGAATTTTCCAAGTTTCAAGGATATTTCGTTTAAACGAATATAACTTGAAAACTATGGATAATAAATATTGAATATCAATATGTAACTCGTCAAGAGGATGGCCAGAAGACCATCTACTTACGATTTCATTAGACCCCCGTCGGGCTCCTACAATTACAGATATTCATCTTATAGAAAGCCAACTTGACTAAGCACCAGAAGTGCCTTTCATTGCCATAGTTTTTAACTCTGGCAAAATGGACTTGGTCATCCTGGATCAGCGATGATGGACGCATCATCAAATGAATTCATTGAAGAACCTGAAGATTCTTCAAAGGGCTGAGTTTCCTTGTCCCCCTTTGTCATAAGGGAAAACTAATAGAGAGACATTCCCTCCTGAAAGTGGGATTAGAGTCTTCTGGCTTCATTGAGAGAATACATGGTGACCTTTACAGGCCTATTCACCCCGCAAGTGGCCCATTTTCGGTACTTCATTACTGTACTGATATATGCATCTACTAGATGGTCTTATGTGTGCCTTTATGTTCACTCGCAACCTAGCTTTCTCAAAAGCTTATAATGTGGGTGAATTTACTACACATAGCACTCAAGACTTCTGCCAAGCAACTAGCATTGAAATTGAACATCCTGCAGCATGTTCAAACTCATAATGGGTTTGTAGAGTCTCTGGTAAAGAGACTCCAATGGATTTCACGTCCATTGAAAAATCCCAGTTGCATGTTGTATTTAGGGACCAACACAATGCATTCCGCATCACATATCACGATACGGCCCGCTTGTTGCCATATCTTATTGCTGATGCTGCTTGCTTCTGATTTACCACCAAGTCTTGATAAATGTGAATTTGATGAGTAAAATCTCATTAAAATAGGCACGCAGTTTACAGAAGCCTGAAGCTTCTGAGACCATATCATGGGACACAAAAGTCCTAATCTCGTTATGATCCGCATACTTTTTCTGTGTGAAGTTGAGATCCAGAAGATCCTTCACATTCAGACTAAAGTACATCAATTGTCGGATAAATTTGTGGACAACCAGAAGATTATTCATTCACACGTCCCTGCTGCCAACACGCCAGCTAGGATTGACATTTCTAAAGATTGATGCAATCCACCGGCAGCAGAATTGGATGTACCTCAATTGAAAAGAGGACGCCTCCAGGTTCAAAATATAAAATTCCTCAACAGAGGAAGATTCCTGGATATATTAAAATGATCCAACCACAGGATGCTGAGCTCAGACCAGCAACCTCTCCCATCCTAATTTCCCCTGCAGAGGAAACAACAGGAGAAATATCATTATATTACGTACGTACGGGAGAGGTACTGGACAGATATAGCACAGTCGTCGACGACGGTTTTGCTTTCGCTATTGCCGTTCACGTCGCTGAATATGACGATGACGTCTACCCACTTTTCTATAGCGTAAACGCATAGATTGGCCAAAGTGGGACGAGACAATAAGAGTAGAGCTGGACTCACTCTTGAAAAGCAAAGCCTTTGGACCAGTAGTCCATACACCTGAATGTGTAAATACCTGTGGAATATAATTCGGATTTCATAAAGAAATTGAAATGAAGAAAATGAGATCATTTTCCTACTAAGCCTAAACTTCTCTGAAAAAGCCAATAAATGCAGTTCATGGACGTTGTGACTGCATATATTTACGTCAATATAGATATAAAGATCTATATAAAACTTACAAAAGGGTATACTCTACCCCCAGAGATGAAAGACAGACGTAGAAACGTCTTCTCCATAAAGGCTACAAATATCATTAGTTGATCTTAAGCAATATTCTGCATGTGTATCTTTTTCGAAAGATCGTTGACAGGATTTGTGATATTCACCATATATGTGGTCGACTTAAAGCTAATAGGATCTCCTGCAGAGACCATTGAGATATCAGATAGCTTTAAGCATATCTTGGAAATGAAAAACCTAGGTATAACAAGGTATTATCTCGGCTTATATATGTAACACCTTCGTGGTGGAACCCTTTAATATCCTTCATACACCTGGAGTTTATGAAGAATAATGTCCATTTGCAACCTATTAAAAATGGATGCTTATTTATGACACCTTCCAGTAGCTGGAAGAGGGGGAGGACATCCTAGGTCCGAAGAGCCTAACTCTAGTGTACTTGTTACACTTATTTATCTGGCCAACTGCACGTATCTCTGATAGAACGTATCCAGTAAAGTGGTTAACCAGATAAAGTGTTGTCCTGGAGAGCAACACTAGACCAAGAGCTGCTTCTGCGCAACTTCCAAGGGTCAAGGAATATATATCGCATATGCAGGTTTAAAGATCATCCCTATGACTAAAACACAATAGGCCGGCCACCTCCTAAATATCTACACATCATCCTCCAAGGTCTACATTTTCTGAGAAGCTCATCATCCAAGAAGCAAGTATTGAAAACGCTCAACCAGGTCCAGCAGTACCTTGCAGACACACTGAAGACTGATTCAATGAATACTTTAGTGGAGTCATCTACCAACTTCGAAGAGCATTCCACTCCAGAACGCGACTGCTTTCCTATAGCCGCTAGATGAGTGAAACTTGTATAGATGAGTGATGATTGTATTTTCTTTCAGAACATGATGGATGTAAAGATAAATAGGAGATGATTGTATAGATACATAGGAGATCTACAAGCCTGAAGCTTGTACAGATCAGGGGGAGTCCCTCGATAGTTGTACTCTTTTCCCTTAAGCTGCTGGTTTTTCCCACTGGGTTTTCCACAGCTAAGGTTTTAACGAGGCAACCACAGTGGCTCTGGATCCAGAAGTATCCACCCCATTAGCATACTGAATCCTGAAGTATTCATATGCTTAACCCAAGGTAATGAAGAGATGAGGGGGAGTGTTGTGAGATGAGGGAGGCCTTTGGCCTCCCCCTCAACATCTCATCATTACTCCCCACTAAGTTAGTGGGGAGTCCCTTGGACTCCTAATTCATATGAATATATAGAGAGCCATGGCTTGTGCCATGGCTACTCCTAATTTGTGATTATTTCCACTTCTTCTCCATAATCTTCTAACACAAAACGGTTTTTTTGAGTGTTTTTTTGAGTGTTTTAAAAGATTTGAAGGACCAATTAACAAATGCTATAATTTGGTAGACTCTTTTCAAATAAACCGTATGAAACAGATTTCTAAAAAAACCCAACAATAATAGCATCCCAAAAAAAAAAGAATAATAATACCCATCCCCGGTGTGAATGGGGCGTCCCATTTTCGAAGGTTCAAATGTTTGAAAGCAGCACTTCACCGACCGTCCCACAAAATTCCAAATTTCAATTTCGGACAGTGACGGAATCGGTACCAATTATACTGCGGTTGTTCCGCCGGAACATCACACCGCCCTCGCAAAGCACCGACATGAAAAATTAAACAAAACCCATGAAATTGAGCATCCAAAGCTTAGCGACGAAGAAGAGGAGAGCTGTAATTAGAGCATTTCAAATTGATCGATAATACTTGTAGTACGATTACAAGAACAAACTGCTGCTGATGGTGATTGAAATTATCGGGTAATTACTAAGTAATAATTAAGAACTAGCCGGCGTAGATGTGGAGGCGGAGGGCGAGGATGATGATGGTGTAGAGGGCGAAGAAGATGAGGGTGTGGACGGCGACGGCCTTGCCGTTGGTCTTCATGTTGCTGCATCCCACGTGTCCGTGTGTTCCCGGGATCTCGAACAGCAGCCCCGGCGACAGCAGCACGAACAGCACCACCCCCACCACCACCGGCGCCCAGTCAGCCATACCCCTACTTTACTTCTCCTGTTCTTGTCGGATCCCGATCAGAAGGAAGCAGGCGTAGTTGATCAAGAAAGGATGGTATAGAGTGAGAGAGGGGGTTTGGGATGAAATAGAGGATTCCAGAAGGGGAGGAAAAAAAGGAGCTGGGAGGGGAAAGCGGCGTAGCCTCGTGCACGTGCGTTGCACATGTGAGTAGTAACTAATCAAGCATTATTATCATTGCTAGTATCAACGATGGTGCCACGTCCCTCTGAATTTGTGCCTTATTTATTTATTTTGGGTTTTTTTTAACTAATTAGATCTCAGGATCTGCTGCTTCTAAATCTAAACGTCATTACTCAAGGGGGCTGCCAGGGGTTAATCATGTATTTGATCCTTACCGGGTCTATTAAATTTCACCGTTTGGTTAGTGTTTACATCCATTATGCCCACGGTAGTCCGTTCATGGATTTTTTGTGGATGGTTTACTTTCTAATTCTTTTTTAAAAAAACTTTCGTCTACAGAACTATTTCTGTGAATGGTTTGCATTCTAATTCTTTTTTATAAAAGCTATAGTTTACGAGGCTACAATGATTAAAACTTCATGGCTACAAAACTATTAGAGGATTGCTAAATACACTTCAATTATTGAGGAGTATGCAAGCTTTTGTCCTAAAAGTAACAAGATTGTCAGACTCACAAGTCACATCTTTCTCCATCTCTTCCATTTTTTTTGTCACTTTTGACAAAAAACTTATATACACCTCAATGATTGAGTTGCATATATCATGAGAATTGCTCCCTGCACCTCAACTGAAATTTAGTACGCAGTAATGAATCTTAAGAACAACGCAGCAACACACAACATACAGAGACACACAAGACTTGGTAACGTAGTTCGGTGCGCACACCTACATATGCAGGGCCACGCCCAGAAAAGTAGAATACTTCACTATGAAAATCAGAGAATACAAACTCTAATAACCACGCTTCTATAAGGAAGAACACACTCTCCCTTAATACAAACCGTGAGGGGTGATCGCAATCAACCCCGTGAAGTATTCTTGGCAAGCTCCCCTTGCCTGCAAGCTCCCCTTACACCACCGACAAGATCAACTCCCTTGATCCTACGTACGTAGTCGTCGGCCTCCCTCCCGGAGTAATCTCACAAAACTTTTATCACCAAGTCCGTAACCTAGCTGCCAATTGCTTCGAACCCTAAAAGCAAGTATTCCTGCAATCCTCGGTTCAATCAGCATTGATTCAATCAGATCAAGATGCGGCTCGTTAACTGCAATACCCGCAACTTCTACAGCAAGAAGGAAATCCCTAAATTTCCGCAGGAGATCGTTGCCAGGATATTGCCGGCGAAAATCTCTCCAACCGTTTCACAACAAAGGTAACGAGAGATGTACAAAGCCAATCAAATCTTTAACAGTTATTAACCTCCATAAATACCTGAACTGTTAAATATAGATACATAAGATCACGTGGATTCCAGTCTCGGATCCACGAATATTATGAGCCACCAAAGTCACATATAGACACAGCATGTTGAACATCCTGGTACAACAAACTGTTCAATAATCCATCCAATAACCTAAACTGATTCGATTCTCTTCTTCAGATGGTAATGGCTCAGATGCAACAAAACGTACAACAAAATGTCCAACAACCCCCAGATAACTTTGTCAAAACTTCAGGAAGTAAAGAGCAAGCGACGATAATCAGAGTGCCATATATGACAAGTAATGCATTCATGAATAGCCAGGATAAAACCTAACATCAACAATTGAGGTGCATGTACGGTTCTTTTCTAAAAACAGTGAATTTTTCACATCATATCCTTTCATCATATTCTCGCACATCCAAAATAGTAATTTTTGGCACAGAATCTAACATACACCTCAATTGTTAAGGTGTAGATAGCAATTCTCCCTAGCATTCTCCAATCGATTCCATGATTCTTAGATAAAGCATAGCTTCATTCTGTAGACCTTTCTCACATATTGCCTACGATCAGTCGTGGGGATGGGACATAGGTGATAGGACTCTAACATTGATCGTTCATGGGTAAAAGTCATATATGTGTTTTTTTTTCAAACCAGGTTTCTTTATAGCCTTTGTATCGCATACATTTTTAACACACACGGCTTTAGTATCCAAAAGAAAGGCCGAAACTGCCCACGAGATTGTGGGATCATAGGCTCCACCAAAATTTGACAAAAAGATACATATGTATGTGTGTATGTATGTGTATGTATGTATATTTGCATATGTATATATGTATGTATATGTAATAGCCTCAATAAAAAAAGTGAATTGCTATCTGCACCCCTAGAGTAGGGGTGTATATTGTATTTAGTGCCAAAATTAACTTTAAATAGGAAGAAGTTGATTGAGGGGAGAGAGAGAAAGCATAGGGGGCTTCCAAATTTGAATTAAAAAATTCAATGCACCCCTATTCATAGGGGTGCAGACAGTAGTGACCTAAAAAAAAATATGTATTGAGACCTCATCAAATCAAAGGTCTAGTTCCACCATGATAGGCAATATTTCCCAGATTTCATCGCATACGATTGCATTTCACAAAGGAAAATACTAAATACACCGATCAATCGGTGTAGATAGTCTTTTTTAGGCAAAAAAATCGGAAGCAAATCAAATCACCGGGCAATTATCCCTCTCTCTCTTCCATTTTGGGATAAAATAGACACTGACTCCTATGCACACCTCCCCCTCTTTCGGTGTATTTAGTCCCATCCTTCACAAAAACCAACTAGTATCTCCAATCATTCCAATGATTATTGGTGAGAAGTTACTCCGATCTTTTCTAATCTTTCTCATAACATGTCACAACATCCCATCGTCTTTTTCGTCATTTGATCAGATTATGTATGATTGATTGCAATTGCATGTCGAAGTTTCCACATTTTTCAAAATCTGAATATTTAGGACATGTTCAAAAATATTCTTAGAAGTATGTTTTGCCTTTAAAGGTTATTTGTAAAATCAAAAGTTTGTAAGAGTTTTAGAGTATTTTGCTGAATTCCGTTGTCTAGCTAAACCATGAAAGTCCATTGTAGTTTGGTAAAAATTAGCCATTATCATTTTACTAGAAATTAACCGTGCACATAGTACATATAGATCCAAGAAAAAACTTACACACAGTATGCGGGATCCGCGGAAGCTGAAAAGGAGAGAGAAGGGGGGGTAGGGGTGGGGGTGTATATCGTCCAGGAATAAAATGGGAAAAACATTAGTTAAAATGCAAAAAACGTGGAGGGGGAGCAAAATGGAAAAAGACCAATGGTAAATCCATAAATATGGGAAAACGAGAGGGTTTTCGGGGGTGCTTCTTGGGTTCATGAAAGGACAATGGCAAATATGTAAATAATGGGCCTTTGAGACTTTTTCTTTAGAAGGGGTGATATGGCATCTCATGTGGCGATGTGACATTATCACATGTGACAAACAAGCTCTAGGATAAACGTGTCACCTAGGACAATGACAAGGGTGTAAGTCACTCTTTTATCTGAGTTCACACAATCTTGCTAAGTACACACTTTCTTAGAGAGTGAAATTTTGTTGAGTTCACTTACCACTTACTTTCTCTCTGCTTCTTTGTACATCTCACCTGGCCCTAGTCTGCTCCGTCACCGTCCCCTCCTCAGCAGCCCCCCACACCCCACCCCCCGACACAAATGCCCCAGGCCCCTCCCCCAGCCTCCTCTGCCCACCTCCCTAGCCCCCTCCCTCTCCTTTGGTGTAATGAGCAATTAAGTCCGTGTATTTAAAGATAATTAGTGTATAATTAAGCAATTAGTGCTTTAAAAGAAGAGCAACAATTTATTTACTTCTAGTTTTTAAAAGATAATCAGTGCGCAATTAAGGTCAGTATATTTCAGCAAAAAATAAAACTAACAAGTGTTATGTGAACAGTGGGATGTGAATCTAAATGTGTAATTGGAATGTTGGTAGCTAAGATATAATTGGAATTTCCGGCCGATGAATTGAGCAAAAATGTAATTTTTTAAAAATTTAGGTCAGTAGACGTAGGGTTGTTGACGAACGAGCTTAAACATGGAGTCATGTTCGTCAACCGCCCCAAGTGGGCGGAATTCGGAAAATAGTTTAGCCAGTTTATTAACTGAGCGAAAAAATAAAAGGTCCGTTCACGTCGCAATACCCTTTCCCCAATCCAACTCCATCCACTAACAACTCACCACCACAGCAATCAAGAAGACTACATGAAGACCGCACCAAAGAATAAGAAAAAGAAGAAAAATCCCAATTTGAGCGTTTTTTTCCCCAAAAGAAGCAGATTAATCTTGCAATTTATCACGAATTATACATTCCATCCATTTTATGCTACATCACCATATCATTATTATCACAATCCACAAACCAATAACAAAAGGGGGCGGAACGGAGAGAAACGAGAGACAGAAATACCATAACCAAACGAATTGGGCGGCCATCTTTAGGGTTGATCTAGCCCATGTAGACGTGGACGCCGACGGCGAGGAGGAGGATGGAGAGGAGGCCGAAGTAGATGATGGAGTGCACGAAGATCGACGCGCCGCTGGTCTGGAAGTTTCCGAACTCCACCAGCCGGCTCTTCCCCGGGATCTGGACGAGGAGGCCTGGGGTTAGGAACACGAACAGGATCACCGCCACGAACACCGGCCCCCAATCCGACATTCTTCTTCTTCTTCTCTTCTCCCCTTTCTCTCTCACTCACTCTCTCCCCCACACAAGACTCGGATTAAAGACTTTGGCAAAACAGAGGGGGAGAGGGTGGAAGATGCGGTGGAAAGGTATCCGAGGTAGGCCCACCCCACCCCACGCTTTTATTAGGTCATCTTGTCATTTTCTTCTATTCTTCTCCCTTTTTTTTTTAATTTTTCTTCTTGCCACTTTTATTAGGTATATCCGATGAGCATTATGTTCTTGATAAACCAGTTGGCAATTTATCTCGATATACTTCATGCTTTCATCCGAGTTCTTGATGAACCAAGCGTACGGCAATTTGGTTGTCATAACATAACAAAGTATGGAGATGTACAGTTACACCAGTGTCATGTAACAAACTATGCAACCATTAACTTAAGATTTATTTCCGTAGAAGTAAAGCCATGAGGATATGTGGAAACCAAAATCTGCAAGAGTGACTCACACAAGAATTTCAAAAATGTATTTTTGCTGTCGAGAAAGGAGATATCCACTTGCAAAATAAGTAACCTCGATGCCTGAGAAATACATAATATAACCAAGATCTTTCATCTTAAATTGCTTCTAAAGAGTCTTCTTAAGTGAATCAGTGGTAGCAATATCATCACCTGTAATAATTATGTCATCTACATAGAGAAGTAGAATGCCATAACCTTTTGATGTCTTCCATTGAAACATAGCATAGTCAGCAAGACTCTATGTAAATCCTGTTGTGACAAAGGGCTGTTAAAATTTCTTAAACTAACCACAATATACTTGTTTAAGACCATTAATATCTCTATGACGATGACATACATGAACCAGATGAACCCACAAACCATGAGGAGACTGTATATATACCACTTCTGCTAAATCGTTATTTAGTAAAGCGGTCATTACATTCATCTAATGGAGAGGCCATTGTCACACTATAACAATATCAATAAGTATACATATGGAAGTCATCATGATAAGGGAGCAAATGTTTCTTCATAATCAATGCAATATTCCTAAGAAAAACCTTAGGCTACAAGCCAAACTTTATAGCATTCAATTGCATCATACGACTTGATTTTAACCTTATATCACCATTTGCAACTGATTAGATGAACATTACCAGATAATGATACTAGATCTCTGGTGTTGTTTCAGTGGTAAGTCTCTGTTCTTCTTTCACTGATTATTGTCATTCAAGATATTTGACTATCATGTATTATGATTTAGGTCAATCGATAGATTGAATAAAAAAAAGAAAAGATGAAAAAAATATGGGAATAAAAAATAGATATATAACAATAATAGGAATTTTCTGTGAATTACCCATTAGTGTACCAACAAGATTATATATTGAATGTGTAGTAGACATATATTTTGTTTGGACCAAAGGAGATATACGCATATGAGGAGGAGGATATGCTATAATCTGTAATACTCCTATGTGCGATATACTATGGTTGTGTATAGTGGGATTGTAACGGCCTGTTTTCATCAAGACAAATTATTTACGTATTTGACCAATTTTTCAATTTTTAAACTATTTTATAATGGTTTGTCAGGAGTTTTACTGATTTCAAAAAAAAATTCTTATAAAAATATTTTGAATTACCAGACTAGTTATGGAGTATTTTAGTAAGATCGGATTTCATCAAATACTCAAAACATTTCTGATAAAAATTCATTTTCAATTATTATCGTTTTGGCTTAATGAATTTATTTTCTATACAAACATCATCAAAACATTTTCAAACTTCTACGGTAGCATTCTATGATCATTCAGGGCTTCCCACATTAATTTCATAATTTTCTGAAGTCAAATAAGTAGAGAACCCGCAAACCCGCTTTCTAAACGTTTTAGCCTAAAACCAGTATTTCCGTAGCTCAAACCCTGAAACGAACTTCGTATTCACGATCCTTGTGACGATACGATCACGTGGGTACGTTTTTGTAATTTTTCGGACACGTTTACTAATAAGGACAAAATCGTAATTTCATGTAGTTAATTATTTTTACTAATTACTTTCTATCACTAATTACCATTTAAATTATTTTAATCTATCTGATTGGCACCCCCTATGAAAAACGTGGGAGGGATAGTCTACGTTTAGTCTAACCCTCACAACCAATTCATTTAAAGCCATTAATGACTCTACTAATATAATTTGATTACAAATTAAACCCATTACCCCTACACTCTCGCAGGCTCTCTCTCCCCCTAACCCACAGGCTTCATCACCTCTGACCCCATTCTTCCCCCAGCCATCAAAGCCCTCCGGGCTCTGCCACACAACCAAGACACCCGGCGCATCCTCCCCTGCCGTTCCCTCAACCCCGACGTCGCCACCGTCTCCGGCAAGCTCGACGCCCACCACTCGATCTGCGCGCGCCCTGTCGCCTAGCCGCCGCCGTCCAGCGACCCGCGCAGCCCGCGACCGATGGCCCCGCCACGTTGCCGCCCACCTACCGGTCGCCACACCTCTAGCCGCCGTCTTCCATCCCCTACGCGAGACAAACCTGCAACTAAATCACAGTCCACGCAAAGCAAAGAACAAAGGGCGACAGCAACCAAAAACACACACGGTCCACACACGCAAAAGCAAAGGAAAGGGGCAGTCAAAAGTTTTGATTATAATAATAATATAATAAAGATATTAACAGTGATTTTTGATATAGGTATCGGACGAAGCAACGGATACCACCAGAAGATCCGCGTCTTCGTCACGAACGTGTAGGCGCTAATTTCGTCTCAATCCGATACTTAGTTTTCAAGTTATGATTTTTCAAAGTTTGTTAGTTTTAATACGTATAAATACGTATATACTCCTATAAATACGCGTATTTCTATTTTTAAATGGGTTTATTGACTAAAAATTAACAATAAATAATATAGTAATCGGAAAAGTACGAAACAAGAATCCGAAACAACGTTCCAGACTCATTGGCGCTGGTTTCATCGCCAAAGGACGAATATATTTTCCTTAGTAAATTTTTATAGTTTAAATCTAATTAGGATGTTTTCATTTAAAAATCAATATCTTGAAAATTTCACTTACACTAATGTATGAGAAAAATATATGTTATAGTACTAGTTAGTACGGTCGTTTTGACCACTTGTTGGAAGAATTCCGACGTATGGTTTTCCCTAGAGAAATCTTTGAAGAATATAATGAAAAATCGTTTTCTCATTTTTAATTAGTTTTAATTGATTTTAAGCTTTTAAAAATTATGAAAAATACTTAGGAGCCTTAGAAAAATATTTTCTTCCTAAATGAAATTATTTTACTCCCATCTAGCCATCTAAAAATATTTAGTACGTATTTTGACGAGTTCTAAGCTACTATAAAAATACAAACACAATAAGAAAAATAGATAGAAAATAGTGTACTCTTTAACCGGCTATTTCTTGTGTTTGCAGGTACCAATTCTCGTGCACCAGCATCTTTATAAGCTCTAGCTCCAACCTCGTCTTACCACGACGATCTTAAATAGCGTAAGTCACTCTAATTCTAACTTTGGAAATCTGGATAGTGTACTCGTATGAACTTAGGACCTCATACATATTCTCAGAACAGCTATTGACTTGAACCAGTGATTAGAGACCTAATTAACTATAGAACTAATCAATAGTGGAATGACCAAAGGACTAAATTAAGATAGTGCACTTTTATGGAATTAAATATCATAGTTGTTGGACTTCAAATCATTGCTCAGGACTAAATTGAGATAGTGCACTTTTATGGAATTAGATATCATAGTTGTTGGACTTCAAAGCATTGCTCAGGACTGATATTCTCTGTTGAGGCTTCTGCTTTGACTTTTCAGCAAGTAAATACCATATATATGTATTTGGTGTACGTATTGTTGGATGTATTGTTGTACACATTGTTGGATGTACAAAATGATGGGCCTATGTGGCCATACGGATACGGATATGGACATGGATACGGATACGAATACAGATACGGTTGCAAATGTGTAATGTGATACAACACGGGTTATGGGGTAGTCTTGAGCAACGAGGTGTGCGGGAGTGACTGGGTCCACCCTTATTTGGTAATCTGTACTATCACCCTGAAGGGGATAGTAGGTAGATATTCCGCGAGTTGCTCCGTGGGATGGGTGCACTTCTGGTTGCATATCGTACACTCGAGCTAAGATTGTTGCACTAGCGTGATTGATACCAGGACCCATGAGGCCATATTGATACGAACACTGATATGAACATTTGTCACGCCCCGCTTCCCTAAAATGGAGGCGAGACGTGAAAAGGTCCGCACGAGAGTGGAGCTGTGAAGCCCCAAACCCGATAAGCATCAATAAAACATAAGCAGGTCCCTGTAACCACAAACGAAACAACAATAATAACACAAGGAGAGACAGAAATAAAATTCTCATATCTCATAATTTGTCCAGCATGAAAATTAAGTTCAACATCCAGAAAAGCCACCAGGCTAAAAGAAAGAGTCTAAAGGCCCAAAACAAGGCCAACAAAAGCAACAACGTAACAAAGTATAAGTGCTACGCACCGACAACAAAACAGCAGTCTAAACAAAAGGAAAAGCTCAACGAAGACACTAGGACTGGTCCCCAGTGTCCACGTACTCCCCGTCAAACACAAGCTCGGGCTCGACGTCAGCAAACACCTCGTCCTCAACAAGGTACTCAGGCTCAGGATCTAACATGTGTCACCCAAAAGAGTAAAGGGGCACATGTCAGCAAGTCTAAAATACTTGGGCAAGGAAACTGTAAGCAAGGCAACTAGCAACCTAGCAGTTATAGTATACATGACATGGCAGTTAAATCATGAGTGCACGAGCAAGACATGGCGAGACAATAAGTACAAGAGAACAATTATCGGGACAAGACAAGAGTAGCCAAGCTACTAACAATCTCAATCATTTCACTAGTCACGTTTCAAGTTGTTTGTAGATGTTTACGCCTTACAGCTGAATGGTTTGGCATCCACGCTGATTGGCCGCTTAACACTACCCCAAAACCCAGAGTTTACGCCTTACCACTGCAGTTGCTGATCGGGCAGACTCCCAGTTGATTGGCCGCTTAACTCTTACCCCCAATACCCACATGTAAACGAGCCAGGGTCCCCGCACATGAGCTCAGTAAATGAGCCAGGGTTGCCCCGCACAGGAGCTCGCATTCTAGTTCACGATTCATAAGCATTTGGCATAGGGGTGCACCTAGCCGGAAACAAGTAGTTCGGGCATTGGCTATCAACCAACACATGGCCCGCTTCTGGAACACGAGCCAGGAACACAAGCATTGTAGCGAAGCTACGCAATCACAGAAACACTTAAAGAATGCAATGACATGACAATTAATTTGCGTACCGTTAATGGAAATTAAACATGACATGGTAATTGTGCAACATGATAAATGTCGGATCTAGCTTCGTTGTCAAGCTAGTTCCTCAATTTGCGCCTAGGCGAGTATCATTTCGTCGCCTAGTCTCTTTTACGCCTACAACAAGCAAATGGCCTAAAACATGGCCTAAACCCTAAGTGACAAGTTTCACTTGCCTAGCACCGAGGATGACGATCACGAGGGTTCGTCTCACGTATGCTAATCTACGGGGGAGTCGCTGTCATGGAGAAACAATCATCAAAACAACATTCATTTCATTAGAGGCCTCGACAGCAGACGTCTGCGTTGGGACCCTCGGTTTCACAAAAACACAACGGGTTATGAAAACATCAAGAGATCGATTATTACCGTATAGGGAACGGGAGAATAACGCCGAGCAACCACGGCGACGGAAGAAACGCTCCGGGGAACCTAGGGTTCAGATCTGGAAATGATTGGAGAAGTTTGGAGAAATAGGGTTTTGGGGGATTTTGGGGGTTTGATGAGATTTCGAGGAAGATGAGAGGTAGAATGCGTTAAGGGAGAGTTTGGATGATGGATTTTGGGCTTGGGATGAAGGAATAATGGTTTGAGGTAGAAGGGGGCTCAATGGGGGAGAAACTAGGGTTTTTGGTCGTGAGGAAGGAGAAGAAAACGTTTGGGAGGGGTTTAAATAGGAAGGGCTGGCGGCTGCCCAGAAATTAGGGTTTTGGTACTGATTAGTCGGTCAGAGAACAACCACTGACCGACTAGTTTGGGAACTAGTCGGTCGGTTGACCAACGCAGACCGACTAAGTCCAAACAGTAACTCCTGCGCAGAAATAGGATCTAGATTTAGTCGGTCAAGGAACAACTACTGACCGACTAGTTTAGCATCTAGTCGATCGAAAGATGAACTTAGACCGACTAAGAAGGAACAATAACTAGTACCAAAAATAGTTGATGAGTTAGTCGGTTGAAGAAGCATTGCCGACCGACTAGTTTGCAACCTATTCGGTCAACCAACGTTCTTAGACCGACTAACGACAAACAGTAACTCCTGAGAAATTTATAAAGCCAACTAGTCGGTTCAAGAAGGTTTGCCGACCGACTGGATCGTCATCTAGTCGGTCGGTGCCCCTTCTTACACCGGCTAATGAGCACCAAAAGTTCTGATATGGAGCGCGGAGCTCCGGGATCGATTCCTAAGACTCCTAGTCTTGATCTAACAATAAGATATGACCGATACGAAGCCCGTCACGAATGACTTGCTTCGAAATCGTCGATTCTAAGGAAGAAGCTAAGAAAACACGACGAAACGATCGAAAATGAAAGTTACGGAGACGAAAACCACACATAAGGAGAAAATCCACCAAAACATATAATATAATATAATAAATCCAGATACAAGAAAACCAGTCGTTACATCCTCCCCAACTTAAGAAAAATTCCGTCCTCGGAATTTCCCAACACTCACGTGTCCGGGAACAAAAGTGGGAAACGCTCTCGCATCTCATCCTCATTCTCCCAAGTAGACTCTCCAGGCGAGCCGTGTCGCCACATCACCCTCACAAGATTGACAATCTTGTTCCGAAGTGACTTCTGACGCCTGTCCAGAATCTGCACTGGCTGCTGGTCATACGTCATATCAGGGCGAACGGTAATCTCCGAGAAATCCACAGCATGAGATGGATCGCTAATGTATCGACGAAGCTGCGACACATGGAAAACATTGTGAACTCCCTCCAAAGATGGCGGCAAGGCTAAGCGATAAGCTACCTCGCCAACTTTCTCCAGAATGTCAAACGGTCCAATGTATCGCGGGCTCAACTTCCCTCGCTTCCCAAAACGAATCACTCCACGATTCGGGGAAATCCTCAGAAACACATGGTCTCCAGGCTGAAACTCCAAAGGACGGCGTTTAGCATCCGCCCAATGCTTAAAACAGTCCTGAGCAATCCTCAGTCTCTGCCGAATGCTCCTGACAATACCCACAGCCTCCACAATCATCTCAGGTCCCAACAACTCCCGATCACCAACGTCATCCCAACTCAATGGCGATCGACATTTCCTCCCATAAAGAGCGGCGAAAGGCGCCATGCCAATACTCGCCTGGAAGCTGTTGTTGTAAGAAAACTCCACCAGATGTAGATGGTCCTCCCACGAACCCTTGAAATCCAACACGCACGCCCTCAGCATGTCTTCCAAAATCTGAATCGTCCTCTCGGACTGGCCATCCGTCTGCGGAGCTCGTTACGACTGATGCCACCCGAGCCCGACGCTTCCGTGTAGGACTAGATCCGGCATATAGGAAGGCGATGTCTACACAGAAACTTGCCACACAGGAGGATGTGCTCGAGGCGGTATGAGATCCATTTACGGAGCATAGGAAAGATGCTTACCGGCGACAGACGACCCTCAGGATCACAGAAGGCATTATCTCGGCCAGTATAGATGGCCCAGTTCAAGAGGCCAGGAGCCCCTGTAGTGACACAGAGACGTCCGACATGTCAATTCTGTGGCAAGACTGGTTACGAGCAGAAGGAGTGTAGGGCTTGGGCTAGACAGTACTTCGCTTGCGGTGGCCGAGTACATATTAGTAGGTTCTGCCCGCAGCAGGGTGCCTACCCGACCCCCGTTGCACATGTGACTACTAGGCCGATGCAGCAGCAAACTCTTCCACCGGGTCCGTAGCGGCTTTCCCTTCTAGCACCAGCTGGACCAGGCACATCAGCCCCTAGAGGACCTTTCTTGCCTCCTCAGCGGCAGGCCTACAAGAAGATAAACTCCGCTTCAAAGCCCCAGGCTTTTACGATGACAGCAGTAGAGGTAGACAACTCAGGCCAAGTTATCACTGGTATGGTTCTAGCCCTCTCTTTACTTTACATTATATCCCTTGTTACTTAATTATGATAGACGTTGGTATGATTTCTTTGTTGGCTTCTAGGTATGGTTAAAGTAGCATCTTTCCCTGCCTTAGCACTTTTTGATTCTGGGGCTTCACACTATTTTCTGTCCCGACAATTTGTGGACAAAAATGCAGTACCAGTTGACTTCTTCACTGTTAGTTGGAATATTCACACAGGGAATGGTGTGATCAGGAGTACTTCAGGGCTCCGTAGTTTTCCAATGGAAATTTGTGGTCGGGAGTTATATACTGACTTCCTCGTGATTGAGATGCTCACCTTTGAAGCAGTGTTTGGGATGGACTGGTTATCGATGTTTTGTGCCACTATTGATTGCAAATTAAGGAGGGTAGTCTTCCAGATTCCCGATCACCCAGAATTCGAATTCAGGAGCGGGAGTTGTACATTCGAACCTGTAAGCTTCAGAGCGACACCAGTGGAAGCAGAAGTGTGGGCAATGGCCATGGAGGCAGAGCCAGTCTTACCTAGGGTTGTGCGAGACTTTCCTGATGTCTTTCCTAAGGACATTTATGGACTTCCTCCTGATCGATCATTAGAGTTCACCATTGACTTGATACCAGGCACGCAGCCCATTGCAAAGGCTCCTTATCGAATGGCACCACCTGAGTTGGCTGAGCTTCGTAATCAGCTAAAGGATCTATAGAGCGAGGGTTGACACAGCCAAGCGTGTCACCTTGGGGAGCACCAGTGCTTTTAGTGAATAAGAAAGATGGGTCCCGACGGATGTACATTAATTATGGGGAATTGAACAAAGTGACAATAAAGGACAAGTACCCACTTCCTCGTATCGATGACCTCTTTGATCAGTGTCACGCCCCGCTTCCCAAAAATATGGAGGCGAAGCGTGAGAAGGTCCGCTCAGACTTGAAGCTACAAAGCTGCAAGTCCGATAAGCGTCAATCAAATTTAAAACTGCAGGTCCTTGCAACGCGAGCGAAACAAGATAATAATAATGAAGTGAGACAAAAGAATAATCTCAAAATATCCATAAATATAAATTCCAACATCGCAGAAAAGCCACCAGGCTAAAAGAAAAAGAGACTAAAGGCCCAAACATGGCCAACAAAAGTACAAAGTACAAACGACGGTGCTACGCACCAATAACTAACAAAAGGCCTAAAACAAATTAAAGCTCAACAAAGACTCAAAGAATGGTCACCGGTGTCCACCAAAATCCTCCTGGGCAATCATGGACTCAGACTCAGCGTCAGCAAAACATCACGTACTCAGCAACGGTCTCTGGCTCAGGTCTAACATGTGACACCCAAAAGAGCAAGGGGCACATGTCAGCAAGTCTACAAGAGACTTGTGCAAGGAAACTGGAAGTGGGTAAAGCAACCTAGCAGTTCTAGCATGAATGCAATGACATGGCAGTTTAAAGTATGAGTGCAACAAGTAAAGTAAAGTAAAGTAAAGTAAAGTACGAGCATGGCATTTAAACATGGCATGGATGACAAGTATTGCATGAATCATTCACAAGACAAGTACAAGACAAGAAAAGTAAGCACCTCGTGCACAGAGATTCCGTCTTTTGGCTAGAGGGCTGATCAGGCCACTCCTAAGCTCAAGCGAACGTTTATCCCTACCCCTCCACGTGTATCGAGCCAGGGCCTTACCCCCGAACGGGAATGCTCGCTTCTGGATCACGAGCCAGGAAGTGTTTTTATCTTGCTGGTCTAGGGGTGCACCTAGCCAGTCAAGGGAGTACAAGTACAAGTATTGTAGCGTGTGCTACGAATGCGACATGCAATGCATGGATGACATATAAGATGCAATGCATGGCAGTTAAAAGTACGTACAGGTAAGGAAAGTAAACGTGACAGTTTAGTATGCATGAACAACAAGTTTAAAGGGGTGGATCTAGCTTCGTTGTCAAGCTAGATCAATTAGGTGACGGATCTAGTTTCGTTGTCAAACTAGATTAAGTAGGCGTCTAGCCAGCTATCATTTCACTGACTAGTCTCTTTTACGCTAGGAACAAGGAAGTGGCCTAAAAACATGGCCCTACACAAGAGTTGGCAAGTTTCACTTGCCTGCAAGTACGACGTCTGAGCACACCGTCCAATGAGTCCAAAAATCACAATTATCCTACGTGCACAAGTCCACCGGCCTAAAGTCCATATTATTAATCTTGATTAGTGAATTTAAAACATTTAAAATACTTTAAAAAATACTGATTTTAGTCTTGATTAGCATGCAATTGGGTTGGGGGTTCTAGGGGTGCAAAGCGTTACCTCAACACGACGCGAAAGCTACACCGGCGTCGGGTAGCGACGCCGGGGGTTGGAATAGAAGAACGTGCTCCAAGTCCTGATTCCAATATAGTTTCCTCGCTGGAAAGTTCAGAGCATCAACCGGAGCGACGGTTCCAGATTCCAAAGCTAGCACGTGCGACGACGGGCTTCAACTTGTCGCAACGCCGTGCACGGCGAAACGTCGGAGAGAAAGCACCTAGGTGGGGCCCACAGTAGTCCTAGGGACCTTTGGGGGACCCACAATACCTCTGGAGAACTTGGGGGGCCCACGGTGGCAAGCGGTGCGACGGATGCGGGGTTGCGACGTATGGCCATCGGTCGTACAGCCTCGGTGCGGGGAGCTCCATCGGTCGCTGCGGGGGAACGGGCTTGTGCGACGCTTGGGGTGTGCAGCAGTGCGGGGAGCGCTTGGTTCTCTCGGTCGGAGCGGGGGAGGCCATCGGTCGTGCGGGTTGGATGCGGGGAGCGCAGCGCTGCAACGTTGCAACGGTTGCAACGTTGCGGAGATGCAGCGATGCGGGCGAGAGCATCGGTCAGGCACGGAGGAAAGCGGGCGACAGAAGCGGGTCGGTGCGGAGGGTTGGTGCGGAGCGGGGATGCGGCGACAGCGGGGGCGGCCATCGGTCTGACCGAGAGAATCTCTCGGTCAGGCCCGGAGAAGCGGGCGATGGCTGCTGCAGCGATGCGGAGCGGCTAGGATGCGGGTGGGGCTGCCGGTCAGAGCGGGGAAAAAGTGGCCGTTCTCTCGGTCGGTGCGGGGCTGAACGTCGCAACGTTGCGACGAATCGTCGCAACGTCCAATTTGAGTTTTGGAAGAGGCTAGGGCTAATTTCTTGCGAAAATAGGTCTTCCTAGGGGTTGTTTATATAGTGTAGATGGGTTGACTTGGTCTAGGGCTAAATCTAATAGGATTAGAAGTTTAAAAATATTTAAAATTTAAATCTCAACTTCTCCAACTCACCCAAGGATTTGACTTGGTCCAAATGAGCTGGAAATTGGCTCAAAAATTCTTTAAAACGTTTTAAACTCAAATAAATTTTATTTGGCCGAAAATAATTTAAAAATTAATTATTAAAAATAATATAAAACTTGTTAAAAATGTAAAAGTGGTCAAATGAACTCCAAAAATTATAAAATAAATATTGTGGTGATCGTGGCGACAAATGTGAGCTAACTAAGAAGACGGATCTCGATTTCGACGTCGGACGACGAGACTAAAAATAGAAACGTCTCCCGTCAAGAGTGAGAATCGTCACGTCTCATCGAGTAAGATTAAATTGTGGAAAAACGACTCGAGAAACGTCGTTCCAAATTAGTGCCACTATTTAATACTCTCAGAGAAGTTCACAACGGCATATCACACGAAAGTGTTCACAATCAAAAGAAGTCTGAAACAAACACGTGCACGGTCAAAAGCACGTGCACGAACAACGTACCACGAAAAGTGGTCGTTACAATCAGCTTGGTGGATCCCGAGTCTACTCAAAGTTAGACTTACGGAGCGGTTATCACCAGATTAAGGTTCGAGGGTCCGATGTTTCGAAGACAGCTTTTCGAACCCGTTATGGACATTATGAGTTCCTGGTTATGCCCTTCGGTATGACCAATGCCCCAGCTACCTTCATGAGGTTAATGAATCAGGTATTCTTTGATTATTTGGACAAGTTCGTGGTAGTCTTCATTGACGACATCTTGATATATTCCAAGGATGAGGAAGAACATGCAGGGCACCTGAGGATTGTTCTAGAGACTTTGAGGCAGCATCAGCTATATGCCAAGTATAGTAAGTGCCAGTTTTGGCTGTCTAAAGTGGCTTTTCTGGGGCACATAGTTTCAGGAGAAGGTATATCAGTTGATCCAGAAAAGGTGGCTGCAGTGGAGAAATGGCTTGTCCCCAGGATAGTTTCAGAGATTAGTAGTTTCTTGGGATTGGCCGGCTATTACAGAAATTTCATCAAAGATTTCTCTAAGATTGCGGCACCACTTACTCACCTGACTAAGAAGGATGTTGCTTATGTCTGGTCTGACGAGTGTCAGCATGCATTTAAGGAGCTGAAGAGAAGGCTGACTACTGCGCCGGTTTTGACAATTCCAGATAGTTCTGGAGGATTTGAGATTTTCTGTGATGCTTTTGGTAAAGGGCTTGGATGTATCCTACATCAGCATGGTCGTGTTATGGCTTATGCCTCTAGACTTCTGAAGGTGCATGAGTTAAACTACCCTACACATGACTTGGAGCTGGCAGCCGTGATTTTTGCCTTAAAGCTGTGGAGACACTATTTGCTAGGGGAGCATGTCAAGGTGTACACCGACCACAAGAGTTTGAAGTATGTGTTCACCCAGAAGGAGCTCAATATGAGACAACATCGGTGGCTCGAGCTAATGGCAAAATATGACATCGATCTCCAGTATCACCCTGGGAAGGTGAACGTGGTCCCTGATGCACTCAGTAGATATCCTGCTGTGATGATATTGACCTCTCAGCTTCAGCTCCAGTGGGCACTGCGACAAATGGAGGTAGAGGTTGTTCTTCCAGGTGTTAAAGCAACCATGTTGGGTTTGCAGGTCCAGTCCGATCTAGTGGACCGGATCAAGGCCGCACAGTTAGGAGATTAAAAGCTAAAGAAGATACGAGAACAGGTAGAGGCCGGACTTCGAACCGACTTCCGCATTCACGAAGATGGCTCTCTTAGATTTGGGACTCGGCTATGTGTGCCGGCTGGTGCAATCCGAGAGGAATTGCTTAAGGAGGCCCATAGCTCCCCTTATTCCATTCATCCAGGCAGGACAAAGATGTATCGCGACCTATGACAGCATTACTGGTGGCATGGGATGAAGCGCAGTATAGCCAGAAGCGTGGCCTCGTATTTGGTCTGTCAGCAGGTGAAGGCCGAACACCAAAGAGTTGTAGGTCTGTTGCAACCTCTCCCCATTCCTGAATGGAAATGGCAACATGTGACAATGGATTTTGTGACTGGGCTACCCCGCACAACCAAGGGGAATGACGAAATTTGGGTAGTCGTTGATCGATTGATCAAGTCTGCACATTTCATTCCCTTCCGGGTTGGACAGTCTACCGAGCATTTAGCTCGAAGATACATGGAGGTAAAACCCCTTCGTCACCCTTACATCCCTTATACTTGGTAGTGTGAGGTGTTTGACACAATCTACCTTGCAGGAGATCGTGAGGCTTCATGGAGTTCATGTTTGTATTATCTCTGATCGGGACACCAGATTCACCTCACATTTTTGGAAAAGTTTGCAGTCTAGTTTGGGAACTCACCTCAAGTTTAGTACTGCATATCATCCTCAGACAGATGGGCAGTCTGAGCGAGTTATTCAGATCCTCGAGGACATGTTGAGAGCTTGCATGCTAGACTTTAAAGGATCCTGGGAAAATCACTTGCACTTGGTGGAGTTTGCCTACAACAATAGTTATTAGACAAGCAATGGAATGGCACCGTTTGCTGCTCTATACGGAAGGAAGTGCAGGTCGCCTCTAAACTGGGACGATGTTGGGGGTCGTGAACTCTTAGGGCCTGACTTGGTGGTGGAAGCGATCGATGTGGTTCGGATAGTCAAGGAGAATCTTCGTATCGCTCAGGACCGCTATAAGCATTGGCAGATACGAAGAGGCGTCCATTGGAATTTCAGTCATGATATTATGTGTTCTTGAAGATCTTCCCGACACGTGGCACGATTCGATTTGGCAGACGAGGGAAGTTGAGCCCGAGATTCATTGGTCCCTTTGAGATCTTGGTTCGTGTTGGTGACGTTGCCTATCGCCTTGCCTTACCTCCATCCCTTGAAGGCATCCATGATGTGTTCCATGTATCTCAGCTTCGGAAATATGTGGGAGACCCTAGTCACATCGTGGACTTCTCAGAGATTGAAGTGCGCCCAGACCTAACTTATGAACAACAACCAGTGGCCATCCTGGATCGGAGGCAGAAGATACTGAAGAAGAAGGCCATTAATTTGGTAAGGGTTGTGTGGCAGCAAGAATTCCCTGGTGAGTCCACCTGGGAGCGCGAGGACGAGATGAGAGACAGATACCCTCACCTGTTTATGTAAGTAACTTATCCCTGTATCAATATCTCTTTTGATAATCTTGAGTGCAAGATTTGTGAAGACAAAAGCATAGGGTAAAATATATAGGGAGGCCTCTGGGAATTAGAAGTATTTTCTTCCTAAACTAGAACCCTTAGACTTGGAAAGTTCGAGGACGAACTTTAGATTAAGGAGGGTAGGATGTCATGGCCTGTTTAGCTCTATACGACGACCGATACGGTAGCCTCTACACGCGAGTAGAGAGGGTATAATGGGTAGATAAGGAGTGATTTGGCGTGAATGTGGCTCGTGGCAGTCATGTGAATTTGTGAAAAGTGTAGGGGCATTTTGGTCATTTGACTACACTGGTGGAAGGGTGTGTGTGGAGTAAACGTGAATGTGTAAAGAAATGTCAAACTTGTAAATTTAGAAAGAGTGGATTTGTGTGTGAGGGGCTAGTGTGAAAATGGATGGGTTTAGTGGCACACCCGTAAATTCTTAGAAAGGCCAGGGGCAAAACGGTCTTTTGGCCAAAAAAACTGAAGTGCGTACACACTTAAGTTGTGTGTATATAAAGTAATGGCAAACTTGTAAATACTTGAAATTTGGGGGGTTATTTTGGAAGGGCATTAAGGTCATTTTAGCCATGCATGCTTATCTTAAAGAGAAATCTAGAACTAGATACTTTTTAATAACATTCTACATCTTTCTTTAACTTTCTCTCTTTTTCTTTCATTTCCTACTTCTCTCTCTCCCACCCCTTACCATGGCCGAACTCCCCCCTATTCCCTTGCCATTTCTTCAAGCTCCAAAACCCTAATTTCCATTCCAAAAATTGAAGAAAACCCTAGCTCACTTCAAGGAGAAAGAAGGGTGGAAGGAGGAGAAAGAAAAGAGAGAAGGAAGGAGGATTTCTTGAGGTAGGAATTCTAACCTAGGTTGGGAAATTTTATTTAGGAATATGTGACTTCTAGGATGCTATTTATATTATTTTTGTCATGGATTTCATGTTTTATGTTGGTAATAGCCCAAAAGATTCAATCTTTCCCTTATTTTCCTAGCAAATCACCCTCTCTTGAAAAACAGAAATTATACATGTGTGTTTATACATAAATTCTGATTTCTGTAGTTGGAATCACTTTCTGAAAAAACTTTGTAGCTGTAGGTCTTGAAGTCCTACCCCAAATTCATATAAAATTTGTTATATGTTGAGTTCAATAAGTATGAGAAATAATTCCATGTTTGCAAGATGTCTGAAATTCTATCAAGCTGTACACAGTTCAGAAAAATGAGCACCACTACCTGCACACTCTATGGATTTTGCTGATTTTGGTCTTGTTGAAAACTTAAGAAGTTTTTCTAAAAGTTCACCAGAGTGCTTATATGTTGTAATTCTGGCTCCAAAATGCTTAAAATTGGTTTTGAAGTCAGGTCCAGAAATCTGTCTGCAGAACAGATTTGACACAATTTACTAAACAATTCACTATAAATCATATACTTCACATTTCTGCATGAAATTTTATGAGTGAACCCAGGACTATAATATATCCAACTTCCATTCTTTGAGTTTTGTCAAATTCACAAGAGAAATGGGTTTAAAATGATGTCTTTCTAGCTGATTTTGCAATTTCAGTATGCTGGATGGTGTTGGGTGAAGTTGGAAGTGTGTGATATTGCTAATGTTTCACTCCAAAATGCATGAATGAAGTTGATGCATGTATGTAAGTTTGGTTATGCTATTTGTTACTAAATTTGATGGTGTGACATGTCTCATTTACATGACGAACGCCATATGTTTGATAAAATGCCCAAATGAATTTGAAGTTGGAGAAACTTGAAAATTGGTCATTAAAAATGTTGTGCCATGTAATACTTTTGTAAACTTGTGTATGGCCATTGAACATTATGACACCTGACATGTTAACTGGGATGTCTCGATCTGCTCTAAGGCAGGTGAACATCCTAGTATTGGGATGTGGGAAGTTTGGGTATAACTTAATTTTAAGGGGCTGGACTGAAAAGTTGGGAAAAGTGATATGTGATATGCGATACTTACACCCACTTGCCTTTACCGGGAGTGGAGGGGACATACGGAGGTTGTGTTACTATGTGGAGAGCCTCACTCCTGCCAGGGACGGGGGAGCTGAGAGGCCCAACGTACAGTGCCCTTGTTTACTACGTCGTGTGCTATATTCACCCCAAATTTGGGGTGAGATCCAGGCCCTTATCTTTAGGCGATACCCAGGCTTCCAAAAATCACTAACATCAACCAACTAATGAACCATATATGTGTTGTTGTTGTTGCACACTCGTGTGTTGTACTTTTTACCTAGGTTGCTTGTACTCCTATTGCCGTTACACTCATAACCTTAAATGATTTTTCCTACCCTAGTTAGCTTCCTAATGGGCACGTTTGACGTGCTCATTTTTATTTCAGGTCTCGAGCAGAGGACACCATAGCAGAGTGTCCCTCAGGGGACTTCTTTTACGTGGGTTTTGGTTGGGGGACACCACTTTTTGGGCTATGTCTTGTGGTGTGTGTTGGGTTGAGTGGTGAGCTGAAATTGAGAAGATTGTTGTATCACAAATTCAGAAATTGAGAAGAGAACACTATCTCTGAAATTGAGAAGAGTACACATGACTTCTCAATATATAAGGGAATCCTATAGAGGTGAAACCATAGCCCATTTCAAATTCAGAAATTGAGAAGAGAACACTATCTCTGATGTTGTACATTAAGTTAAAGATTCTTAGGTTTACATACAATGCTATGGAACATTCTACAAAGCTAGAAAAGGAAAGAATAACATGTGTACTGTTGTACACATACAGCTTAAGACAACTCATGAGAAATATATGAGGTGTATTTAGAGTTGCATACAATGATTAACTACAGTCTATTTAGAGTTGTATCCTTTTTTACACGACGTTGACGTAAACATGAAACATGCAACGAACAAGAGATGAGGTGATTTCAATAATTGCATATATTATATTTAAATGGAGCAATTATAAACAGGTTCTTTTATGATATCATCGTTTCTTTTACAGTTGTTATATCTTGTTCGCATTGTCTTTTTTAAACAACACTTTTATTTTTTATATGTAGCTCTCCGATCTCTTGCTACTACTGTGAGGCTGAATCGAATTTTAATTGGGATTGAGCTTGTGGATTCGGATGCTTTCATTGTTATGGACAGTAGTGAAACAACTTCCATTGTTGGCCATTGTTGGTTTCATAGTGGTTTAACAAACAAGTATTGCGAGAAGAGAATGATTGGTATCAAATGTTCATCTAAGACGTATGAGCTGACGTAAAGTTCTTTTATTTTACGTATAAAAACTGAAAAATACAATTCACATGTTTTTTACTTTGCTCACTCATAGAACATCTAGACAGTTAAAATTAAAACTATCCAATATCTTTTATATATGCATTGTAAGTCTAATTTTGTGATTAAATCACAGATTTGCGGAATAATCTTACCTCCAGCCATTGCCTTATCAGAAAAATGAACTTTTTTTGATCTTCTGAAGTCTCAAACTCTCTCTATGATGGTGAACCTTATGAATTCGAGAGATCGGACTATAGGGACCAAAACCCATATTTATCAATGTTTGAAACCGTTCCATCAACGGTTAAAAACTGATTTTCTGCCGTTATTGAGAGGGATTAGTTTGTGGATCACAACCAGTTTGAAACGGGAGAAAAAACCAACATTCTCCCACTTGATCCACATAAACCATTATTCCCAACAAGAAGCAAAATACGTCAATCATGGCGATAGGTCCTTTTAAAAGCAAGTATTATCTTCCATGTATTACAATGCACCATGATTCTCAGCAATAGGCTATATATCTTAATGAATAAACATTGTGTTTATTCATGGTCCAAACTTAATGATCTTTCTCACAATCATATATCTAAATGTGCACATAACCATATATGAGAAAGCATCACAACAAGAATTTCATTAAATAACAACATTATTACAACAAGGAACCAAGTCCCATTCTATCCACATGATCCTTAAACTTCAGTGGTGGCATGCCTTTAGTTAAAGGATATGCAATCATTAAATCAGTACGCGAATATGCTCAATGACGACTGCTTTATCCTTAACCCTATGTTTTATGGCTAAGTATTTGATGTCGACGTGCCTACTTTGGCTACCAATTTTGTTGTTGTTAGCCATGAAGACAGCAGCTGTATTGTCACAATACAATCTCAGCGGTCTAGAAATAGAATCCATGATTCTAAGTATAGTGATGAAATTCTTAATCCATACACCATGTGAAGTAGCCTCAAAACAAGATATGAACTCGGCTTCCATGGTAGAATTAGCAATCAAAGTCTGTTTTGCGCTTTTCCATGATACAATCCCACCGGATAACAAAAATATGTATCCAGAAGTTGATTTTTGAGAATCAACACATCCAGCAAAGTCTGAATTTGAGTAGCCAATGACTTCCTAGTTGTCCGTCTGTCTGTACATGAGCATGTAGTCTCTGATTCCCCTAAGGTATCTCATTACCTTCTTTGCAGCTCTCCAATGTTCTATGCCTGGATTACTATGATATCGTCCCAACATCCCAACAACAAATGCAATGTCAGGCCTAGTGCAAACCTGAGCATACATTAGGCTTCCAACAGCAGAAGCATAAGGAATGTTTTTCATTTGTTCCCATTCAAAGTCATTTTTCGGGCATTGGTTCAAATTGAACCTGTCGCCTTTCACAATGGGAGCTATACTTGGTGAACAATCCTTCATCCGAAACCTCTCTAGAACTTTATTAATATACGTCTCTTGAGACATTCTCAGAGTACAACGCATTCTGTCATGATGTATCTTAATTCCAATAACATAAGATGCATCGTCCAGATCTTTTATATCAAAGTTTCTAGAGAGATATTGTTTCACCTCTATAGGATTCCCTTATCATTGCTTGCAAGAAAAATGCCATCCACGTATAGAATTAAGAAACAAATCTTGCTCCCACTGACCTTCTGGTATATATATTGATCCAAAACATTTTCTTCAAATCCAAATGAATATATAACATCATGTAATTTTAAATACCATTGATGTGCGGCTTGATTCAATCCATATATGGATTTCTTGAGCTTGCAAACCAAGTGCTCACCGTTACTAGAGGAAAATCCTTCAGGTTGCTTCATATATACCTTTTCCTCTAGGTCTCCATTAAGAAAAGCCATTTTCACATCCATTTATTGCAATTCCATGTCAAAGTGTGCAACTAATGCCATGATTATGCGAAGAGAATCTTTCTTTGATAGAGGAGAAAATGTCTCCTTGTAATCGATTCCTTCCTTCTGAGTGAATCCTTTGGCAACGAGTCCGGCCTTGTATCTCTCAAAGTTACCTAATGAGTCTTTCTTTGTTTTAAAGACCCATTTGCATCCAACAGCTTTTGCCCTTTCAGGTAACTCAACAAGGTCCCATACCCCATTTGATGCCATCGAATTCATCTCATCTTTCATAGCATCATGCCATAAGTTTGATTCTTTCGAACTCATGGCTTGTGAAAGCGTCTCAGGGTCATTTTCGGCTCCAACATTAAAGTCCGACTCATGTAGATACACAACATAGTCACTAGATATTGCTGATTTTCTTGTCCTAGTAGATCTTCTTAATGATGCATCAACATTCTCTTGAGGATCATGTTGATCAACTGGTTGCTCATCCATCAGCGTTTCTTCTTGAACAATAGGTTGTTCAACCGCTTTCGGAGTTTCTTGAACAACTTGATCTACTAGATCAATATCAACATGTGGTGTTTCAATTTGTCGATTAATGCCCGGTTGAACTCGAGGGGCACTACTAACGACAATTGTTCGATCAGTTGATGTGGAGGGCTGATCACCAGCATGACCCCTTTCAGGAATACTGTCCTGAAAATGATCGCTCCCACTGATCACGTCATTCGCAAGAAATTTCGCATTTCTTGATTCCACGATCCTTGTGCTATGAGATGGACAATGGAACATGTATCCTTTGGACCGTTCTGCATATCCAATGAAATACCCACTAATAGTCCTAGGATTCAGTTTCTTCTCTTGTGGATTATACACTCTTACTTCAGAAGGGCATCCCCAAACGCGTACATGGCGCAAACTCGGTTTCCAACCTTTCCATAACTCAAAAGGCGTCTTTGGCACAGCCTTAGTTGGAACTCGATTTAATATATACGATGTCGTTTTAAGAGCTTCAGTTCATAAGGATATATGAAGTTTGGCATTACTACGGATACTCCTAACCATCTCCATTAAAATCTTGTTTCTACTTTCAACTACACCATTCTCACTAGGAGATCCTGGATTGGTGTACTGAGCAACTATTCCATGCTCTTGAAGAAACTAGCAAATGGACCAGGTGCTTGACCACGTTTAGTGTATCTACCATAATATTCTCCTCCTCTATCAGTTCTCACGATTTTAATTTGTTTTCCACATTGTTTCTCTACTTCTGCCTTAAAAACCTTAAAGGCATTTAACACTTCACTTTTGTTATGAAGCAAATAGATATACATGAAACATGAAAAATCGTCAATAAAGGAGATAAAGTATTTCGGACCACTTATGTCCATGTCTGGACAACAAATATATGAATGAATGATTTCAAGCAATTCAGAACTTCTATGTGCACACTTTTTTGATATCTTGGTCTGCTTTCCTTTTATGCAGTCAATACAAACCTCGAAGTCAGCAAAATCCAAAGCACTTAGTACTCCACCATTTAATAACTTTTTGATTCTATCCTTGGAGATATGTTCCAATCTCCGGTGCCATAACATAGAAGATTCCTCATTCATAACACATCTTTTTATGCCAGCATTAACATGCATAACAGCATTGTTTTGCAAATTAAACATAAATAGACCATTACACAACATTCCATTTCCAACAACATTTGAATTATAATATAAACTGAATGATGTTCCATGGAAAGCATAACCCAGAGGCAATATTCTTGAAACTGAAATTAAGTTCCTGGAAAAACCAGGTACATAGAAAACATTATGCAAACACAAAACAAATCCACTAGATAATATAAGCCAACATGTTCCAACTGACTCGACAGCTGAACACATTTTGTTTCCTGAGAAAATGCCTCGTTCATTTCCCGCTAGTTTCCGCAAGTTTGTCGTACCCTGAAAAGTTGTTGAAACATAGATTGAAGAACCAGAGTCAATCCACCATGTGTCACAATGAACATCAGTCATATTTGATTCAAAACAGACAAGGGAGATTGAGTTACCTTTCTTCTTACGCCACTGAAGGAACTTTAGACAACCCTGCTTCATGTGTCCCTTCTCTTTACAGAAGAAGCACTTAGACTCCTTAGCAATTCCTCCCTTAATAGACGCTTTCCCCTTAAATTTGGGGCGTCTGTCATCTTTCTTGTTGGTTATCATTAATACACTTTCTCCATGCTCCATGATCAACCGACCTTCCTCCTGAACACACATGGTCAAAATTTCGTTCATTGACCACTTATCCTATGTGTGTTATAGGATATTTTGAAAGGTCAGTATTGATGCGGGAGAGTGTTCAAAATGTAATGGACTAAGAAACTGTCAGACATCTCAACCTCCAACTTCTTGAGTTGAGCCTCAATATCCCTCATATACATTATGTGCTCACGCACACCTCCAAGACCAGTAAGCTTTATCGATGAAAACTTTCCAATGAGAGTACTCGCAAGTGCCTTATCAGAGCTCTGAAACTGCTCGTCAATGGCCTTTAATAGTGATCGAACGTTGTCACGCTTTTCTACCGAGCCCCTTTACTAGCAGATATTTTAGTCTTTATGAACATAACGCAGAGACGATTATATCTCTCCCACTTTTCATAAAGATCTAAAGCTTCAGGAAGGCAAGTATCTGTAATGGCTGGTGGCTCATCCTTACGGATGTCATAATCAATGTCCGCCACACCCAAATGAAGGAGTATCCTCTCCCTCCAAATCCTATAGTTTTCACCATTCAGTTCAGGAACGTCACACTTGATATCAGTAATGGTAACAGACTGTGATGTTGCAAAAATTTAACATACATACTCATTAAATAATTTTGAGACTTAACAAATTAAAATATGTGTTACCAATGTAAAACATAGAAAGAACGAATCTAGCGACATAAAATTGACATGTAGGCCAAAGTTTTAATTCAATTAGATTCATTGTAACCGAATAATAAAACTATCAAAATCAGTATCCCTTTCTTAATTCATGTGGGAAGATTAAGAAATATAATTTTGATATTTCATTCTAATTAATTATATAAGATTCAACAAAATTTCCTGTGGGATAACTCTTGTTGTAACTCATATAATTAATTACCATTATTGTTTGTTCTCCAAATGTGATCTTAAATCAATTTGAACATACAATTTTAATCAATTTAAGATGATGTGGCTACTCCATATTTAATTAAAAGTATATAGATAACT
Source organism: Scilla litardierei (assembly GCA_030789695.1). Classification (NCBI taxonomy): domain Eukaryota; kingdom Viridiplantae; phylum Streptophyta; class Magnoliopsida; order Asparagales; family Asparagaceae; genus Scilla; species Scilla litardierei. The sequence continues at coordinate 72,037,485 of CM061138.1, read as the reverse complement.
AAACATTAACCAAATTCTTAATATAATGGGAGTATGTATGACATGTTATGTACATGGGCTCAGTCCATATTAATAACAGATAGAAAATAGCACATAGAAATGTAAGTGCATCAAATATAACAAATGTACACACAACTACCCCTTCAAGTTCTTAAAATAATAAAGATGAGTGCAAAATGAAGGCATCTAATACAGTGCATGTTGATTGGTAAAGATACTGCACCAGAAGATAATGCAAGGTTTTAATGGGCTAATAGTTTGATAGACACATGGCCCATTGCAGCATTTAAAGATCATGCAGTCCAGATTGCGTTTTTTTATTAAACATGGGTACATACTACTTTGAATGGACATGAAACAATAAATAAAAAACTTTATATTTGCTTTCAAACAAAAGAAACAAAATCAAGCCGGGTGATGTTTCTCTAAAAACAAAAACAAAAACAAAAGCACTTGGCACCTTGCAACTTAAGTCCAAAAGCACATGGCCCCTTGCAACAAAAGTACACATCCCATTATAATAAAAAATGAATTGAGTGCCCAGGTCACATGGGGGTGTATGTACTGCAAGAATTTTGAATGGCCGGGAAAAATTCATATAGGAATGAAGAACTTTATGAACACGGGGTATTGAACAAATATAAAATAATAAAAAGAACTTTATGAACAGCTTTCACTAGAATGTAAATTACATTGTGAAAAGACTGAACTACCCCTTATATCATCTTCAACCTTCAGACGTCTACAAAACTCGTAAACATTTATTTTTTTCAACCCAAACGAAATTGGTTGATATAGATGATCAAAATTGAAAAAATGCAAGACAGGTGTAATTTGTGGCTCTGATACCAATTGTAAGTTTAATTTTGTGATTAAATCACAGATTTGCAGAACAATCTTACCTCCAGCCATTGCCTTATCAGAAATATGAACTTTTTCTCTGTTTTTGATCTTCTGAAGTCTCAAAACTCTCTCTATGATGTTGTACCTTCTGAATTCGAGAGATCAGACTACAGGGACCAAAACCCATATTTATCAAAGTTTGAAACTGAAATTAGTACGCAATCTTAAATAGTGAACACATAGAAATAATGACAATCAACACATCACAACACATGGTCATTGGTAACGCAGTTCGGTGCGCACACCTACATCTGCGGGGCCCCGCCCAGAAAATCAAATTACTCCACTATACAGTATGTAAAATACAGACATCAAAACTGAATGATATTAGAGGAAATACACTCCCCCTCAATACATACTACACGAGTTGATCGCAATCAACTCCTTGGAGTAATTTGCGCAAGCTCCCCTTGCGAGCAAGATCCCCTTGCAATACTCACCAGGATCAACTCCCTTGATCCTCTACGTTGTAGATGTGAGCCTCCTCCCGGAGCTTTTCAGATCACCTTTTCCCAAAGCCGATCAACGCTATCGCAAAGCCATCTCTTCCACACATCGACTTACCGCTTTTTTATGTCCCTCTTCAAGGTAGTTAAGCTATTAAAAACAGCACGAGCACAGGTAAAATCACTGAGGATTTTCTCAATCATTCCGAGAGAAACTTCAACAGCCAAGAAGGTCATGAAGCCGAACAGAATAATCTCAACAACTCAACTATCGGCTTCATCATCTATAACCGACGAGATCTGCAAGATCCTTATAACAAGAGTGAACCGAAGAGAGAAGATCTGTATCCGTTCAATAGATAAGAGAGATCTTCCAATAACACCAAATATATAACAGCAAGACCCTTATCTATAATAAGAGATCTTTGATGATAAGAGCAGGTGACGAAAGACAAAATGTTGAACAAACACGTTCAACATTTTACTCAACATATTGTTTAACATTCCATCGAACCATTGTGCCACAATAGACAAATAGAATACTTAACAATCTCCCCCTTTGGCTTTTAGTGGCACAATCAAACAGAAAGTAATCCGATATCATCAAAGAAAAAGAACATGCTGTAGAGATGCTCTTGTAAAGAAGACGTACCAGTCAGAAGTCAACAACAAACCAAAAGTGCGAATACCACTGAGCGACAACAGGAAGATTAAAAACAACAGCCCCAAGACATTTAGATCAGCCACTTATTCAGATTAAACCAACATATACAGAAGAGCATATCAGCAGCAAATACAAACTTACTCCCCCTTTGTGACAGAGAAAGCCAAAGATCAAACCTTATCAGAAGAAGGAGAAGACACCTTGGCTTGGAGCTCAGCAATCCTGTCTTGAAGAAAAATCCTCTGACTCTCAAGCATAGCTAGCTGATCATCAACAGCGCTGACAGCCCTCTGAAACACCAACATGTCATCCTGGAGGTCTTGAACAGAAGCTTGTGGAGGAGAAGTTCTTTTCTTAGCAGTTTTTGATACAGATGGAGAAGAAGAGGACGGCATAGAGGAGACTGAAGGAAGGACAGTCAGGTCATCAATTTTGCTGGCAATAGACTTGGTTGTGAAGCTGATCAAGTCACAGGATACAGGAAGCTCAGAAGATGCTGGAACAATCCCTTGTGAGAAGAGAATCATGGAAATAAGAGACACATGCGGCAGAGCAGTATGAGGTGCTGATGATTCTGATAGAGACAAGATGGAATCAAAGATGAGGCGACCCAAGTTGAAGGACTTCTTAGTCCCTGCAGTAAACAACAGTTTGCACATAGCCTTCGTAACGATAGATATGTTGGATGTTGGCAACCAGTTACGAGTAGCAATGCGATAAAGCATATAGAACTTAGCAGTCAGTGCAGACGAAGGGAAAGAAACAGACTTAGGCCAACATGAAAATTGCCCACCAGTGACAGACAGGATGAACAAGTCATAGTCGTTACCAACAGAGGCACCATAAGAAGGAAGACTTTGACCACACGGCCACTTGAGCAGTTTATTGATGATATCAGGAGAGAATGGAATAACCTTCCCACGAACAAAAGTCTTAAAACACCATTTAGAAGTAGAATCAGCAGTGAATTTGAAAAGGTTGCAATAAAACTCTCGAACCATAACAGGATAGTAAGTCTTAAAACAACTGGCGGCTTGGAACAAGTCAATATCCTTGAGAAATACAAGAAAGTGGGTATGTTTAAAAGAAGAGACAACAAGCGACTTTTCTCCAAAAATGGATCTATCAGAGTAGACTGCCCATCTATCCTGGCAAGACTTATCAAAAAATTGAATAGAAATAGCTTCAGAGGCAAAACCAGCAGTGGGAGAGAAGGAACCAGACCCTCTTGATAACTTTGGAGACTTAGATGGAGAAACCCTGCAGGATGTGGAAGGAGCTTTGCGCTTGAGAGATCCAGACCTAGTCTTGCGACGGAAGGTAACAAAAGGATCCACACTGGGATCATCGGACACCTTGGGAGCTTCTTCGTGAGTACACTCTTCAGATCTGACATAAGATTTGACACTAGGCAAATGTGTGACATTTTCACCCAAAGATGTGACCTGTTCAGGATGAGCAACACTCTCTTCAGCTGGTGTGGAAGGATTCAGAACTGGAACAGGCTCAACATCAGCTGCAGATGCAGTAGTGGTAAGTTCTCTGACGACCTCAACCTTCTCATTCTCAGAAACCAAAATATTAACACTCTCATCCATTGAGTGTAATACTTTATGAGGATCACCATGAAAATCTGAAACCCCATCATCAGCAGTATCAGAAAAAATCATGTCACTAGGACAATCATGATTATAAACAGTATCAGCAGCCGATGAAGACTCTGAGTCAGAGTCATCCAACACTACAATCTCAGAGATTTTAACATAAGACTCAGGGGGATTCCAAGATTTTAGAACAATTAAATCATCAAAAGGCACCCTCACACTCAGCAACTTCCCTTCCACATCTTTAAGATATACAGTACCAAAACGTGTATTGGATAAATCCATCCAAGAAATGTCCAATTTGCGATCAGTTCGACGAAGACACCAATACCAGTCTTCCACAGTGACAGGAGGAGGAAATGATTCACCTTCTTCAGAGAACGGCATTTGAGAGGAAAAGCGAGAGCAAGAATCAATAGAAATTGGGGAAAAAGGTACCATAGCCAAATTCAAAGCAGCTCCTGATTGCATGGATCAGATGACAATGTAGATGATGAAGAGGACAAGATTCCAGCAGAAGAGGCACTAGAAGATCGTGGAACACCACCTTTCCGTTTGAAATGAGAGGAAGCAGAAGTAACAGGAGCCTGGCGAGATGATGCAGCTTGTCGAGCAGACCGTCGAGGATTTGTGGAGGATCTTTCATTCTGAGTACGACCCATTGAGAATTTCTTTGATAAAGAACCAAGAACCAAGAACCCTAGATATGCACAGACCCTCCCTTCACAAAAATATTTCTTCTTGAAGAGATCTAAGGAGGTGAAGAGAACTCCGAAAACCAAGAAAGAGAAATAAATGCCGAGGTAATAACGAAAAGACAAAAATGACAAAAGTACCCAGGGCACTTTTAAGAGTTGCAACATAATGTTCAACATTATGTTTAACATTATGTGCAACAATAAGTCCAACATTCAGATACAACACAGCCCAAGAGCTTGTCGTAACTCCTCAAATCTGTTAGAATCCAAGGGTTTAGTAAAAATGTCAGCCAACTGACTGGTAGTATCTATATACTCCAAAATGAGAATCTTCTTTTCAACCAGCTCACGGATGAAATGATGCCTAATGTCAATATGTTTAGTCCTTGAATGTTGAACAGGATTCTTTGAAATGTTTATCGCACTTTGGTTGTCACATAGAACAGTCAAAATATATTGATCAACACCATAGTCTGTCAACATTTGTTTCATCCACGGGAGTTGAGTACAACAACTCCCTGCCGCAATGTATTCTGCCTCAGCTGTTGACAACAAAATCGAATTTTGCTTTTTACTGTACCAAGAGACTAAGTTGTTTCCGACATAAAAACATCCTCCGGTGGTACTCTTCCTGTCATCAGCATTACCTGCCCAGTCTGCATCACTATATCCTGATAAGAGAGTGTTGGTATCTTTGGAGTACCAGATGCCATAGTCAGCTGTTCCACTTATGTATCTAATTATACGTTTAACAGCCGTGATGTTTGATTCCTTAGGACATGCCTGATAACGAGCACATACTCCAACACTGAAACTGATATCAGGTCTACTTGCTGTCAAGTACAACAAGCTACCTATCATGCTCCTGTACAAGGTAACCTCTACTTGTTTTCCACCATCATCTTTAGAGAGCTTCTCTGTAGAACCCATTGGAGTGCGAACTTG